>CM076573.1:342345631-342558732 GCA_034641835.2 Pinus albicaulis | reverse complement strand
GGGGCAAATATTCCAAATGGATAGTCATCCTACAGGAATTTGACTTGGAATTTGAAAAATACAAGGCAAAGAAATCTTTGGTATTTGTAGAACTGATGTGCGATTTCCCCTCTACTGATACTGAAACAGTGGCAGAAGAGTCCATTGTGGACGAATCTTTGTTTCTTATCAGTACACTTGATCCATGGTATGGGGATATTATTGTGTATCTCCAAACCCAATATTTTCGGCCTGACATTTCACGAACTCAGCGACGGAAAATACGCTTCCAATCCCAACAGTATAATATCATTGGTGATACACTTTATCGACGTGGAGCGGATTCTGTTTTCCGACGTTGTCTAACTCATGAAGAAGCCGAGAAGGTGTTAAATGACTGTCATTCTGGAGCATGTGGCGGTCATATGTCTGGGTATGCCACCGCCCAAAATATATTGCGTGCAGGTTATCGTCAACGTTGTTCGCATTTTACTATGCACAAATGCCAACTGCCAAATTTTTGATTTAAAAATAAAGGCACCGCTCCTCTTCACCCTATAATTGCTGTTGGTCCTTTCGCGAAATGGGGTATCGATTTCATCACATGTAACACTCACTCGGCCGGGGGGCATGCCTATATTATTCTCGCAGTAGATTATTTTACAAAATGGGCCGAGGCGATGCCTACATATTCAGCTGACGGCAAGACTGCTGCAACTTTCGTATTTAATCACATAATTTCTAGGTTCGATGTTCCTCAAGCTATTATTACAGATCATGGAAGTCATTTTCCGAATGTTATGATGACTGAACTGACAGAACAACTTGGCCTACGCCATGATAGTTCCACTCCGTACTATCCACAAGAAAATGGTCCGGTTGAAGCCATTAACAAAGTTTTAGTCACCATGATTAAACGAATCATTGGTATTCACAAGACGAATTGGCACTCCATGTTATTTTCAGCGCTTTGGGCATATCGAACCTCAGTCAAAACATCACGGTGTTTCATTCTCTTTTCAACTCGGTTTACGCGTTTGGAAGTCAGAGTTACCGATTGAATGCGAAATCTACTACTGAAATTAATGTAGAATTACTTCTACCACGCTCAAGGAGGAGAAGTGTTTTTGAAATTTTAAGTCCAATTAGATGAGAATCGACGAAGTGCCGCAATAGCAAACGAGGCTCATGTTAAAAGGATAAAAGCTCAGTATGATAGAAATGTGACCCCTCGAAATTTTTCAGAAGGAGACCTAGTTTTACTTTATGAACAAGCTAACGACAAGCTAGGAGCTGGAAAGTTCGTGCCTATGTGGCATGGTCCTTACATTGTGAAATGAAAGTTAGCAAAAGGGGCCTATGAGTTGATAGATTTTGACGGTGTCCCTTTGGATAAACCCAGAAATGGGCTTTATCTAAAGCGATATTATGCTTAAAACGAGGTGTGGAGATTTTTGTTAGTTTAGATTTCTTTACTGCTGGTGTGTTTTAGATTAGAAAAGTGTGCCTAGTTTAGAAGTGTGTTTTGTCACTATTACTGTTTATCTGAGTTTTACTCTTGATATTGCAGATGTCGACGTATCTTCAAACCTACATTGGTTTTGCTGATGGTGCTTGTCGTAGTACACGGAACATTTCTTCCGCAGCTTGGGTTATCTATTCACCCTCTGACGAGTTAGTATCCATGCATGGGGTAAGCCTTGGTCAAACAACAAATAACATTGCCGAGTATAGTGCATTGATTGAGTTATTGTCTGAGTCCATATCATTTGGAATTCGGAGTTTGATTGTAAGGTTGGATTCAGAACTTGTTGTATTACATCTTAACAGGGTTTATACCATTAGAAATCCAGTGTTATTAAGGTTGTTTTTAAGAGTTCGTCTCTTGGAACGTGAGTTTGATTACATTGAATATCAGCATATTCCAAGACATTTAAATACATTAGCAGATTCAATTGCTTCTAGTATGATAAATAGACATTTGCAATAATAAAAACAGTAAAACAAACAACATTCATATATGTACACAGATATCCGGCAAAATGGTGATATATCATAGCATAGGAGTGTGTTCAAAAAATATACATCGTCTTCGATCATAGGTTGGAAACACCTTATGATCAGCAAAAATGATAATACAAAAGTCAAAAAATCAGTCTACACGATCATCCCATCACTGATGGTGATCTCGATAAGAAACAACCGCCCGGGCCACCCTACATAGGAACCTCCTGAAAGGTCCTGGTACTCCAATCACATATCTCTGTAGCCTGAGAGGAATGTCATCTATACTGGTCTCTGGTATATCTAGAGTCAAGCGCTCTAGATGATGCTCCAAATCAGTCAAAATCTCTACTGATTGGCCTGCTGGGGCTGGTGCGGGCGCAACTGGTTGTCTCCTCTCGAAAGGTTGGAGATGAGCTGGTCGATGACCCACGTCTGTGTTCAAAAAAAATTTGGTTATTAGTTTTCTAAGATGATAAAAAATTAAAAAATTAGAACTTAGCAAACGTTGAAAAATAATTTTACCTGAATCATCTCACTGTTCCCCTGTAGGGAGAGACATCTCTCTGTCACCGCAGAAATCTATCCCGGCATACGGAAAATCCTCTATCACAAAAATTTGGCAATCCAGCCAACGAAAATATGAAGAAGGGAATCATACAATCTCAGTGCCCTCAATAGCATGACGGGCCATCAGCGCAGACCAACGAACCATTCTCGGTTCTCGAGGTCGACCGACATCAACAGCAATACTCTGTGGAGCTAATAAGGGGATCCTCTCCAGAGCAAAAGAAACGACGATGGATCCATATCCAAATTTTTTCAGTTTCCCAGTTTTTGCTCTGGTTAGTTGGCCTTTCACATTGGCCAACACAGCTTCACACCAGTTAAAGATGGTGCCGCGAAAACAGTCCATAGCAACACACATTTCGGAACCAGTAGCTACATGAAGCGCGGCTCTCCCACACAGTTTGGTAACAGTAAAAGCTATAACTTTAAACTCAGGACGGATGATATGTTTTATGTCAATCCGTTTGTCCTCCAGCTCAATTTCGAGCTGGTGGCCACCAATGAAGAAGCACTGGTCCTCCACATGCCATCTGTCTACCAACCATGTTAAGAGTTCCACTTGTGCCCTCATGCCAGAGATGGCCCAGAATGTGTATAAGACACATGCTTTTAATGCCCTTTGTGTGAGAAAATGAAGTATGGCGGCTTCATCCACTTCCTCATGCTCTCTTTCTCGCCAGATAAGCATCTTGTTAATCCTGCAATACAAAATAAGGCAAGTTAGAATGATATTATTTGAAAAATTTTGGCAGAAAAATGAGAAAACCATGCTTTAAAATTGATCGTGTGGGTACCGTACCCGCTCTTTGTAAACAGAGCGTATCTCCGCACGCGGACTGTGTTCTGGGTGTGGTACCCTCGATTTTTTCCCTTTAGGAAAAAATCGGGGTCCGCAGGTAACCTGTGTCCCACCTGCGGACCCTGCGGGCGCATTTTTGAACCATTTTTTGCCTTAAAAAATCAAACTAAAGCCTAAAAACGAATTTCAAATAGATGAAAAACAAGATAAGGAGGTCGTGGATTACCTGGGGCTGACGATTTTCGATTCCAACGGTTGAATTTTCCAAAATATTCAAGGGAACTTTTTTATCCAAAAGCTTTTTACTTTTCACTCTGAAACTGAACGGTAAAAATGAAATAGAAAAAGTCCTTTTTATAAGTTTTTTCGAACGAATGAATTTTTAATTTATTTATTTTTCACTTTAAAAGGGTATCTTTGAAAGCATTTTTACTTATCTTAAACAGGTATGTGTAATGTTTCAATTTTTTGTGCAGAAATAGGATTTTTCAGGTGAATTGATCGTTTTTCAACAAAGAGCATACTTTTATCACTTTTTCGGACTCTTTCAAAAATTTTACGAAAAAGCGAAACCCTGGAGTCCTCTTTTAAGCCCTTTTCAGACTCTCTAAATATGAAAAGATTGCCGAGTACTTGACTATTCGAACTCGTTAAAGTAAATGAACAGTCGTCCCTTCAGTATAAGTTTACCCCTTTTACGGACTGAAATGGACTATTTACAAAAAAGGTATACGTTGACTAAATACGGTCAATAGAGTTCTCTCCCGCATTATTTTATCCTTTTTCGGGCTCGAGAGACTAAATTTACGAAAAAGAACACCCATGGAGTTTTCTTAGGTTTTTCTTCTGACTCCCTAAAACTGAAAAACACCGAGTTTCTCCTATACTGGACTCGTTAAAACTTAACAGTAAAGGACCTGTTTAATTTTCAATAGGAACGAACCACTCCTTCTTAGGGTTCGAATTTTAAACTAAGTTGGACTCATCCGAAGGATGAGCTTATAATCAAGAAAATGTTATCCTCCTCAAGCTTGTCAAAAATAAAGAGGTACTTGCCAGAAATGGTGGGGGAAAAGAGAGAAAAATGGGCGTGTTTGTTGTATTTTAAATTTTCCGAAAACTCAGTCAACCACTCTTGGACACAACACTTTTATTTACCTGGGTTGGGAAATCCCTTGCCTAACATTTAATCAAACCACATTGAAAGTTTTCAGCCGGTTTCTGGGTATTAGCTTTGGGTCAATTGTTACCAAACCATCTGCAGTGTCATTATGTGTCCAAGAGAACAGTTCAAATAAACCATTCATCCGCAAAATATCTGTCATCCATTTTTGACCATCCCTGAGTCAGTCCTTGCCAATATATTTTCAAAACTTGATCTATGATTTCGTGTTGTGGGCTTGCCTACGACAGATCACTTTCTATCGACATCAACACATTATCTAGGAAGTTGATCCAGAAATCATCAGTACCTTGAAATCTGCATGCCTCAATGGCAGGTTTCTCGCCTTCGACGACAGGTTGCATCATTGACCTTCGATCGAATGATTCCGTGACATGTTCGACTTCAGCTCATTCATTCACATTTCATGGATTGTACTGAGTACTTTGAGAGCCATTAACATTACTGGTGGTTTCTCTCACACTTGTTAACAGTTCACATCATTGACTGGTAATCAAGTGGTTTCTACCATGTTCGACTTCGACACATTCATTCACATCGATAGAATCGTACTGATTCGAGATGCGGAAATCAAGACCCTGGATCTAGTTTCCACCATCCAGGCTGCGAGGAATTTTGTTGTCATCTATACAGTAGACTATTTATAAACAGATGGCTGCGTCCATACTGTGTCTACATATATCTGTACTATGATGTATTCAAAATCATTCCTGTATCAGAACGATTTCAGTTAGTTTATAGTTAGTTTTTATCTGAGTATGGGAATTCCTACCTTAGTGATGACATATACATGTATATATTTTGCATTGAATGTTTTTATAGGTTCCGACTGGGGTGTCCACAGGATGATCTTTGAAATGATAAAGTACCGCACTCTTCATATATGACAGACTACAGCTTCATCTATTCCAGACTTTGCACTTTAGGGGGCAATTTGTTACACTAAAATCTGTCATCCTGACATTTTACCATGAGTATGAGCTCATTATTACTCATACTTCCTCCTTTTGCAAGTCCAACATATCAGCTCCTCATGTCAAGCTTCAAAATCAGAGAAAAGTCCCTAAAATCCCCTAAGAATTGGTATCGCACTTGCTCTATGCATTCCCTGTGGTCCCGCACCTAAAGTTCAGCCTGCATGCGGAACCATATTGCACGTTCTTTGTGTAATGGGTGCGGACCTCTGTAAAACATAAAAAGGCGAGAAAGTAAAGATAAAAAGTGAATTCCAGATGAATTCTAGAAGATTCTAGATGGGAATTTTTGGGAATGGATACACTTTGAGAAGGTTCATGCATCCCTCACTTGATGGAGCTAACCCCTTGATGGAAGGAACTAATCCCTTTGAGGGAGGATTCTATCCCTTCATATTTGGAACAAGAAACCTCCTCTTTTCCACTATAAAAAGAGGCCTTGGGTAGCCTCAAAGGGAGTTCAAGCTTAAGATATTTGAAGTTAAATGCTGTTGAAATTCAGTCTCAATTAACTAAGACATTCTGTGAGGTTAAATCACTCTTTCTATGAGGTTAAATCACTCATCTCTATTTTTCTTGGTTCAAAGAGTGCAATGCTTATCAAATTAGAAGAGATTCCTGCTTCGGACCCCAGGAGGACCTGCACAACATCAAGGCACAGGTTGTAAAGGTTTTCTTTATTTGAAGTTAATACAAATATACTCATTTCTCTCATTAAACTGTCTATTCATGGTTTATTTCATAAATTCCTTGATCATTATGATAAGGGATGATAATATCATAGGTGCCTTTTATTCAGTTGCTGTGACTCATGGCATTTAAGAACGTTTTCAAAGGCACGGGAAGGACTTCAACTAAATCAAGCAAGCGTTGGACATAAGGTAGGCCTTACACCTATATAGTGTTTTTATGAATCTTATACACTTAGAGAGAGATTAGTATAATTGGCTGTTTGTTGCTAGTTACCTTTAGTACTAGAGAGATCGGTTGTTACACTAAAATCTGTCATCCTGACATTTTACCATGAGTATGAGCTCATTATTACTCATACTTCCTCCTTTTGCAAGTCTAACATACCAGCTCCTCATGTCAAGCTTCAAAATCAGAAACCCAAACCTTGCAGACTGAGTATCGCACTTTTCTACACATTCTCCCTATCCACACCCAAATCTCAGTACCGCGGAACCATAACGCACTTTCTTTGTGAAAGATCTTTGTAAAAATACAAAAAGGATATAGCAAGGATAAAAAGTGGCTTCAGACACCCAGATTCGATAAATGAATGGATACGCTTTGGAGAGGTTCATGCATCCCTCACTTAATGGAGCTAACCCCTTGATGTAAGGAGCTTATCCCTTTGAAGGAGGATTCTATCCCTTCATATTTGGAACTAGAAACCTCCTCTCTTTCACTATAAAAAGAGGCCTTGGGTAGCCTGAAAGGGAGTTCAAGCTTATGAGATTTGAAGTTAAATGCTGTTGAGATTCAGACTCAGTTAACTAAGACTTTCTATGAGGTTAAATCACTCATCTCTATCTGTCTTGGTTCAAAGAGTGAAATGCTTGTCAAATTAGAAGAGATTCCTACTTCGGACCCCGGGAGGACCTGCACTACATCAAGGCACAGGTTGTAAAGGTTTTCTTTTTTTGAAGTTAATACAAATATACTCATTTCTCTCATTAAACTGTCTATTTATGGTTTATTTCATAAATTCCTTGATCATTATGATAAGTATGGTTTATAATAATGTCTATACAGGTGCTGTGTAATCTTTTTACTTGTTTGTGACTGCAGATTCACGAGGAACTTTCTTTCAAGTGCACGGGAAGGACTTCAACGAGATCAAGCAAGCGCTGGATATAAGGTAGGCCTTACACCTATATAGCATTCTTATGAAATTTACATGCTAGAGAGGATTAGTATAATTGATGTTTGTTGTAGTGAAGCATTTCCTTAGTACTAAGAGAGATGTGGTCTTGTCCCATAAGGACGGATTGTTCCCACACAACAAAATGCTGCATCTACCCATGTTAATTTGTTGTTTTTGGTTCTCTTTTATTTCTGATTTGAGGAAACATTTTTTCCTGGTTTTTTATTGATACGTATCTGTCTGGGTACTTTAGATTTTCTCTGTTTTTGAAAATTTAGGAATATTTTTAAGTTTTTCTTTAATTTTTCTGAGGACCGCACTCTGCCTTATTTATACAGTGCAGGCAGGGTCGCACTTTGTGTAAGGATACAGTGCGGGACCGCACCTGTCAACACTGGTTACCTGCGGACCCTGTAAAAATTTTAGAAAACCTCTAGATTTCTTTTTCTAGTTTATTTTTAGATCTTTGGTTTTTGCTCAGACTGGTTATTGTGTCTATCAAGAATTCTTTGTGAATGAACTCCAACAGTGTTAATGTTTTGATGATTTTCTAGAAGATTTTTCCGATTGGATTGTTTTTCCACTTGGTCTTTGTAGCGATTCGATCTTTCCATTTTGACAATTTGCGTATCTCATCCACATTTGATCTCTTTTTGTCTTTTGAATCCGATCTGAATTGTGAAAGTAGTCCACTTATTTATAGCATCGTTTTTGTTTTGCAACTTTAAAAAAATTGGTTCAAAGTTTTGAATTTCATTTTTTGTAAAAACATATTTTGAGTGTTTTTGATCTGTTTGTTATCTGAACGAATAGATTCCTAGTTTGCTGAACAACTAAGGGAAACATTCATAAAAAAATCTAAAAAGCTTTTACTCAATTTAGATCATAGTTCTCAAGATTAGATTTTGTAGTTTTGAGTAGTTTTAGTTTTGTAGTTTTCTTTCGAAAGAAAATTTGTTTTTGTAGCTTCTTGTTTGGAAAAGAAAAAGAGTTTTCTTGTGAGCTTTGATAGTTTATTGAAAAGACAAAATAGTTTCTTTCAATTAGTTTTCATGTTTAAAGAATAAATTTAAAGGATTGCATTCTCTAACTCTTCTTTAGATAGAAAGTTCATTGAAAGGAAAAAGAATTGAATATCATCATAGGTGCATTTTAGTGTTTTTTTTTGGAAGTCGAGTCTTCACATCATTCAAGGTTTCATTTCCGCACCCATTGACTTAAGAAACAGCTCTTAAAAGTAACGCTTAAATAAAATTCATCTAGTAATCTTTTTAGGCCCTTATCAACATAGTTTAGGCTAGTATCTCGAGTAGGAGAACAACTCTCCAAGATAGCTAAACAAACAAGTAGACAAATCTTGTGGTAGGAAGAATTCCAACAGCCATGTATACCAGGAAGCTCCTTCTGAAGATACACGATATCATATCTCGAACTAAGCAAAAGAATCAATCCTCCCTCATTGGGAACGATAGAAGATATACATACAGAAATGAACCTACAACTATCATGCCGAGGAGCCATTTTAATGGTTTCCGTAAACCTTGCATTATTTCAAGGAGCCTTCAAGGGGATTGAGCTTTGTTACTCGCTTCTATGTGTGTCGGATCGTAGACTCGTTCCCCTGTGTATATTTGTTTTTGGCGAAATCCAGCCATAATCTTTAGGATTCTTCTTAAGGTGACGGAGGAAGACTCACTGTACCTGGAGCGTACGTCGACTAGACTCACCTTGGACTCTCTGGGGTTCTCTTCACCTCGCCAGATGGTTTTGTGAAGAAACTTGTGCCAGTCTGTTTCATTAAGCAGGTTGTCGGGGTAACTGTTCCAACCGCCCTTTTCATGTTAAAACTCTACTAAGTTGGATTTCATCACCAACTAGTGTTTTTAGTACGGAAAGTTACTTTTTTGTGTGTGGTTTGAACTCTTAGATTTTTAAGCGAATGATTCAATTGTTTGTTTCTTAGAGACTTTAGGTGTTTTCATTGAAATTTTTCTTTGTTTGCTTGTGATTAGATAATTTTAATCGTGGCGGAATTGCCGAGACAATCCCAGAGAATACAAGGGAAACCCCCTGAATATACACCAGGTCAACTTGAAGGGCTTCGAGCTCTGGTACCACACAGTAGCCGTAGAATTAGGTCAACAGAAGTTGAAAGCTCTGCTATAGTAATACATCCTGATCATCAAATACTTACAACAGAATACATTCAAGAACCGATTTCAGTTTCTGAAGTTACTGAAAATATTTCTCCTTCTGGTGAATTATCTGACGAACCTGAAATCTCTGAGCCTGAAACTGAGTCTTCTGTGTTAGAAACATCCTCAGGATTTGTTACACCAACTTCTAGCGATCCAGGTTCACCTAGGGTAAGAAATATCATTACAGAAAATCTTCCCTCTGGACTTATTTCTATTGAAGAACTTACTAATCCAAACGGAGACATATCTCTTCCCAACTCCCCTCAATTGTTAAATCTTAGGGAGCGTGAATCTATTTTCTACAGCCCTATTCGAACTAATCCTTGGTATCTCTCTTTAATAGACTTTTTAGAGAATCCGGGTCTTGCTTTTTATCCACCTCGAGTTCCATTTCATCCTACACCCAGAGGTTATTATCCGTCATCTATTATGGCTAGTGAGTCATCCATGTTTTCTCAAGCGCCTGAATCTTTTTTACATGGTGGTCCTTCTGTTCCTTCGGGATATCAGTCTTTGTCTGGTACTTTCTCGGGGGAAACTCCTCAACCTATCAAAAACGTGTTATCATCTGGTCTTGGTGGACTTAAAATTGAAACGTCGAACGCAGAGCAAGTTTATATGATGTCTGGTAATATTCCCAATCCTCAAGCTCAAGGCAGTAAATTTCCTTCTGGGGGCCAACCTCAGGGAACTCAGTTACCGCCTGGGGGGCAACCTTAGGGTAGTCAGTTACCGCCTGGGGGGCAACCTCAAGGTAGTCAGTTACCACCTGGGGCACAACCTCAAGGTAGCTTTTTCCCAGGACAAACTGTGGATCCATATTATTTTGGGGGGCAACCCCAAGGACAGTACATACCCCAGGGTTATCAACCTCAAGGACAATACATTCCTCGAGGTCAACCCCAAACTCAATATGCTCCTCAGGGTGCTCAACAACCCCAACTTCAGTAAGTGCCTCAAGGTTATCAACCTCAAGGGAAGTACCCAATGCAAGGTTACCAATAGCCTTCTGGTCAACCATCTGTTCAAGGAGCCAGCAATTTACCTTATTATCAACCCTATGTTCAACCAGGTTTTGGTCCTTACGTTCAACCTTATACGGGACAATACCCCGGAATGATGGTGTGGGATCCGTCCCAATATCAACAGCCTTTGCAGCCTAATGTGCAGTTGCCTTATCAACCTAGTCAGCCAATGGTTTCCGGTTCAACTCAGCAACCTGTTCAGCCAGCTATTCAAACCCCTGCACCTAGTTCAGTTCAGCAGGCTGGGCCTAGTACACCTCAGACTCCGCCCCAAACTGCTGTAACTACTGCAACATCTGTTCAACCTGTCACACCTGTTTCTGGAGTATCTGTAGCCCCGAGTTCGGCTATCCCTGTATCCATGCAAATTCCTCAAGTCTCTGTACCTTAGTCAGGACCTTCAGTTCAGACTACAGTTCAGATGCCTGCAGGACAAACCGGTACAAGTACAGTTGTTACGAGTCAACCTCAATTTACATATCAACCGTACCAAGGACAACCGCATTTCGGTCCCTATGTACAGAATCCGAGCTATCAACCATACCCTGGTTATACTTATCAACAACCTCAGTATGGTGCGATTCATCCTGGTTATCCGGGAGGTTACACAATACCTAACGCTAATCCGATTCCTAGTTATCCTGGGTATCCGCCTCCTGGATCTGCTTTGGCTTCTCAAGGTTTTCGTGACCCTAACCGTCAATTACCGTTCATCGCAACTTTGGAATTACCTGATTTGACGCGCCTTACAAATGATCCTATTTTTTATTATCAGAACTGGCCGCCAATGCCTCATAAGTTGCCCAGTGATATACCGAAATTTGAAGGTAAGTCAGGAGAGGATCCATCGAATCATGTTATGAATTATCACCTTTGGTGTGCATCTAATTCAATTATTGATGATTCGATTCGCTTACGTCTTTTCCAAAGAACCCTCATAGGTCTTGCAGCCAAATGGTACATTGAGTTGCCACGAGGCTCGTTTCATAATTTCAGTCAGTTAGCAACATCTTTCTTAACTCATTTCCAGTTTCCTGTCAGATATGACAATGACACAGAATTATTAACTTCGCTAAAACAATCTACGTCCACGTATATTTCTGATCATATTCATGAATGGTGACGTAGACGACGTTTGGTGAAAGTTTATATTCCGGATCAAATTTTGGCAGGATGGTTTGTTAAATCATTATTACCCAAGATCACTGAAGATGTAGCTAAGGCTGGTGTTGTTACTGAAGAGAAAGTAATTGCTCAGGCTCAGTACCTAGACCTCGTCTATACGCAGTCAGGTACTCTACATGAGAAAATTCCCGATCTTCCCAAACAAGGTCAAATAGCTGCTGCTCCTTCAGGGTCTCATGCCGCTGACGGTATGATTGGTACAGTTAGTTCTAAAAGTAAGAAGAAATCCTCAAAGAATTCTTCTCCAATTATAACTTTACCTGATTCCTCGAAAGGAGAATCCTCTCCCGAAGTTTCCGCCGACATTCATGTCGTTGAAACATCTACGGCAAAATCAAAATCTGGTGGGAAAAAGAAGAGGAGGAACAAAAACAAAAAGAATTCGAAAGAGAAAACAGATAAAGATGAATCCAATGACGAAAAACGTAAACCTCGTTATCCTTGCTTCATTTGTGAACAAGATCATTTCACGAAAGAATGTCCATATCGAGAGGAAGTTACGAAACTCGTTAAAGGATCGCAACAACCTGCTGTCTTGAAGGATCCTTTTCCAGTTCAAGATAGTAAGATGATTGGTTCTTCCTCGACTAATTTAGAAGAGCCTATTATGATGATGTCTCATGTAAGGATTGCGACGCGATCGCAAGATTACGGTTCTAAGAATCCCGTTGATGGCAAAGAAGGAGAGTCTTCTAATGCGAATACATCAAATACAACTCCTCCTGTTTCCGGTCCACTACAGATCGAGAAACAAAATCCAGACTTGATAATCAAACCGCCTGCTAAAGGTGTTCTTCGTAAATCAACTTTCAATCCACATGCGAGAGCTGCTCAGAATTACAACATTGTTGAAGATTTAGTTGTTTCTCCTTCAGCAATGTCGGCTTTGGAAGTGCTGCAATCGTGTCCAGCACAGCGTAAATTGTTATTGTCTGCTATAGGAGCTGTTGATGTTCAGGATTCTAACCTTATAATCTTCGATTTAGAAACTAGTACACCACGTCTTCCTCACCAAATGGCTTTCCAGATTCCAGTGTTAGTCAAAAACAGACCTATTTTTCGGACTATGATTGATGAGGGAGCTTCAACGTGTATTATGTCGCTTCAGTGTTGGAAATCTCTTGGTTCTCCTACACTTAACCAATCTCCGACAATTCTAAAAGCTTTTGATGGTCGAGGTTTTCAACCTTATGGTATTTTGCAGGATTTACCCATAGGGGTTGAAGGAAAAATCGTTAATCTAGATGTGGAAGTGGTTGATGCCCCTCTAGATTACAACCTTCTTCTGGGTTGTAGTTGCTCCTATGGTATGACTGCTGTTATCTCTTCGGTCTTTCAGCTCATAAAATTTCCATATCAAGGAAAGATCGTGACAATAGATCAGTTAACTTATTTCTCGTCCGACCCAGCCTCTACAGAAACAATCCAGCATGTTGGTAAAACGGCTATCCCTTATAAGGATGTTGGAGTAGGTTTGATTAAAGATTCCGGTTTACTAGGAACTTTTTCCTTTCCTCCTCCTAACGTATCGCCTTCTACTGCAACTATTCATATGATTTCGTCAGACACTGTTATGTTTGATGATCCTTGGATTATACCTTCAGAATCCGAGATAGATTCATTTGATGGCGTGATGCCCTTGAGTCCATTTGAAATTGCGTACCAGGCTGTACAGTCTTTTTCCGACCCCTCTTCAACCGAAGTTGATCCAATGAATGGGATCCAAGAGGAATCACTTTCTATATCTAGTTCAGTTACAACGACATTTCCTGAACTTGTTCATACAGATGAGAAAATTCGTGAGTTTTTGTCTGTTGATGATTTACCATGGGAAGATCTACATCACCGGTCTTCATTTTTACTTGAATTAGATCATTTTGAATGATTTCGCTTCAATTTTTACTGCTGAATATGCCAAGGAACCTCAGAATCCATTGCAAAATCCTGATTCTGAGTTAAATTTGGAAAATATATCTAGAACGGTTCCAATTGACATTTCAGTAAAACCAGGAATAATTGAAAACATTCATATAGGTGCTTGTTGTACGGATGAAGAAATTCAGACTTATAAAGCCCTATTTCAAGAATTCCGTGACGTGTTTGCCTGGTCTTATGAAGAAATGCCAGGAATTGATCCCTCGATCGTAGTTCATGAAATTAAGACTTACCCGAATGCTAAACCTGTTCTTCAACGATTACGTCAAATTCATCCTAGAAAAGCTGCTGCTATAAAAACTAAAGTTGAAAAATTACTTCGAGCAAGATTCATTTATCCAATTCCCTTAACGGATTGGGTATCGAATATTGTTCCTGTGACTAAAAAACAAGGAACGACAAGAGTATGTATCGATTATAGGGATATTAATCGAGCTTGTCCAAAAGATAATTATCCAACTCCCTATATCGATCAAATAATTGATGATTGTGCTGGCAGTGAATTATTTTCCTTCATGGATGGTTTTTTCGGCTACAATCAAATAAACATACTCCCTGCAGATCAACCCAAAACAACTTTCATTTGTCCATGGGGAACGTTTGCTTATTGTAAACTACCTTTCGGACTAAAGAACGCTGGAGCAACTTTTCAATGGGCTATGTCTTATGCATTTCATGACATTAAGCACATTGTCCAGCCATATCTCGATGATTTACCTGCTCATTCATTACGTAGGGCCGATCATCCCACTCATTTACGAGCAATTTTTATGAGATATAGGCATTATCGGATAAGGCTGAATCCGCATAAATGTGTTTTCTGCGTAGAATCGGGTCGATTACTGGGATTTGTTGTCTCGAAAGTAGGTATTCGCATCGATCCATCGAAGGTCGAAGCTATCGTTAAATTGCCTCCTCCTTCGACTTTACGCCAACTCCAAAGTTTGTAGGGGAAAGCAAACTTTTTACGTAGATTTATTCCTAACTGCGCCGAGCTTACGAAGGGTTTTACCCAGTTGTTGAAACAGAACATTCCGTTGTTTTGGGACGAGATCGCTGATTGATCTTTTGATGCACTTAAACACGCGTTGACCCATGCACCGTTATTGCATCCTCCCAACTACAACCAAGATTACATTTTGTATCTCGCTGCTTCTCATTCCACCATTGGGATGGTACTAGTTCAGGAAGATGAATCTCACAATGAACATGTGATTTATTATCTTAGTCGAAATCTGCATCCGACTGAAATCAAATACACACATGTGGAGAAATTTGCCTTGGCAGCTGTTCAAGCTGTCCAACGTTTTAGACATTACATTTTGTTACGTAAAACCACAGTAATTTCTAATTGCAACCCTATGATGTATATTTTGACCAAAAAATTGCTAGGGGGCAAATATTCCAAATGGATAGTTATCCTGCAGGAATTTGACTTGGAATTTGAGAAATCCAAGGCAAAGAAATCTTTGGTATTTGCGGAACTGATGTGTGATTTCCCCTCTACTGATACTGAAACAGTGGCAGAAGAGTCCATTGCAGACGAATCTTTGTTTCTTATCAGTACTCTTGATCCATGGTATGGGGATATTATTGTATATCTCCAAACCCAATCTTTTCGGCCTAACATTTCACGAACTCAGCGACGGAAAATACGCTTCCAATCCCAACAGTATAACATCATTGGTGATACACTTTATCGACGAGGAGCGGATTCTGTTTTCCGACGATGTCTAACACATGAAGAAGCTGAGAAGGTCTTAAATGACTGTCATTTTGGAGCATGTGGCGGTCATATGTCTGGGTATGCCACCACCCAAAAGATATTGCATGCAGGTTATTTCTGGCCAACATTATTCAAAGATTGCATTTATGCGGTTCGGAAATGCCACAACTGTCGAATTTTTGATCGGAAAATGCGCGCGCCACCCGCTCCTCTTCACCCTATAATTGCTGTTGGTCCTTTCGAAAAATGCGCGCGCCACCCGCTCCTCTTCACCCTATAATTGCTGTTGGTCCTTTCGAAAAATGGGGTATCGATTTTATCACATGTAACCCTCACTCGGCCGGGGGGCATGCCTATATTATTCTCGCAGTAGATTATTTTACAAAATGGGCCGAGGCGATGCCTACATATTCAGTTGACGACAAGACTGCTGCAAAATTCGTATTTAATCACATAATTGCTAGGTTCGGTGTTCCTCAAGCTATTATTACAGATCATGGAAGTCATTTTCGGAATATCATGCTGACTGAACTAACAGAACAACTTGGCCTACGCCACGATAGTTCCACTCCGTACTATCCACAAGCTTGGTATTCACAAGACGAATTAGCATTCCATGTTATTTTCAGCGCTTTGGGCATATCGAACCTCAGTCAAAACATCAACGGGTTTCACTCCTTTTCAACTGGTTTACGGTTTGGAAGTTGTGCTGCCGATTGAATGCGAAATACCGTCACTAAAATTAGCCGTAGAATTACTTCCAGCTACGTCTGAAGAGGAAAAACGTTTCTTGTACTTGGCCCAATTAGATGAGAATCGACGAAGTGCTGCAATAGCAAACGAGGCTCATGTTAAAAGGACAAAAGCTCAGTATGATAGAAATGTGACCCCTCGAAATTTTTCAGAAGGAGACCTAGTTTTACTTTATGATCAAGCTAACGACAAGCTAGGAGCTGGAAAATTAGTGCCTATGTGGCATGGTCCTTACATTGTGAAACGAAAGTTAGCAAAAGGGGCCTATGAGTTAGTAGATTTTGATGGTGTCCCTTTAGATAAACCCAGAAATGGGCTTTATCTAAAGAGATATTACGCTTAAACAAGGTGTGGAGATTTTTTGTTAGTTTTTAGATTTCTTTACTGTTGGTGTGTTTTAGATTAGAGAAGTGTGCCTAGTTTAGAAGTATGTTTTTGTCACTATGACTGCTTATCTGAGTTTTACTCTTGATATTGCAGATGTCGACGTCTCTTCAAACCTACATTGGTTTTGCTGATGGTGCTTGTCGTAGTACACGGAACATTTCTTCCGCAGCTTGGGTTATCTATTCACCCTCTGACGAGTTAGTATCCATGCATAGGGTAAGCCTTGGTCAAACAACAAATAACATTTCCGAGTATAGTGCAGTGATTGAGTTATTGTCTGAGTCCATATCATTTGGAATTCGGAGTTTGATTGTAAGGTTGGATTCTGAACTTGTTGTATTACAACTTAACAGGGTTTATACCATTAGAAATCCAGTATTATTAAGGTTGTTTTTAAGAGTTCGTCTCTTGGAACGTGAGTTTGATTACATTGAATATCAGCATATTCCAAGACATTTAAATACATTAGCAGATTCAATTGCTTCTAGTATGATAAATAGACATTTGCAATAATTAAAAGCAGTAAAACAAACAACATTCACATATGTACACAGATAACCGTCAAAATAGTGATATATCATAGTATAGGAGTGTTTTCAAAAAATATACATCGTCTTCGATCATAGGTTGGAAACACCTTATGATCGGCAAAAATGATAATACAAAATTCAAAAATATGAGTCTACACGATCATCCCATCACTGATGGTGATCACGATAAGAAACCACTGCCCGGGCCACCCTGCATAGGAACCTCCTGAAAGGTCCTGGGACTCCAATCACATATCTCTGTAGCCTGAGAGGAATGTCATCTATGCTGGTCTCTGGTATATCTAGAGTCAAGCGCTCTAGATGATGCTCCAAATCAGTCAAAATCTCTACTGATTGGCCTGCTGGGGCTGGTGCGGGCGCAACTGGTTGTCTCCTCTCGAAAGGTTGGAGATGAGCTGGTCGATGTGGACCCACGTCTGTATTCAAAAAAAATTTGGTTATTAGTTTTCTAAGACGATAAAAAACTAAAAAAATTAGAACTTAGCAAACGTTGAAAAATAATTTTACCTGAATCATCCCACTGTTCCCCTGCAGGGAGAGACATCTCTCCGTCACCGCGGAAATCTATCCCAGCATACGGAAAATCCTCTATCATGAAAACTTGGCGATCCAGCCAATGAAAATATGAAGCAGGGAATCGTACAATCTCAGTGCCCTCAATAGCATGACGGGCCATCAGCGCGGACCAACGAACCATTCTCGGTTCTCGAGGTCGACCGGCATCAACTGAAATACTCTGTGGAGCTAATTGAGGAATCCTCTCCAAAGCAAAAGAAACGACGATGGATCCGTATCCAAAGTTTTTTAGTTTCCCGATTTTTGCTCTGGTAAGTTGGCCTTTTATATTGGCCAACACGGCTTCGCACCAGTTGAAGATGGTGCCGCGAAAACAGTCCACTGCAACACGCATTTGGGAACCAGTAGCTACATGAAGCGCGACGCTCCCACACAGTTTGGTAACAGTGAATGCTATAACTTTCACTTCATGATGGATGATATGTTTTATGTCAATCCGTTTGTCCCGAGGATTTGCCTGATCATTGCAAAATTCAAGTTGAAGACTAGCGACAGTCTGGCCACCTGGCCTAGTCCCAAACAAGGATACATGTTCGCCCCTCTTGGACAAACCAGTCAAAAAATATATATCCTCCAGCTCAATTTCGAGCCGGTGGCCACCAATGAAAAAACATTGGTCCTCCACATGCCATCTGTCTACCAACCATGTTAAGAGTTCCACTTGTGCCCTCATGCCAGAGATGGCCCAGAATTTGTATAAGCAGCATGCTTTTAATGCCCTTTGTGTGGGAAAATGAAGTATTGCAGCTTCATCCACTTCCTGATGCTCTCTTTCTCGCCAGATAAGCATCTTGTTAATCCTGCAATACAAAATAAGGCAAGTTAGAATGATTTTATTTGAAAAATTTTGGCAGAAAAAATGAGAAAACCATGCTTCAAAAATTGACCGCGCGAGTACCGCACCCGCTCTTTGTAAACAGAGCGTAGCTCCGCACGCGGACTGTGTTATGGGTGCGGTACCCACGATTTTTTCCCGTTAGGAAAAAATCGGGGTCCGCAGGTAACCTGTGTCCCACCTGCGGACCCCGCGGGCGCATTTTTGAACCATTTTTTGCCCTAAAAAATCAAACTAAAGCCTAAAAATGAATTTCAAACGGATGAAAAACAAGATAAGGAGGTCGTGGATTACCTGGGGCTGACGATTTTCGATTCCAACAGTTGAATTTTATAGAATCTTCACGGGAACTTTTTATCCAAAAGCTTTTTACTTTTCACTCTGCAACTGAACGGTAAAAATGAAATAGAAAAAGTCCTTTTTATAAGTTTTTTCGAATGAATGAATTTTTAATTTATTTATTTTTCACTTTAAAAGGGGTATTTTTGAAAGCATTTTTACTTATCTTAAACAGGTATGTGTAATGTTTTGAGTTTTTCTGCAGAAACAGGGTTTTTTCAGGCGAACTGATCGTTTTTCAACAAAGAGCATACTTTTATAACTTTTTCGGACTCTTCCAAAAATTTACGAAAAAGCGAAACCTTGGAGTCCTCTTTTAAGCCCTTTTCGGACTCTCTAAATATGAAAAGATTGCCGAGTACTTGACTATTCGAACTCGTTAAAGTAAATGAACAGTCGTCCCTTCAGTATAAGTTTACCCCTTTTACGGACTGAAATGGACTATTTACGAAAAAGGTATACGTTGACTAATTATGGTCAATAGAGTTCTCTCCCGCATTATTTTATCCTTTTTCGGGCTCGAGAGACTAAATTTACGAAAAAGTACACCCACGAAGTTTTCTTAAGTTTTTCTTCTGACTCCCTAAAACTGAAAAACACTGAGTTTCTCCTATACTGGACTCGTTAAAACTTAACAGTAAAGGACCTGTTTAATTTTTCAACAGGAACGAACCACTCCTTCTTAGGGTTCAAATTTTAAACTAAGTTGGACTCATCCGAAGGATGAGCTTATAATCAAGCAAATGTTATCCTCCTCAAGCTTGTCAAAAATAAAGAGGTACTTGCCAGAAATGGTGGGGGAAAAGAGAGAAAAATGGGCATGTTTGTTGTATTTTAAATTTTCCGAAAACTCAGTCAACCACTCTTGGACACGACACTTATATTCACCTGGGTTGGGAAATCCTTTGCCTAACAATTAATCAAACCACATTGAAAGTTTTCAGCCGGTTTCTGGGTATTAGCTTTGGGTCAATTGTCACCAAGCCATCTGCAGTGTCGTTATGTGTCCAAGAGAACAGTTCAAGTAAACCATTCATCTGCAAAATATCTGTCATCCATCTTTGACCATCCCTGAGTCAGTCCTTGCCAATATATTTTCAAAACTTGATCTATGATTTCGTGTTGTGGGCTTGCCTACGACAGATCACTTTCTATCGACATCAGCACATTATCTAGGAATTTGATCCAGAAATCGTCAGTACCTTGAAATCTGCATGCCTCAATGGCAGGTTTCTCGCCTTCGACGACAAGTTGCATCATTGACCTTCGATCGAATGATTCCGTGACATGTTCGACTTCAGCTCATTCATTCACATTTCATGGATTGTACTGAGTACTTTGAGAGCCATTGACATTACTGGTGGTTTCTCTCACACTTGTTAACAGTTCACATCATTGACTGGTAATCAAGTGGTTTATACCATGTTCGACTTCAACACATTTATTCACATGGATAGAATCGTACTAGTTCGAGATGCGGAAATCAAGACCCTGGATCTAGTTTCCACCATCCAGGCTGCGAGGAATTTTGTTTTCATCTATACAGTAGACTATTTATAAACAGATGGCTGCGTCCATACTATGTCTACATATATCTGTACTATGATGTAATCAAAATCATTCCTGTATCAGAATGATTTCAGTTAGTTTATAGTTAGTTTTTATCTGAGTATGGGAATGCCTACCTCAATGATGACATATTTGTATATATTTTGCATTGAATGTTTTTACAGGTTCCGACTGGGGTGTCCACGGGATGATCTTTGAAATGATAAATTACTGCACTCTTCATATATGACAGACTACATCTTCATCTACTCCAGACTTTGCACTTTAGGGGGCAATTTGTTACACTAAAATCTGTCATCCTGACATTTTACCATGAGTATGAGCTCATTATTACTCATACTTCCTCCTTTTGCAAGTCTAACATACTAGCTCCTCATATCAAGCTTCAAAATCAGAGAAAAGTCCCTAAAATCCCCTAAGAATTGGTATCGCACTTTCTCTATACATTCCCTGCGGTCCCGCACCTAAATCTCAGCCTGCCTGCGGAACCATAACACACTTTCTTTGTGTAATGGGTGCGGACCTCTGTAAAATACAAAAAGGCGAGAAAGTAAAGATAAAAAGTGAATTTCAGATGAATTCTAGAAGATTCTAGATGGGAATTTTCGAGAATGGATACGCTTTGAGAAGGTTCATGCATCCCTCACTTGATGGAGCTAACCCCTTGATGTAAGGAGCTAATCCCTTTGAAGGAGGATTCTATCCCTTCATATTTGGAGCAAGAAACCTCCTCTTTTCCACTATAAAAAGAGGCCTTGGGTAGCCTCAAAGGGAGTTCAAGCTTAAGATATTTGAAGTTAAATGCTGTTGAGATTCAGACTCAGTTAACTAAGACTTTTTGTGAGGTTAAATCACTCATCTCTATTTGTCTTGGTTCAAAGAGTGCAATGCTTGTCAAATTAGAAGAGATTCCTGCTTCGGACCCCAGGAGGACCTGCATAACATCAAGGCACAGGTTGTAAAGGTTTTCTATATTTGAAGTTAATAAAAATATACTCATTTCTCTCATTAAACTGTCTATTCATGGTTTATTTCATAAATTCCTTGATCATTATGATAAGTATGGTTTGTAATAATGTCTATACAGGTGCTGCTTAATATTTTTGCTTGTTTGTGACTGCAGATTCACGAGGAACGTTCTTTCAGTGCACGGGAAGGACTTCAACAAAATCAAGCAAGCGTTGGATATAAGGTAGGCCTTACACCCGTATAGTGTTTTTATAAATCTTATATGCTTAGAGAGAGATTAGTATAATTGGTTGTTTGTTGCTAGTTACCTTTTGTACTAGAGAGATCGGTCTTGTCCGCAAGACGGATTAATCTACACAACAACTTTGATATCGTAGCTTTGTCCTCTACTGTGTTTATCTGTGAGGTTGATGAAGAAGAGGCAGAGATGTCATGAGAAGTGATTGGCACTGCAGTTGCCAATACTCTTTGCGATTCCAAGTGTTCTGCCCATGTAGATGGAACAGTTGTACTTACAGTTGGAATTACTGATTGAATGAAAACTTGTTGAGCTTTCTTCATATTTTCATTTTCTAGCATGAAAGCTTCTATTTGGATTTCCATTTCCTTTATCTGGGCTGTCATCTTTAGAACAATTTTTTTTAATTCATCATTTTATGTTTTCTGCTGAAGGATTTCTTTTGCCTGTGTATTTTCACTTTGAGGCAATTTTAGTTGCTTTCTGAGAGCAGCTATGTCTTCATTTTTCTGTTTGATTATAACCTTTGCCCCTTCAATGTTTGTTGGGTCAGCTCCTGATTCAATTACTATATCCTCCAATGATTTGATTCCTAAGTTATTGGCATATAATGAGGCTTTATCCAATTTCATTTGATTTTGAAGGTTTATCAGTGTTTTCTCAAGCCTGATAGAATTCATAGTCTTATTGACTATTTTAGAATACATCATCTCTGTATTGCTCATGTGGAATTCTATTTGGTCCAATTCATGGACAGCATCTGCATCAACTTCAAGGTCTGTCTTTGAATAATCTGCAATTGTTTTTGGATCAGCCACTGTGGGCTTGAGAAATGACATAACCAATTTGTTTGAAGAATAATCAAAAGCCAAGAGGAGTCTATCTTTACTCCCAGGATTTTCTTTAAGGAACTTGGAATATCCTTCACTTTTTATTTCTTCATTCTTTTCTTTGATTTGTCTGAACCTGATTTGAATATCTGACTCTGTGTTGTCAGGTTCTTTAGAAGAAGAGCATATCAACTTTTGATTGTTTATCAACCATGACTGTGTCTTTCTGTTGTGCTCCAAGTTGGACATTTTGAAGCTCTTTGAGTGTTTCAGTTACTATCCTTGTTGCTTCATCATCAGTTTCATGACCATTGTTATCTTCAACATTGATAGCTTTATCCCTTTCTTCATTAGTCAATTCACTTTTCTTACTGTAGGGAATTCTGAATCTTTTATCTAGAATAGTTTCAACAGTGAAACTATCTTCCTTTCTGCTTCTTTTATGAATAATTTCAACTTCTTTGTTCACTGTAACCACCTGTGTTTGATCAACCTATTTATCCTTTCCATTATTTCTCTACATGCCCTGTGAGTCATTATCAAATAAAGTATTTGGCTCCCATTCAAGTTTATTGGCATATTTTTCAATTTGGGGCTTGGGATCATGCATGAAGGTATACAACTTGCATTTCAATCTTATCATGCTTAAAATACCCTGAGGATCATAATTCCACATCAAACTATATGGGAATTTATACTCTTTCAACTTGACATTAATTTCATTTGCTGCTTCTCTGTTGTTCACAATGAATGGCCCAACTTGATTTTTCAGTTTGAATTGAGTCTTTTTTCTAGAAACTATGAAATTGACTTCATCTGCATTCAACAGCTGCCTTAAATATTCTAAAGAAAATATCCTTGTTGTCACAAATATTGGCAATTTATATGGGGCCAAGAGTGCACCATATACTCTAATCTTTGTGTAACTCTTGTATAAGTACCAATCCCCTATTTTACAGCTCTCAGATAGCTGTAGGATCCTCTTTGTTTCTTCATTAATTCTAGGGGTTTGTTCTTTATTCAGTAAATTCATAGCAGGTACTAAAAACAAGTCATTAAAGTCTGCATAGTTGTATTCCCTGTTCCATTTTCTCAAAATTGATGACCAAAACACAACTGAAAGTATATTTCCTTCTGGATCTATCTTCTGAAACTCAATAGGAAAATTGTCTGCTTGGTAATACAAAAAGAGATGAAGTAGATATGAGGTATATCCAAAGACTCCTTCTTCTGACAATCTGGACAATTGATAGTGCATGTTTTCTGCAATGAACTTGGCAAAATTGTACACAGTGGAAGGAGACTGGCTAGGACTCAAAGTAGACAGAAAACCTAGGATAGCAACATCAGTGAATTCATCACTGTTATATCCTAATATGAATGATAGCATGGAGACAATCTGTCTGGTTTCATTTGGAAAATCAAAAGTATCAAATGGAGGATTGAGCTTAGGGATATCAACTTGTTTGGGACAAAAAGTCTGGAAGATTTTGAACTTGGAAGCAAAATCCAGGTCTAGGTAAAGCTGAGTTAAATCCTCTATTGACAATGAAGCAGCATTGAGGTCAAGGTTTAGTTGCAGCATAGAGTTTATGGATTCTGCATTGATATAAAATATGACCTCTCTATCTTTATTAACAATACACCTTTGATCTGGAAGATAATAGGACTGACACAATCTGACAAAATCAGGGACTGCATGAGTAAAAGGGACAATGTACTTTGGCAGATTGGAATCCCAAACTAGCATATCTTTATCACCTTTCTCTACAAATTTTCCAAAACACCAGTTATAGACATCAAGTAAATTGAATTCTACTGAAGGGTCCAGTATTCTGTAATCAAGATCAACTAGAGGACTATTTTCTTGTGAAATAACTGGAGGTCGGACAAGTCTCACAACTTCTGTGGAATCAGCAGTGAGTGCAGGGGTTGGTTTGTCAAGTTTAGAAGACTCAAGCTAAGGTATTTTAGTAGAGACCTTCTTATGAGGTTTTGGGCCTCCTAATTTGGGGGTTACTTGTTTCTTGTCATTTTTTAACTGAACAGAGAAAGATTAGACTATTTGATGAGTTCTTCTGTTGGAAACAAGGGATTTTTTGGAGAATTTCTCTGTTAAAATAGGGTTTTGAGCAGGGCTTTAGATGGAAAGAGGGTTTTAAAGCTCAGTTGAAAGGCTATGATTAATTCCAGCAGTGAAAAATGACTAGGGAATGGATAAAACTTGAAAAAACGGAAATGAGGGATCCTGGGGAAAATTTGATAGCATTTCCCCTGTATTATGGATGTTTTTTGCAATTTCTGTATAGGTAATTTAGATAATTACATGAAATAATTGAAAAAATGATGCTTTTTCTTTCGAAAATTGAAGCTTTTCTGGTTAATTTCGATGAAAAATACCTTTAAAAGGTATAATTGTGGTCGAAGACGTTTCACGGTTGCGCGCAGTCTTCAATTCTGCTGAATTGGGCTATCAGAGGATACTTTGGCTCTTCGTGGTTGAATTGCAAGGAAACTGTCTTGTTAAATGATTATTGGTTTAATGGTAGGTTTAAAAATGGTGAAAAGGGCTCTGCACAGGCTCTCAAAGGTTTAATGGTGCACAATGGTGAAAATTCGACGAAAATAGGCTCTGTGGAGGCTTCACAGGTAAAAGCGCAAATAGGTGAAAAACTCAATGAAAATTATGATTTTTATGAATAAACCATAGTTCAAACCATAGTTAAATCATATTTAATCATAGATTGGGTGGGAGTGGTTTCAGAATACCACTAGGTGGCCTTCACGCAGCTCCAGAGAGGTAAGCGGTAAATCGCTTTTCGAACGCGATCCAATTGTTTTGTGACATGTCAACGTGGGGTGGTTTGTGAAAACCACCCATATCGCGTGACTTTTACAAAACATCGGTCGATTACTTTATGGGCACGAAAATGAACTGGCATCGTTGGATTTGGCTTTTAAAAGCGAAGGGCTCAGATCAATTGGAAAGGTGTGGGGAAAGGACATCGTCGGGTTTATTTTGGGCCATAGGATCTTGGAAATAAAAGAAGATCAGACGGTTGTTATTCTACGCGATGGGGGAGGGATAGAAATGCATTAAACTGTCACGTTGATTTATAATCGTTGGATTAAATGGGATTTTGAGATTGGACGGTTGAAACTCAATCAGATGGAGAAAGGGATATGGTTAATTTTTATATACAAAATGACTTTTTTCAATGAAAAAAGTGATCGAGAGGGGTATTCAGGACTTTAACCAAGGTTAGGGACTGTGGTAATGGAATATATATTGCGGGGAAATGGTTAGGTTATAGATTTAACCTTAGGTTAAGGGAGTCGGGGGAGGGATAATAAACAGGGAAATGGGTTTTTCTTTTGAAGTTTAGTTTAAATGAAACTTTGGGATTCTTTTTGTTTTAAATACATATACAATATGTTTAAAATATTTTCGAATATTTTTATTATATGGTTAATTAAACCAAGGTGATTTAACTACCATAGGGGGCGGGAACTATATAAAGATATATTTTAGCCAAAGGGCGTTATAATGTGGGTTTTTATTAAACATGTGGGAATTATAAACTTCGGCTAAAATTATAATAGGTGGGTTTTTGGGTTTATTATATAAAAAGGAGTTATATATTATAGGAAAAGGTCATTTCTATAGGGAGTTAATATATAAATTAAAGTTAATATGAAAATGGGATAATGTATACTCAAAATACATAAACATAATAAGTAAAGTGGAGTTTAAAAGACAATTTTGCATTAATCTTATCACTTTAACTTAAGATATAATGTAATTTTGAGGGTTTAATGCTTTCAAATGATGAAGGAAATTAGTCAGATGGAAATTATAACGCCTTTAAGTAAAAATGGAGTTTTATTTGGGATTATTTAGGGGAATGAATGCATGAATGGTAAATGATGTGATTTTAGGGATTAATATAAACATTTTACACTTTCAACTGATCAGTCATAGAGCCTTGGGTCTGGTCCCAACAAAAGTCAAGGAAATGCCTTGAGCCTTTCTGACTGATAGTTTAGAATGTTTCATAACTATGGGAAGGGGAAGTTAGTTATTTTGCAACTCATGATGAATGATATTTACATTGAGACTTTTCACCTTCTTTTACCTACCCAGCTTATCATGCTAACATTTTTTTCTTCCTTTGTAATAAGGTGCATTTGAGCTAGCAACCTTCACAGCATTTATTCTTTTTGAAAGCAAGTAAAACTATCTAATTCTACACTTATTTCATCCATGAATCCAGATTAAACTGTTGGATTCATTTTATTTCTCTACCTAACTACTGAATTGTCATGATTAAACAATATGACAACTCATTTTTCTCTATCTATAATAAGTGAAATTGAAAAATGACAAGTTAAGATTAAACTGTTTAACTCGTCATAGACTATGGCATTTATTGACACTTTGCCATAGTCAAAAAGTAAAAGGTAGTGGCATTTATGCTTGCTCACTTTGATTTTATTCATTTTTCTTTTGGGGTCTTTTATTTTTTCTGAGTCCTTTGATTATTCTTTTAGGACTTTTTACCCTCTTTTTGATTTTTTTTTATTTTGATTTTTTGATTTTTTACAAAATATGTGAATACAACTTGCAGAAGGAAAAGTATGTACAAATGTACAAGATTATCAATAATCAAGTCAAAATTATGACCCCTATACTATAGGTTGCTAACACCCTCTCTCCCCCCTCCATATATATCTATATGTCCCTACATCTCTCCTTCTTTCTCTTTATCTCACCCCCAAAAACACACACACTCTCTCACTCCATATTTATCAATCTCTTTGTCCCTCCCTCTCTGTCTCCATCTATCTATTGTTTCTCTTCATATCTCTATCTCCCTTTGCCTCTCTATATAAACCCAAAAATATACACTCTCTTTCTCTAATCTATATATCTATCACTCCTTCCTCCTCTCCCTCCCTCTCCCCCGCTTCTCTCTCTTCCCTCCTGCTATCCTCTCTCACTTTCACTCCATCTTCCTTATCACTCCTCTTTCTCTCTCCAACTTTAACTCTCTATGTATTTCTTCTTACCTCCCTCTCTCTCCCCTCCATCTCTCTTTCCCTACCTCTCTACACTCTCTCTCTTCCTTTCTCTTCCACCTCACCTCTCTCTCTCTCTCCCCACCTTCTACCTTTGTCACCATATGCCTCTTTGTCTCCTTCTCTCACCCACTCTCTCCATATGTTCTTCTTTGTCTCTTTATCTCACCCCCAAATATACACACTCTCTCCATTTCTCCCTTGTCGCTCGCTCTCTCTCTTCTTGTCACTCTCTATGCCTTTCTTCTTCCCTCCCTCTCTCCCCATCCAACTCCATCTCTCTATCCAACCTCTCTGCCCTTCCAACTCCATCTCTATATCCCTCCCTCTTTCCCCATCCAACTCCATTTCTCTATCCCTCCCTCTCTCCTCCTCTCTCTCAAGTCCCCTCTCTTTTCCTTCCTCTCTCTCCCTATCTCTCCTAACTCCCTCTCTCTTCCCCCACCACTCTCTCTCTCCCCTACAATCCTCTATATTCCCCCATATCTCTCTTCCATTCTCTCTCCCTTTATCATCTTCCTCCCTCTATCTTCACGCTCCCCCTACCCCCCCACTCTCTCTCTCTCTCTTTCTCTATCTCAAATCCTCTCTCTTCCCCCATCACTCTATTTCTCTCTCCTACTATGTTACTATATCCCTCCCTTTCTTATTCTCTCTCCTTCTCTCCCCCCTTGTTTCTATCACTCCTTCTATGTCTCTTTATCTCACCCTTAAACATACACACTCTCTCTCCATCTCTCCCTTATCACTCCCTCTCTCTCCACTTCTCACTCTCTATGTATTGCTTCTTCTCTCCCCCTCCAACTCCGTCTCTATATCCCTCCCTCTCTCCTCCTCTCTCTCTCTCTCCAATCCTTTCTCCTTCTCCCTCCCTCTCTCCTTCTCTCTCTCTTCATTCCTTCTCTCCCCTCTCCTTCAGTTTATCTCCATCTCTCCTTTGTCACTCCCTCTATTTATCCACCTCTATCATGTCTTTGTTCTTCCCTCCCATATATATCTAGAGTTACTATATATATATATAACAAACTTAATATTGTATTAATATAAAGTTATTGAATTTAATACTTTTAATATTATAATATATTAATATCAAGATTAGATTTAGTAATAAATAAAAATAATAATATTAATATTTTAATATTAATGTTACGGTTAATAATATTTTATTTTGCATGGTATTATTATTTATTTGGTCCATGGGATTCAAATATAATTAGATGTTGATTTCTACTCTTATTTGATATATTTTTATTTATTTACCTTACATTTTTATACTTTTTTATAAATATGGTATTTGGCCCATAATATTAATAATAATTTGTAATTAAGAGTGTAAAAAACTATTTTATTATGTTTACTGAAAAAATAAAGATATAATCCATTAATCTTTATTATAATAATAGTAAATTAATTTTCTAATATATTTATCTCTATAATAAATATGTTTTTGATTTCCTAATATATTTATAACCATGTCATAATTTTATTTGGACCCATTCTTAATTGATTGGATTTGAAGAATCTTCCCCAATTATCATACAAGTTGAAAAGCTTTACATCAAACAAGATTGACACGATTAGTCCATTTTTATAATTGTTTTTAAATATAATTAAAAAACAAATTATAATGTTTTTTAAAATATATTTTTTTAAAATTTTAAAATATCTTATAAACATGAAAATTAAAAAAAAAACATAATTATTTTCTCATTCATATGAATTAATTGCCTCGATGTTTCAATATAATATTAATTAAATATATAAATTAAGAGACAAATTGAAAAGGCGCCAGCATTGAAAGATAAATTAAATAAATAGATTTGAGAAAAGATCGGAAGAAATTTGAGCCACATTAAATAGATAGATATTCAATCACTAGTCTCATATTTTGAAGTTAATATCTTCACAACCAAATCACCAAGTAAATTATTTTTTCATTATAGTAGTGAGATATATTTG
Source organism: Pinus albicaulis (assembly GCA_034641835.2). Classification (NCBI taxonomy): domain Eukaryota; kingdom Viridiplantae; phylum Streptophyta; class Pinopsida; order Pinales; family Pinaceae; genus Pinus; species Pinus albicaulis. The sequence continues at coordinate 342,529,199 of CM076573.1, read as the reverse complement.
TGGAGCACCATTTTGGCAGTGACGTCATACGTTTTACTGCATCCAGAAGACGTAATTGGAGGCATGTGGACAAATAAATGAAATATTGGAATTGCATGTGATTCCCACCTCTGTGTACCCTGTCCCGCAGCAACCAACCCCTGTTGGAGGTTTGGAGGTCTCTAACCCTACAACCAACCCATTACACCAACTGAAACTAACGACAAAAGTACAACTAAGAGAACGAATGATTTCTCATTAACACGCGTACCATATTTGGCAGGATTTCTGACTATATCTATAGAATAGACCACTTTTATATCTGGAACCCTAGCTTTGAGATTAGCGACAGCTGCTTTCATTGTGATGTTGTAGTTTTTTTTTTTTAACTTGAATCTAATGATAATTTTTTTAATACAATTGTGTTTTTTCTTTATTTAAAATATATTTAAAGTATAACACTTTCACATCAAAATATTCTAAAATATTTAAATTGTGAATGTAACACATATCAAAACTACCATAAATTTTTTTTACTCACTACACCATATTTCTTTTTTTCAGAGGAAAAAAAACGTTGATTTATATTATGTATATAAACAGTACATAGGCCACATAGTCTCAGCTGTGTGAAAACACCAGCGAGATACCCACCATAGAAAGGCCAGATAAAAATTGCTCCTTATAGGGTGAAAGAGCATAAGAAATCAATTGGCCACCACATATTTGGGGAATTAACCATCCCGTACATATAAAACCATCCAAAGATATAAAATGATACAGCAAAAGTCATTCGCAGCAAGATAGATATGGAAGATCATACTGGAAATTATATCATAGTTGATGATGATTTAGGCCCATACGAGAGTAAGAGACACCCCAGTTCTGAGTCTATCATTTTCAGATGTAGATATAAACAAAAGAGCGTACAGTAAAATCCATATCGAACATGTAATCAATAAAGCGCGCTCTCTTGACCTTTGCTTCTAATAAAAACATGTACTTAACCTTTAAATCTGTCAAAAAAGGATATCATCAGGCTCGCTTGAGAGATATTATATGATAGGCCCACTTGTAGATATAACCCGGCTCGCTTGATATGAAGTAAATCCGGCTCGCTTGATCCATGTAACCGCAGGCTCGCTTGACACCATATTTAGAAACAAATCCGCTTAAAAAATCAGGCTCGCTTGTTTATATTGTAGTATATAGAGAACTAGCTTCATCGTGAGCAAAGATCAAGCTGGCCTATGAGATATCCCAGGAAAACTTATGTAGTTGGAGAATAGTATGCTTGAACGCCAAAAATTCCCAGAAACACACCATTTATGGGATCGGAATTTGATTATGCCAAAATTGTTGACCATCTTTAAAGTGAATCACTTGCATAACCCCAAAATCTGAGTTTAAATCTTTTCTGGATAGCCAATCAGCCTTGGTATTGTTCTCCCTGTAGATATGTGAAATGGGAGGCCTGTTGAGAAAACTCCACAATCGACGAGTCCTTTGTACCCAGCCCACCAAATCCGGACAATTCAAATGAAAAGCATCAGTGATCCAACCAATAACCACTTGGGAGTCCCCATAAATATGAGCATTCTATAGCTGTAAGTTTGTGGCAGCCCATAGGCCACCCCAAAGAGTGATGACTTCTGCTTTATTATTGGAGCCCATACCGCCGTTCCAATATATGTGAACCCTCTCCCTCTGCGAAAGTTTAATCCAGGCACCACATCCCATAACACCCTCTGCGCATGCACCATCAAAATATATGGCTGGAATTTCCATCTCATGGGGCCGGATATGAATGGAACAGTCTACAATATTCAGTTGAGGAGAAGGCCGTTCGTCTATCCATCTGATGATACCAAACTTGTTTTGTATATCTAAACTTTCTCCTAAATGTAGAATAGCCATTTAATCTACTTAGGAATTATTAATATAGTTTTAAGTAATACTAGTTCCATCATAGCTCGGATTTCGTGTATTTATAATAGTTTGGTTTTGAGTTTAATTGTAAGGTTGCTCTTTCTGATTCCGGTTGATAACTACTGTCCATATTAATTAACTCATGTACAATGATCTTTATGATTGTTGGTATACATAACTTGTTACAACTTGTTCACTTAATGCCACGCCAGTTGTTTGTTTATGGGATTTGTGTACAGTGCACCTGCCCTCACAATCTTCGTCCGATTACTTCTCAAATCATTGGTGGTTGCTAGATGGCGAGAAGTGACTAGGTTAACATGATACTTGTCTCTTCGTTGTCATTTTGCTCCGCTGCTTGCTCTATGGTTGGCTCTGTCAAGGATTCTCGGCTTGAAACCTTCGGCCATGGCTTCTCTCGTCTGCGAGATTGGGTTTAACCTTACCATCCGTCAATGCAGTGGTGCGACAGATCTGGTAGCTGTTATTCACAGTTGTCCAGCCAGCCTCTCAAATTCTCGGCCTCGTCGCTCCTCCTCGTCTCATGTAAGGAACTATCCCGGGGTTCTAACATCATACTCGCATTTTTAAGCTTCAGACTTCTGCCCTTGAGTTGTGAAGATACACTTTCTAAAGTTCATTCCCTTGTTTGCAGTTCGGCGTTTGGCATCCAAGAGTGAGGTTGTTCTAGCCACAAGTAAGAAAATATGTTTACCTCACCCTCAATCCTTACTAGCCTTTATTTAACAGTTTATTAATGCTTAACCTGGCTACCCTTACTCATGTTTTATCATTTGTTCTGGGTTTCGCAGGTAAACTCCTTGCCGAAGTAATCTTGGTGCTTCCCCTGAAGAATGGTCTCGACTAGCCTTTCCTTGGTTCCCTCCACGTATTTCGAATCGACCTTCTTGGGTCTGTGTTCTTGTTATCAGGGTTAGCACACTGTTGTGCAACAATGAACTTCGGAAATCTTCAAGTATTTATTATGTTTTATAAGTTAGTTTTCGTTTGGCTCCACAGAGCAGTATTCATTGCTTTACTGGGAAATTCTATATTAAGAGTTAGTTGAGCTAAAAAGGTTCAAGTTCGACTCTATTTCCATGTGGTTTTCCTCCGAGATTGTATTCAGTTGGAACTCTATTGAACTGTATAAGATCAAATGAATTGAAGCTTTTGTTATATTAATGTTCATTTAGGATTTTCGTCCCATGCACTTGTACTATTTGGTCAAGCAATAGCTAAGTGATTATTTCTCTGTGGCATTTGTATTTTTTGTAATATTTCGCTTCTCGGTTCCTCAGAGAAGCCTCTTTAAAATGAACAATAAAGTTAATTGTTTCACTGCTTGTCTTACTACTCACCAGTTCTTTATCGAATTTGACTTTGTGCATTTCTTGGAATACTTTCAAAATAAATGAACAGTTTCTTATTTATATGTTTAAATGTTTCCATTTTCAATAAAATAGAGTACTATCTTCTTGATTACTGTAGGGTCTGAGCCTCGGGCCGACCGTATATTTTCGAATTTACTTTACGTAATTTTTCCAGTATGTAAAAGAAAACTCTGATAGAAGCTATCTTTTCCTTCTTGAATTGCTTAACTGTTTTTGGAAAATAAATGAAATTATTTGATTACTGTACTTGGTTCTTTACTCTTCTCAAAAATATCATTCCAAAATTTCGTTAATTAGGTTTGTGACTAGTGATTTATTAAGGTGACCGGACCACCTTGCTTGTTTGTCCGAGTTAGCCGTGCCCGAGGGACGATGTGTCGAGGGTTGGGTTTTCACCTTGTACCCTCGACCGACAGTTCGCTCTACAATATTTTGTCTTTAGGAAATTTCCTTCAGATTATTTAAACACAATTGTACCTATACAACTTTACAGTTTATTCTATATCTTGAATATTATTTTACTATCTTTTCCAGTTGGCACATCTTACAACACTAATTTTGATAGTTCTCCAACGAACTTCTATTATTTACTATTATACGATGTTCATTGTATATAGCATTCAGAGCCCAAATCTCAGTTTCCACTATTCCTACAACACACAGTCAATGCGGATAAATTCGATCGTAATTATCCTAAATCTTTCTTTACCATACTCACAACTACTGAACTTGAAATACAATATAAGTTCTACACATAGCTTACAGAACTCAAATAGAACTTGTGAGGTATATATTGAAATAATAATAATGATAAAAAGTCTCATTATTTCCAACACCTATCTATCATATATTTATTGTTTCTGTCACTAGTAGATAAACACCTTTTTACAACTTAGACAAAGATATTTTTGTTCTTAAATCACTGAACTTGCACAGATACTTATCTGGTTATGAAATTTCGCAGTTGTGGTCCTCCCAACCTTCAAGAGAGGCAATTACGTCTTCCTCTGGCCCCCGTGCTCCACTCCTGAAAGGTACGGGTTGACAGTGGAATTTTTGTTGTGACCTCAGGACTCCTAGTCCAGTCAGTACCTGAAATTTAATCAAGATTTCTGAGCGATTTCCACTAGTCTCTATCAGCTCAGGAAAATCCCCACTCTCTCCTTTTGTCCATGAAAAAAACCCCTATTCCTCACTGGGATGAGTCTCTTATCCCCAGAGGAGTAGGTAACTATTCAAACAGTCCAACCACCTTTCAATTCTTGGAAAACATTTACCATCAGCCTTTTTAAACTTTTTATGGAACCACTTTCCACAACTAATTTTATTTACAATTAACAAATAAAGAAAATAACTTTTCCAGAAAAACAACATTAAGTGTCTCAATCTTTTCTTAAAAAAAATAATAAAATGCCATTTAACTAGTTAACAACTAGTTAACACTAAATGCAGTTGTCACAGCTTCCCCCTGGAAGTAACACCGTCCTCGGTGTTTCACTCCAGCTCAGAAAATAGCTCTGGGTAAGCTTCGCGCACAAATCCTTCGTCCTCCCAAGTAGCTTCATCCGGGCCGAAGTGCTTCCACTACACTTTAACCTGGGTGATGACTCGCTTCTGGAGCATAATTTCTCTCCTGTCGAGTATGTGTTGAGGCTCGACCAAAAACTCGCCATCCGGCTATACCTGCAAACAACAATGTTTTTTGTCAATTTTGCAATGTTTCGTGTCAATTTTTGATAAATAAATCATACTTCAAGTTAGGATTTTTAATTCTATCCTACCTGAATATTATTCCAATGAATTACGTGCTTCGAATCATGCACATATCACTTTAACAGGGACACATGAAACACATTGTGTACCCGTATGTGGCTGGGTAAAGCCAGCAGATAAGCCATAGGTCCTACCCTTTCCAAGATTTGGAAGGGTCCACAGAACCTGCGAGCCAACTTGGCACAAGAGGCCCGCCGCAAGGTACTCTTCTTGGGTTTGATTCTCACATACACATGGTCACCCACCTTAAAATCCCGATAAGTCCTCTTCTTATTTGCATAGATCTTCTGCTGATGTAGCTTTCAAGTTTTATCTGATCTTCTTTACCTCTGACTCCATTTCAGCCAGCATTTCTGGTCCCAACATTAGTTTTGTTTCGGGGCTGCTCCAATTTATGGGTGTGTGACATTTCCTCCCACATAGAGCTTCGAAAGGACTCATCTTAAGGGAATCCTGATAGCCATTGTTATAAGCAAATTCAAACAGATGCAAATAGTCCTCCCATTTGGTTGGCTATTGCATCACGTACATGCGCAGCATGTCTTCCAAAACCTAGTTTACTCACTCTGTTTTACCATCTGTTTGGGGATGATAAGCAGTGCTAAAGTTTATTTGGGTCCCCAGACCTATGAACAAAGTTTTCCAAAATGCTGAAGTAAACTTCACATCCCTGTCTGAGATAACAGTGTTCGAAATGTCGTGCAGCTTGAAAATTTCTCTCATAAAAATATTTGCTATATGTACAGTCTTGTAAGTTGACTGTACAGGTATAAAATGTGAAGACTTACTCAATATATCAATCACCACCATGATGGAGTCATTGTGCCTTTTTTATCGTGGTAAACCCATAATGAAGTCTAGGGATATGACCTCCCACTTCCATTTAGATACCGGTATGGGCTGCAACAATCCTGCGGGATGTTGATGTTCCACCTTGACCTGTTGACACTCCAAACATTTATTTAAATACTCAGCAATATTTTTACGCATACCAGGCCATAAATATACTTTTCTAATAGCAGTTGACATTTTATGGTATCTTGGGTGTCCCGCATAATTACTCCGGTGGTATTCATTCATGATTAGCTCCTTTAGGTCCACACAGTTTGGTACATACAACTTTCCTCTAAAGGTTAGCATTTGTTCTTTATTAACTCTATATTCATAAGTATTTCTTTGCTTTCTGGTTTCTTCCATTTGCTTCCATAGGAATTGATATTCAGGGTCCTTCTGCGCTTCCTCTTTTTCTTGATCTAAGAACTTACATTCAAGCTGATTATAGTAAAGCTCATAAACACAATGTAGATTTCTTCTTAAATCATCAGCCACCCGGTTTTCCTTATCCTTCATGTGATGGATGTCCATATCAAACTCACTTAAGAAGGCATTCCATCTTGTCTGTCAGGAGTTTAAATCAACCTACTTGAAATAACTGGTCAGGTTGCTATGATCTGTTTTTAGTACAAATTTCTTACCCAGCAAGCAGTGTCTCCATACCCGGAGTGCATGAAATATTGTTGTTAACTATAGATCATAGGTTGAATATCTTTGTTCATTTTCCTTCAACTTTCTTGACTCATAAGCCACCACCTTTCCTTCCTGAGATAAAACTGCCCCAACACCCTCTTTACTAGCGTCTGTACAAACTTCAAATTCTATGTTGGGGTCAGCTACTCTCAACACTGGTGCAATGGTCAATAGTTGTTTCAACTTCTCAAAACTGTTATGGAACTCAACAGTCCACTTCAAGACTTTTCCTTTTCTCTACAAGGAGGTAATTGGAAAGACAATTATGGAGAATCCTTCAATAAATCCTCTATAGTACCCTGCCAATCCCATAAAGGATCGAATATCCACCACATTCTGGGGTACCCGCCATTCCATGATTGTCTTGATTTTCTCTGGATCAACAACAATCTCTTCTGCTGAAATAACATGGCCTAAGTATTGGATTTCTATTTTGAAGAAATCACATTTGCTGAACTTAGCGTACAACTGGTGTTTTATTAACATTTTTCAGCACAATCGTTAGATGTTCTCTATATTCCTCCTAGTTCTTAGAATAATTAAAATATCATCAATGAATATAAGTACAAACTTATCCAGGAAAGGATGGAATATACCATGCATTAACCTCATAAATGTCACTGGTGCATTGGTTAACCCGAAGGGTAACACCACAAATTTATAATGCACGTACTTTGTACGAAAAGAAGTCTTGCAAATATCTTCATCCTTGATTCAGATCTGGTGATATCTAGATCTTAAATCTATTTTTGAAAACACTGTGGCCCCCTTCACCTGATCAAACAGATCATCAATCCTTGGTAAAGGATATTTATTTTTGACTGTTAACTTGTTGAACTATTTATATTCCATGCAAATTCGCATGGTTCCGTCCTTCTTCTTAACGAACATTACTGGTGCTCCCCAAGGGGACACACTTGGACGAATATATCCTTTGTCCAACAGTTCTTGTAATTGCATTTTTATTTCAGTTAATTCTTGAACACTCATTCTGTAAGGAGCCCTTGACACAGGTGATGCTCCTGGCATTAATTCAATGGTAAAATCAATATCTCTTCTTGGTGGTAATCCAAGTATGTCTTACGGAAAGACATCCATGAAATCTTATCCTATTGGTATGTTCTCCATCATATGAGACTTCTCCTTGGAATTATCATATCCCACCTGGATAGCTTAAATATGACATCCCTTCCTCATACATTTACTCATTTGGGATGCTGTAATAGGAAATAGCTGCAGGGGTTTCTTTATTCCCTAAATCTCCTTGCGTGTTCCATCTTGTATCCTGTAATAAATGATCTTTTCTTTGCAGTCCACTAAAGTCCAATGTTTTTCTAGCCAATCCATACCCAAAAAAACATCATAGGACCCTAATGGCATTATGTTCAGGTCCACGTTTAACTGATGTTCTCAAAATTTCCAAAGTGTAGTTTGGAATTTTTCCAGTTATCTTTCTTTTTGCTCCTGTGGCTAGCTATACCAGCCAAGGAATTTTGAATTTCTGACCTTTTAACTTACATACTTCCACTATTTTTGGATTAACATAAATTAGACTTGCACTTGGGTCTACCAAAATAGAAATTTACCTTCCAACTCTATCATTGTTGACTAATAATCTTCCTGTCAATCCTCTAACGCTGCATTGATATGAGGTATGTTTCAAACCTCATCACCTACTGTAGAAGCCTCTTGCAAATTTGCAACTGTTTCGCTTCTCACTCGCTGTGGGCAGTTTTTATAATAATGTGTCTCACCACACCCCCAACACTATAGAGGTGGTTTGGTCACTTACCCTTGCTCAAGTTTGCTAGATGCCTCTGTAGGCCTCTCTTCAACTAGCCCCTGGGTTCTTTCATGATTCCTACAAACTTCTTTCTTACAGAACTTTGTGCAGAATTCTTAAAATTATTATTTTTGGTGCCCTTGAAGTTTGAGCTGCTTTTCTGTCCTTTTCTTGGCTGCCAACTTTTGCCAATTTCCCCTTTTTCTTTGGACTGTTGATAACACATCCGTGCCTTACGAATGGCTTCATCCATGGTTCTAGGATTTACGAACTCAATGCGCTCCTTCATATGAGTTGGCAAACTGCTCATAAATCTTTGAACCTTAGCCTTTTCATCTGTAAGGTATGGAACATATCTTAATAGGGAGGTGAACTTGGTAATATACTCGCCCATGGTCATTTGTCCCAGCTTAAAATCATGAAATTATTTAGATTTCTCATCATAGAATCATTTTTTTAAATACTTGTCTTTAAAGTATTGCTAAAACGATTCCCAGGTAACATCTTGGTCCTCAATGCTACGAACATTCTTTACTTCTTCCCACCACAGAGTGGCTTTCTCCCTTAACTGATATATGGCCAATTGGGCCTTCAGGTTGCTACTGTACTCGTATACTTGAAAATATTTGTTCATATTTATCAACCAAGCCTCTGCCACTTCCTCAGCTTCACCATCAAATGTTGGTGGTTTTATTTTTCGAAACTCCCCCTAAAGTCCCACTTTCTGTTTCATAACTTCTTGTTGATCCGACAAATTTCCAGACTCTGCTTCATTATACTTTTTGTTCTTATTGCTTCCCTGAGAAGGAATTCTTTCCACTCGGTTAGTGGTGTGGTCCCTTGTTTGTCTCTCATTACATTCTTGCATGTCTCTATCAGCACTGGGTTGTTCCATTCCCTGATTCTTCTTGTTTGGCAAGCTCCTGAGTATCTTTTCTTGCTCTTGCATCAAGCACTCGTTATCACTTCATACCCGCACCATTTCTTCCTATAGTTTCTGCACTGTATTCAACAATATGCTACTTTTATGTTGTTGTTCCTCCATCAGTCTACTTGTTTGGTGGTGCTGATCCACACTTAGTTGAACCCACATCTCAGGGCTCACGTTTGGTCGTGTTTGGGGTTCCCTGGTGTTCTGGGGTGGTTGTTACGTTAACCCCCTTCTCATGATGTTTCCTGTTATGCTTATTTTCTATGCATCAGTATGTACACACAGCTTAAATCATTAGTTGACCCTTTAGGGTACCGTCATATGAATGCTGCTATGATACCACTTGTAACCCATATCAAAACTACCATAAAAAAAAAATACCTACCACACCATATTATCACATTACACATTAATACCAAAAAAAAATTGTACATCTAAACTTGCTCCTAAATGTAGAATAGCCATTTAATCTACTTAGGAATTACTAATATAGTTTTATGTAATACCAGTTCCATCATAGCTCGGATTTCGTGTATTTATAATAGTTTGGTTTTGAGTTTAATTCTAAGGTTGCTCTTTCTGATTCTGGTTGATGACTACTTTCCACATTAATTAACTCATGTACTACGATATTTATGACTGTTAGTATGCATAACTTGTTACAACCTATCCACTTAATGCCACGCTAGTTGTTTGTTTATGGGATCCGTGTACAGGCCACCTGCCCTCACGATCTCCGTCCCATTACTTCTCAAATCGACGGTGGTTTCTATATGGTGGGAAGTGACTACGTTAACCTAATACATGTCTCTTCATTGTCATTTTTCTCTGTTAATTTTTCTATGGTTGGCTCTATCAAGGATTCTCACCTTGAAACCTTCGGCCATGGCTTTTCTCGTCTGCGAGATGGGGTTTAACCTTACCATTCGTCAATGCAGTGGTGTGACAAATCTGGTAGTTGTTCTTCACAATTTTCTGTGCCTCTCAAATTCTTGGCCTCATCGCTCCTCCTCATCTCAGGTAAGGAACTATCTCAAGGCTCTAACATCATACTCGCATTCTTAAGCTTCAGACTTCTGCCCTTGAGTTGTGAAGATACACTTTATAAAGTTCTTTCCCTTATTTTCAGTTCGGTGTTTGGCATCCAAGAGTGAGGTTGTTCTAGCCATAGGTAAGAAAATATGTTAACCTCATCCTCTTTCCTTACTAGCCTTTATTTAACAGTTTAATAATGCTTAACCTGGCTACCCTTACTCATGTTTTATCATTTGTTCTGGGTTTGCAGGTAAACTCCTTGCCAAAGTAATCTTGGTGCTTCTCCTGAAGAATGGTCTCGGCTAACCTTTCCTTGGTTCCCTCCAGGTATTCCAAATAAACCTTCTTGGGTCTGCATTCTTGTCATCAGGGTTATCACATTGTTGTGCAACAATGAACTTCAGAAATCTTCAAGTATTTATTATGTTTTATAAGTTAGTTTTCGTTTGGCTTCGGAGAGAAGTATTCATTGCTTTACTGGGAAATTATATATTAAGAGTTAGTTGAGCTAAAAAGGTTCAAGTTTGACTCTATTTCCATGCAGTTTTCGTATGAGATAGTATTCGGTTGGAACTCTATTGAATTGTAGAAGATAAAACGAATTGAAGCTTTTGTTATATTAATGTTCATTCAAGATTTTTTGTCCCATGCACTTGTATTCCTTGGTCAAGCAATAGCTAAGTGATTATTTATTTGTGGCATTTGTATTTTTTGTAATATTTCGCTTCTCAATTCCTCAGAGAAGCCTCTTCTAAATGAACAATAGAGTTAATTGTTTCACTGCTTGTCTTACTACTCACCAATTCTTTATCGAATTCGACTTTATGCATTTCTTGGAATACTTCCAAAATAAATGAACAGTTGCTTATTTATACGTTTAAATGTTTTCGTTTTCAATAAAATAGAGTATTGGCTTCTTGATTACTGTAGGGTCTGAGCTTTGGGCCGACTGTATATTTTCTAAGTTACTCTGCGTAATTTTTCCAGTATTTAAAAGAAAACTATGATAGAAGCTATCTTTTCCTTCTTGAATTGCTTAACTATTTTTGGAAAAGAAATGAAATTATTTGATTATTGTACTTGGTTATTTACGCTTCTTAGAAATATCATTCCATAATTTTTTCAATTAGGTTTGTGACTGGTGATTTATTCAGGTGATCAGACCACCTTGCTTGTTTGTCCGAGTTAGTTGTGCCTCAAGGATGATATGTCGAAGGTTGGGTTTTGACCTTGAACCGTCGACCGACAGTCCGCTCTACAATATTTTGTCTTTAGGAAATTTTCTTCAGATTATTCAAATACAATTATACCTATACAAATTTACATTTTATTCTATATCTTGAATATTAATTTACTGTATTTTCTAGTTGGTACAATTTACAACATTAATTTTCACGGTTCTCCAACGAAATTATATTGTTTACTATTATACGATGTTCAATGTATATAGCATTCAGAACCCAAATCTCGGTTTCCACTATTCCTACAAAACACAGTCACTGTTGATAAATTCGATCATAATTATCCTAAATCTTTCTTTACCATAATCACAACTACTAAACTTGAAATAAAATACACACAGCTTACAGAACTCAAATATAACTTGTGAGGTATATATTGAAATAATAATAATAATAATTCTCATTATTTCCAACACCTGTCTATCATATATTTGATGTTTCTGTCACTAGTATATAAACACCTGTTTGCAACTTAGACAAAGATATTTATGTTCTTAAATCAATGAACTTGCACATATACTTATCTGGTAGGCAATTTCGTAGTTGTCATCCTCCCAATCTTCAAGAGAGGCGATTACATCTTCCTCTTGCCCCCATGCTCCACTTCTGAAAGGTACGGGTTGACAGTGGAATTTTTGCTGTGACCTCAGGACTCCTAGTCCAATCAATACCAGAAATTTAATCAAGATTTCTGAGTGAGTTCCACTGGTCTCTACCAGCTCAGGAAAATCTCCACTCTCTCCTTTTGTCCATGAACAAAACTCTTATTTCTCACTGGGATGAGTCTCTTATCCCCAGAAGAGCAAGTAACTATTCAAATTGTCCACCTTTCAGTTCTTGGAAAACATTTACCATCAGCCCTTTTTTACTTTTTATGGAACCACTTTCCATAACTAATTTTATTTACAATTAACAAATAAAGAAAATAACTTTTCCAGAAAAACTACATTAATTTTCTCAATCTTTTCTTAAAACAAATAATAAAATGTCATTTAACTAATTAACATTAAATAAAACTGTCACAATAAAAATATTTAATAATTAAATCACACTTAATTAAATTTTTTAATTAAAAATTTAAATTTAATAAAATCTCAATAACAACATCATTATTCAAATTATTATTCTATTTAATATTAAAACTTAACTCAATTCCATTTAAAAAAGAAACGAAATACAATTATGTTTTCACCTAACTTAGTATAAGTGAATACCTTTTACCTTTAACGCCAAAAGTTTTAAATGAAAAAGAAGCACATTCTCCACATGGATATCAGCAAGAAACTACCACCTTCCAGAACTGAAAAATTTACCACCACTCAGAATTGGATGTCAAATGACTTAATATCAATGAGAACTTTCTCAATCAATTTTAAAGTAAAAGCTATACAGGCAAATCAAGTTCATTAAATATAAACTAGCATTTATTTTCAAAGACATGCGGATAGAAATGTACATGTAGAGTGACTTAGAGGTAGCATTGAAGAAAACAAAAATATCAAAGTGGAAAACCTGAGGAATCACATACAGAAATTGAAAGAGACTAAAATATTTGATAAAATAGAATTTTTAAATAGATGAAAGTGCATAATAAAATCTACAGTATAGAATTACTATAAAATTAAATAACTTTGCAGAGTAAAATATCTTTATTTTTCTCAGATTTGAAAATAAAAATAAAGTTAGCACAACATGAAAATTGAATCCAAGGCACTAGGTATGACTTGTTTATAAGAAATAATCTTTCTTTGTCCCTTGTGATAATGCTAAAAGCTGCAAATAATTCCTCAGACACATATGACCCAATAGTAGAGAGTTTTCTCAAAGACTACTTTAAAATTCATTTTTTTCTCAGTGACACGTATGTAAATTATAAATTATATTCTCTCCTCTTGTTGTTCTGTTTATTTGGAACTTACTTCCAATGTTTGCTTAAATCCACAGACCCTGCCATTGTAAAATAGTTTCTATACCTAAATGTGAAGCTAAATATAACACATAGTACTCTTTTTAACACAAATGAAAATTTATATTGATAATATGAAGAATGCATACTGCTCCAAGTTACAAAATTTACAAAACGACAGAAGTTATTCACAATTCATGTCTACTCTTTTTAGACACTACAATATAAAAGGAAATAAGAGCAATAAATTTTTATATTGTTATTTCTACAAAAAATTTTAAGAATATTTCCTTTGACTATAATATGAACAAGAACTATACATTGGCATTTCATTATTTATTTTGTTTAATAAAAACTAAAAAGAGAGGAGAAAACCCTCAAAATTATAGCCTACATTCATTAATATTTAAAAAAAAAAAAACAAAAACAAAAACAAAAAAACCCCAAAATATTTGGGGTGAGCACTGGGAAAATCCAAAAAGGATTTCTTAACTAAACTTAGCTCGTATAACACAATAGTGCAACAAACCCATTACAAAACAAAACATCAGTTAGTCATTTTCCTAGAAAGTGTAAGCTGAGCATCAAACAACAGTGGGGAGGAGCCTAGAATGGGCCCTGGGGTAACTGATATTTATGGTCCTTTTGGGTTTGTCCCCATCTATCCAAAGGAGGCACAGTAATAGCCACTATAGGTTTCCATATTTGAAACAAATCACATTATCTCAACCTTTTTTTTTTCGTATGCGAAGTATTGATCATTTTATTCATATGCGAAGTGTTGGCCTTGTGGACACACAATCCTTGAGTGGTGGATATTTGTGTGACACATGTCTGGCATGGGCATCACATGTGTTGATGTGTAAGACAACATGCTTCTGTTTTGAAAACAATAGTGGCTCGACCTCTAGAGTTTGAGGTATTGTGGATTAAGGTTCACGACAGTGGATCAAATTGGCTATTTTTTATGATTTTCTGCTCAACGTCCCTCAATATTCTAATTTTTTCATTTTGAATTGTGGATCCCTGTCGTTCAATATTATTCTATTTTACATTTCCTTTTAAACTGTCACTCCCTGTTCTCTATACACAGAGACAATGATTCTATCAATGTCAACAAGAAAGAATTAGCACTGAAATTTTTCTACATTCTTCAACCCTCTTCTCCATAAATAGAAGAGAGACGTGTGACGAGTGCATGATCAGGGAGGTTTACAGTTTCCATTTGACTTTCAAATCGAATTAGTTGCAACAATACTCCACCGTGATCTAAATTCTGTAAGATTCATATCTCTTTTTTCCCTATGTATCGACTATATTCAGTTATTTTATTGGATTGATTCATGTATTGTGCTTTCTTGAACAAGGGAAGAAGATTATTAAAAGAAACAATTAGTATTATTGCCTATCGACATGAATTTTGAGGTTCTGAAATGGATGTATTTGGGACTAGGAGACGTAAAAAGAAATTGATTTTTGGATGTCATTGCGTAAAGAAAAATGCATCGAGATCTAGAATTTGAGGCTTGGTGGATTAGGGTTTGAAGTAGTGAATCACATTTCTTTATGAATTTATGCAAATTGAGTGGGCGAAACCAGTGAAAAAATCATTTGAGTTTTCGTAGTGTAAATAACATGGAATCGGGTTGTATTTTCGTCGATTGGGGTTTGAAACAGTGGATTGGATTCTATATTCTGTATTATGTTGTTCGAATTGAGCTATGGATAGTTGTGAATAGGTCTTGTGAGTTGCGGTGAATGAGGAATGTGGTGTACATTTTCCAAGAAATCGGCTCCAACCCCCGCGGAAGATCCTGTAAGCCCTAAGGAAATGCCTCTTCAGCTTACATCTCGAAGAAGGTAAAATGCTTATGTCCAGAAGTTCGAGAATGTTCAAGCCTCCAACTCCATTGGAGGGGGGAAAGAGGTAGTTGAAAAGGGGAAAGAGGCAACCAAGGTGAGGAGTAAACGCAATGTTGATCTTGCTGCAAATGTGGCAGAGCCAGCACAGGTGAGGTGGAGGGAGAAGCCTAATCCTAGGTTGAGCAATCCTCCCAAACACATACATGGAGTGCAGTAGTTTTTGGACTGCATTAGGAATTATTTTTTAGACGGCATCATATCAGTTCCTAGATGTTCCCAGACTCTCTTTGTTGGACGAAAATGTTGGAGGGTTGGACGACAAGGTTCTGGGACTCTCTGTGTTAGATGAAAACATTGGACGACAAGGTTACGAGACTCTCTGCGTGGGACGAGAAAATAAGTGACCTCTTGTACGATTCGGGAGGCACTGTTGAGATTCGCTCTGATAGGTGTTGAGGACGACGAATCTCAATAGTGTCACCAATAAGAACCCCACAATAGAATGCCTATCGACATTATTATCTTTTTCTTTTACATGCACATATATACACCTATGTAAACCCTATATGTCTTGAATCAAAGTTAAAAATATTTTTTTCACAAGGTATATTTTCTCAATGCAGTAAAAATATTTACAAAAACACGTGCCTCTCGACTTCGATTGGACATCACGAGGCTTCTATATACAGAGGATAATGAGATAGACAACAAGAACTGTAAATAAATAATATTTTGGGATTAATATAGTTTTCATCTTTTATACCTGAAAACAAGATCAATATTTCTTCAATGTATTACATGAATAACCTTTTGGAATGTGAATAATGTCATACCTGGATGAAGTTTTGAAAAATTTGCAACACAAAGTCTTGATATTGTGTGATGTTGAGCTGCTTTCTCCTCATGGGCAACAAAAAATATTTTTTTACAAAATCGTTGGTTACTTCACAAGAGAGAAATATGGCTTTTTTGTATTATGCTAGATGTCTTCTCCTCTCCCACCCGCTCTCCCAAGATCACTCTATAATCTCTAAAGTATTCCACTTGTTTCCACATCAGTATCACAGACTGTAGCAATATTCAATGATGCTTATTAGCTTTAGTTATATTTATAACTTAAGGTTCGTTAATATTGAAATGTTATGAAAACATGAATATCTAAAAACAACTTACAGGGACCTCCACTGTGAGGTTATCGTATCCATTTCATCGAGATGAAAAACTGATACCTGTTATGAGATCCTAAGTATCGAGATTAGGATCTAAATATGGCAGAAATATCTCTTTAATCCCCAGTCTTGCAGCTGCAAACCACATTAATGATCTAAAGTTAGGAACTGGTGAGATTATGTTATTTTATATAGAAAAATAGTGGGCAACAACTATTTTCATTGGATATACCAATGAAATATGTTGACAGTTTTCCATTAGAAAAGCGGCCTGTGGGCTTTTGATTGATGAAATCTCGGCCATATGGAGTAAAGTTGGCTTTCGCTATTGTTGAAATGTAGTTATTATTGCCAGCATCCACAATCAAATATCCAAAAACAAACAGAGCAGACACTTCACCTGCGGTATTATTTTCTCCTCCATTGGCCCCAGTCATCGCCACCCAAATACATAGTACAAATAACATGAAAATCCACAGAACATATAACATGAGGAAAACCAGGAGATAAGATAAGAATTATATTTATGTCCAACTAATGACCACAAAGTAGGTCAAAGGGATTGTTGAGTACAATGATGTTCATACAATGCTAGAGAACCAAATGATCTCCTATAAAGATACAATGCATGAATATAAAAGGTACAATGCGGGAACATAAAAATACAATGTATGGAATGTCTTGGTGGAGAAGATCCATGAGCTAATGGTTCTAAGGATCAAACCCATCTCTCCTGACATCCGAGGCTAAATAAACATTAAATAAACTCCAAAAATTGTGTTGGACCTATGAAGGGTCGGTGGAAAGTGTGGAATGTTTGCTAGATCGTTGCGTGGGTAAGTTCGCGCACTGCCGAGGTTTAGAGGACCTGGTCTGTCTCCCAGAAACTTATCTGAGACGGATTTGTTGTTGAAATCTCATGTGGCGGGGTGATGTTCCATGGATCCTCACTGATCTAGAGCATGGGTATGAACTAGTATCAATCGGTCTCTTGGTGCCCTTGTCTGAAGTTAGTACCCTCCACCTCCACAAACAAACTAGATACCATCTTATGACATAGAATAAACAATGAAGTTCACTTATCTTAACTTCCTTAACTTCCTCCTCTTTCAATACAACTTGTATCATGTACAAATTCCCCCCTTCAAATTTTAATAATTTCGGAGAGGTATTTTTTACCACCTCATGATGTTGCATTGAAACTTACAATATAAATTTCATTTAAGAATAAATGCCTCTAAGTTAAACCCTAATGAGAGATGATATAGAGATCACCATTTTATTATTATACTTATTTTATTATTTTCAAACTGATAAATAATGAACTTAAATTTAATAATTATACCAATACACGTTTCTTTATATTAAATTTTTTTAATTTAAATCGTTATCTTATGGTCATAAATAAAATATATTAGCATATTCTTATCATCTCTTTTAGATTGGATAGATGAAGTTTCAAATATTAACTAGCTTGTATCTCTAAATCTATATCTACCTTTTTACAATCACCTACTACAATTATAAAATTATAAAATAACAAATATGGTCATATAAATACCTATTTTTATAAAACTAATAATTATAATCAAGCCATTAATTAAAAAAAGAAAATTCCATGGATCTTTGATAGACAGTGACCAGGTGCTTTTTTAAGGTGCTCCTTGATGTGAAGTCATGGGTTCAATCCTCACCTTGATCGGGGTGATATATTAGATATGATGAAGATGTAGTGTTGCCATACAACAACCCTATAATGTAGTTATATTAATTAAATACATCAATAATACTTTGCATGATAACCATTTAAATAATTAAATGTGGTTGATATAAGTTGGAGGCTTCATTTGTATCAACCACACAAACCATTGATAAACATAAAATAATAAAAAAATTATTAAAAAAATATTACAATACAAATATAATAATTAATATAATTAATAATAAATAATTTTAATATAAGAATAATAGTTAAAATAATAAATAAATAATAAGGTATTACAAACTCAAGGTAATAAACCCAAGGGTATAATATTATAAACTCCAAGGTATTATAAACCCAAGGGATTAATACTATAATATTAATTATTACACTTATGCCTTACCAACAACCATCACGTAGTTCATGAAGAAAACTGCGAAAGAATCTCTAGCAACAAATTATGAAGAAGTTGCTGCAATTGAAAAGGAATTGCACGTAATCAGAGTCATTATTGATGATGAACCATCAAAAGACTCCAAAGACATGGGCAAAAGGTCTCAGGCCTCATCAGGTAAGGCTAAGGATAAATAAGTTACTGATATTGAAAGCTTGACCCAGACCATCAAGTCTCTATCCAATGAGTTGGAGGAGTAAAACAGAGGTCAAGCGAGACTGTTTTAAGTAAGCCCCCTAAATTCAATTTCTTGAGAGGGGTTGCCAACTCCAGAAGCAATAGTAGTCGTCGGCCAAGTCTGCACAAAGCTTGAATGACGTGTTGAAGGTTGAAAGTATGGGCATGGACCAATATTGTATGTTTGATCAAGAGTATAATTCAGAAAATAAATGTCCGCAATGGAATCATAGCATGAACGCTCTAGTTGCACATATCATTGATACAGTCCTTTCAGATGAGAAGACTGAGCCAGGAAGACAATGAAGAAACTATTTCATCTAAAGAAACTGTGAGTGTTGGACATGTAGTGAATACGTTCAGTTGCATATATGTGGCTGAAAAAAATTAATGTTGAAGAACCACCACTAAGTGAGGACCCATCTCAAAAAAAGAACAATTGTATAAGTTGAGAATTCAAGGGTCGGTCTCTAAACAAGAGTTGACAAGGAAGAAATAGAAAGAACAATTGTTAAGGAAGATCACACCACCTGTCAACTCAACTCATAACACTCAAAGGAAGTCTGGAAACACTGCTACAACGAAAGGTACTTTTGCCAACAGCGAAAGAAAGTCTTCTACTATGGAAGTAAAAATAAAGTTACTCCTCTGGACACTTGGGCAATGCCCATTATGCTTGATTATAACATAGTTGAAGATATGAAGAAATATCGCGCAAACATTTCAATCTTTGAACTTACCAGGATTGTAAGCCAGTGGGAGATTCTCATACACACTCTTGAATAGCCTACCTCGAGTAACAACGCTTCTTCGCAGAAGGGATTAGTAAGTATTTTTGTCCCCTAGAATATGTTCTTAGTGTGTTAAAATTAGATGCTAACACACTATGCCCTCCGTTTTTATTGACAGTTGAATTTTTTCATTACAATGTACACAATTGCTTAGTTGATTCTGGTGGATCTGTAAACATAATGCCACTATTTGTAGCTAAGAAAATAAATAAAAAATGGGATAAGACAGATGCAAAGATTATTCAGTTGGAAAAAACTCTTGTCCATGTTATTGGTGAACTCAGAAATGTGTTTATTTTCCTATCATCCAATCAATGAGTTCACCAATGCATAAACAAAGTAATTATGGACATCCCAGAAGCATATGGTGTATTTCTAAGTAGAGATCGGTCCAAAAAATTACAGGGGTATTTTTCTACTAACGGGTCACATTTGTGGCTTCCGTAGAAGGGTAGAAACAACCAAATCAGGGTGAGCTCAGAGTCTTACATGAAGCACACGGTCACATTATTCTATGGAAAAAATGAACCATTTTCTTTCATAGATCTTATATTTGGTCATTTCTTCTTGGAGACTGACCTAGGGTGTTACCTTGCTCAAACTTCCCTTGTCCCACCTGACATACAGTTGGAACTCCTTCCTAGTACAACTCATTTAAATTACCTTTTTACAATAGATGGTAGTAGTATTAGTAGTAGTAGGAATAGTGTAGGGCATATCTCTTGTACATATGATGTTTAGATGTTGTATTTTGATGATTCAAAGACACAGGAGGGCTCTAGAGCTGGTTGTGTTTTAGTAGACCTGCGACAGAGAAAACACTCGATCTCAAGTCGCTTGCAATTTGAGTGCATTAATAACACAACATAATATGAAACACTCATATCAGGCTTACAAAAGGCCATTGACCTCAATGTTTGGATTCTTAAAGCAATAGGTGATTTAGAGATCGTCATGTGGTAGGTACACAATACTATACACTGTGTGTCACCTCATTTGAAAAGTTATCAATAAGAGGTATGTCATTTAATTTCTCAATTCCAAGCTTATAACATTATATTTGTTCCTAGAATGCATAATGTAGTTGTGGATGCATTAGAAAATGTTGCTTCTATGAGATTTTCACCGCTTAGGCATTGTTTTGCTGTTGAAATTCTTTATAAACCACTGTCCCTAATAATAACACTAATTTAAGCATTTTTTATTACCCCAACATATACTACATTTCATGGCGAACACTAATGTATTCAAAGATGCATTTAATGATGCAGACGAGCATGAAAAAGCATTTCAAGATGCAGCTATTGATGCAGAAGGGCACGAAAAAGGATTACAATATGCAACTTGCGCGAATAAGGAGAACCCCATGTTGAAAAATGTGGTATCATTAGAAAATTTGTATGACATACAGAATCTCTTCAGAGGGATATTCAACACTAAAAACCACAATTCAATGCTATCACATGAACAGATTAATCTTGGAATGGAGAAAGATCTAAATTTTGTTAATCTCGGCACTTGTTTCACTCCACAAGAGCGACAATCTTTTATCCTCTTATTCAAGAAATACCAAGATGTGTTCATGTGGACATACGATGAGCTCAAAACTTATGACATGTGAAGAGTCAAGCATGTTATTTCGATTAAGGAAGGGGCCAAGCCTTTCCAACAGAAGTTGCGAAAGGTTCATATGATGCTTGATCCCTTGATTTATAAGGAGTTGAAGAAATTGTTGCATGCTTGGATTATTTATAAAGTGTGACATTCAAGTTGGGTGTCAAATCCGGTCCCAGTAAGAAAGAAGTCCAAGGAAATACGCGTGTGCATGTATTTGCGAAATCTCAACCATGCCTCGGACAAAGACAACTACCTTGTCTCATTTATGGAACACATATCACAGTCAGTATTAGGGTCAAAAATGTTCTCTTTACTTGATGGTTATTTTGGATACAATCAGGTTCTAGTCTCAGAGCTTGACAAACTTAATACTATCTTGCGAACAAAGTGGGGCATGTTTGCATTTAGGAGAACTCCTTTTGCGCTAGTTAATGTGGGTACAACCTTTTAACTTGCAATGGACATTGCATTTCGCGGTTTGATTGGAAAAAGCATGGTGGTGTATCTCAATGATGTCATGGTGTTTTCCAATAAGGTATCCGACCACCTACACCACTTGAAGCAAATCTTTGAGCAAGGTCGAAAATATGAAATACCTCTCAATCCTAATAAAAGTATTTTTGCAGTGTCCAAGGGAAACCTTTTGGGCCACATCATTGTGAAAATTGGGATTATATTGACCCTGAAAGGTTCAAGGCTATTATGCAAATTCCCTTCCCAGTGAACAAGAAATCCATGCAATCCTTCCTCGGGAAGATCAGCTTTCTTCGCAATTTCATCTCCAATTAAGCTCAAATTGCAAAACCTATGCAAGAGGTGACAAAAAAGGATGCAATATACAAGTGGGATAAAATTGAAAATGATGTGTTTTCCCATATTAAGAAAGATATTGCAGAAGCATCAACCTTATAAATGATACTCTTCTTTACACCTTCGCTTTTGATACTTCTCTTTCTGCCTTGCTTACTCATAAATATGATCAAAACAATGAGCATCTGATATATTTTATGAGGGCTAGTCTACAAGGGCCTGAACTTAACTATCCCACCATTTATAAGAAGGTGTATGAAATATATAAGTTGGTAAAGTACTTTTGGACCTATCTCCTGAAGAATCATTGCATTATCTTTGTTTAGCACCCAATAGTCAGATCATTATTTATCCAACAAGAGTTGGGTGAGAGAAGAGAGAACTGGATGATCAGTTTGCAAGAATATGACTTAGAATTCAAACCAATTCACAATATCAAGGGCCATGGTCTATGTTGGCTAGCAGCAGAAGTGGTGATGCAATAAAAGATGATCCATCTAGATGGGAGCACGAAACCAATATGTATAATGTTGAGCGAGCTTCCCCCACTCCTATCAAAAACTCTTGGTTTGCAGATGTGCATCATTATCTTGAGCATAACACTTTCCCCTCTCACTTATCCACAGAGCAGAAGAGGGAAGTCATATTAAAAGCATTATCTTACCAATTGGCGCATGGGGTGCTTTTCAGAAAGCATCATAATGGATTATTGCTCAGATGCTTGGAAGCACATGATTCAGAGAAAGTGTTACTTGATCTCCATGATGGACCAGTTGAGGAACACTTTGTGGATGACACAACAATGCGAAAATTTATGTGGTTTGGTTTTTATTGGCCCACAATATTAAAGGATGCTCATGCATATTCTCACAAGAGTCTAGTATGTCAAAAGTGTGTTGGTCAAGGAAAGAATTCAACGGCCCTGTTGCAGCATATCATTGTGGAAGAACCATTTCAAAAATGGGTCTTAGATGTCATTGGTGAAAATTTTCCTCACTCATTGAAGAAACACCGCTACATTCTCACTACCACAAATTACTTCATGCAGTGGATAGAAGAAGTTCCACTCAAACAAATGAACGATCAGGAAGGCATCAACTTCCTCAAATAGAATATCATTTCCAGGTTTGGCATTCTAACTTTAATTGTTTTTTATTTTCATCATTAATATTATATTATTTTGCATTGGACAATGGCATTGTACTGAAAAATTATTCTAACTACTATCCACAGGGAAATGGTATTGTTGAGTCTACTAATAAGAAACTTATCGGCATTATCAAGAAGATCATTTTCCTTTAACATAGGAACTAGTACTCCGCTTTGGTGCATGCCTTATGAACCAACCAAGTCACACCAAAACCTTCTCTAAATGTGTCTCCTTACTTCCTGGTGTATGGAAAAGAATCCATCTAGCCTATGAAATCTACTTTCTTGTTGTCCAACTTTCACAAGAATCCTAGGGCAAGCCATGTTTATTGGTTCAAAGTAGAATAGATACCATCTGCAAGTTACAAGAAGAAAAACAGAAAGCAAAAGAAAAATGATCTCTCCATCATAATCGTATCAAGAGGTAGTTCGACAAGAAGTTTGTAGGGAAAAATTAATTTAGTGTGGGTGACCTAGTCTTGAAGTGGGACAAAGCCCACGAGGACAAAGGAAAAAATACTAAGTTTCAATCCCTCTGGATCAGGTTGTTCACTATGCATGAAAATATTTGCTAGCACACATAGCATATTCAATCTCTAAATGGGAAGATTGACTCTCTCCCTGTTAATGTCCAAGATTTGAAACAATATTTTAAATGATGATCTAGGTTTGTGCCCTACCCTATGTACATAGTTTCTTTTCTTGTTTTTTTGGCCTTGTGTTTTGTTTTTACTATGTAAATAAGCGTCGTGTGTGAACGTGTTCTCTGGCTTCTTTGTGTGTGGCTAAGTTAAAAAGAGTCTTGTGACACCACAACATCTGCCTAACCTTCATTCCTCCTTCTTTGTGTTGGTTACATATTTGTTCAATGATGTTATGGCGAAAAATACAATCCTTCCGTAAGGAGAAGTTTTATTTTGAACCATGAATATTGTGCCTATTCTAGAAACCTTATGCCAGTACTTGATTCTTTATGTTTCGATGCTCTCATGCTTATCCAATCAAGTAGAAGAGGAAAATGGGAAAAATTTAAACGAGACAACCTAAATCACAGGTCTTTATATGCTTCTATAAAGGAACAACCTCTTATGCTCTTAATAAGTTGGGATTCCTCTTTCACCCATGAAATGAATAAGAGATTATGCACAGTCCTATTAAAATATATAAATAAAGGCGAAAGAAGAGAAGGGACTCCTACACAGAGAGGTGAAGCAAGCAACTTCGTCGGGGTACTTGTTGGGTGTGAAGCCTGATTATCTTGTTTATTTTGTATCACAGCGTTGGACCCTTGTACCTTAATGGGGCAGCAATGCCACCCAAAATTAAACGTTTCCTGGGGGGTCCAGGGGGGGTGGCTGCGACTTTATGGAGCCCCCCCCTGGCAGGGGGTTTCTAGGGCAGCGACCCCGAAGCTAAAAACAGATGTAAAATTGCCTTATAAAAGTATAGTAATTTCTATTCAATCTGGGCCATTCATTAGGCAGATGATCTGACGGTAGAAGTTATGTTTAGTTTAGGGTTTTTTATCCTAGACGGAAACCCCTCACTTGTATGAGGGTATTGTATTGCGGTTGTGTATTGTATGTGTATTCTCGGAGCGAGAAACAGATAGGGATACTGTGAGAGAGAACAAAGGATATTACAGCGGATCTGCTATAGGTTTTGTCTCTTCATGTTGTTGGATAATAGAAAGGAAGGACTGGTTGTTCGAGGTGGACATAGCCCAAACTGGGTGAACCACGTATATTTGTGTCTCTCTGGTTTTATGTGTTTTGTGTGCTTGTGTTTTCCACATATTTTATGTGTTTCATTGCTTTATAATATATAATTTTCTAACAACTAGTATCAGAGCCGAAGGTCTATTTGGCTGATAAAATCACAAGAAAGAAGGGTTCCTGGTTCGAGTGGGAGCAATGGCGGAAGATGGTAAGTTTAGGGTCGAGAAATTTAATGGCCAAAACTTCCCGTTGTGGAAGATGCATATGGAAGATTATCTGTATCAGAAAGATCTATACCTACCATTGAGCGGAAAAACAAAGAAGCTGACAACTATGACAGACGCATAATGGGATATTCTTGATAGAAAGGCACTCGGAACAGTACGGTTGTGCCTCGCGGCGTCGGTAGCCGTCAATATTTCGAAGGAAACAACAACAGATGGTTTGATTAAGGCGTTGGCGAAACTATATGAAAAACCCTCGACCTCAAACAAGGTATTTCTTATGAAACGTTTATTTAATATGAAGATGTTGGAAGGTGGATCTATTGCAGACCATTTAAATTATTTTAATACAGTTACCAGTCAGTTAAGTTTTGTAGGGGCAAACTTTGATGATGAAGTTAGAGCTCTGTTATTTTTGTGCTCATTGCTAGAAATATGGAATGGTTTAGTTATGGCCATTAGTAACTCTATATCTAGATCTAGTACTTTAAAGTTTGATGATTTTATCAGTCCTATCCTTAGCGAGGAAATGTGACGGAAAAGCTTCGGTGAGACATTGGGTAATGCTTTGAGTGTAGAGTCTAGGGGAAGAAGAATGGAAAGAGGAAAGAGCTCAGGATATCGTAGTAAATCAAGGAAAGGTAGATCCAAGTCCAGATCGGGGATAGTGTGCTGGCAATGTGGAAAGAAAGGACACCTAAAGAAAGACTGTAGATCATGAAAGGGAAAAGAAGGAGATGCACAGCAAGAAAACAATCATGAAGAAAATGTGACAGGTGATGTGTTACAAGATGCTTTGATTCTTTCTTTTGAAAATGTTATTGATTCCTGGGTTGTAGATTCAGGGGCCTCATTCCATGCCACACCTGATAAGAAATATTTTCATGACTATGTTCAAGGAGATTTTGGACAAGTCCGTTTGGGTGATGATAAACCCTGTAAAATTGTTGGAATGGGTAAGGTTATTGTAAAACAACAGAATGGAAACCAATGGCTATTAAAGGAGGTAAGGCATGTTCCAGATCTGAAGAAAAATTTGATTTCAACAGGGCAGTTAGGCAATGAAGGTTGTGTGACAACTTTCACAGATAAAACTTGGAAGGTCACCAAAAAAGTGCTGGTAATAGCAAAAGGCGAAAAGGTTGGTACATTATATTTATGCAATGGTATTTCTAACTCTGTTAATGCTTTAACTTCCAAAGGAGCAGATGCAGCATTATGGCATCATAGGCTCAGACATAGGAGTGAGAAGGGGATGAAGATTCTTCACTTAAGAAATTTGTTGTCGAGTTTGAAGAATGTTCATTTGGATTTATGTGAGAATTGCATTTATGGAAAACATAAGAGAGTCAGATTTCTCAGAGTTGGGAAAGAAAAGAAGAGCGAAAAATTAGAGCTTGTGCATATAGATGTATGGGGACCTACTCAAGTATCATCTCTTGGTGGCTCTCGTTATTATGTTACTTTTATTGATGATGCAACTAGAAAAACTTGGATTTATTGTATTCAGAATAAATCTAATGTATTTGATACTTTCAAGAAATGGAAAGCTTTGGTTGAGATTGAGACAGGAAAGAAGTTGAAGTGTCTCAAATCAGAAAATGGAGGTGAATATTGCAGCAAATAGTTTGATAGATATTGTTCAGAGCATGGAATTCGCAGAGAGAAGACAGTTCCAAGAACACCACAAAAAAATGGTGTGTCAGAAAGGATGAGCAGAACAATCATGGAGCATGCAAGGTGCATGAGATTGCATGCAGGATTGCCTTTACAATTTTGGGAAAATGCTTTAGATACTTCTATTTATCTAATAAACAAAGGGCCTTCGAGTTCCTTGGATGGTGGTATTCCAGAGGAAGCATGGACAGGTAAAAAGGTAAACTACTCTTTTTTAAAGCCTTTTGGCTGTGAGGCCTTTGTCCATATTAATAAAGAAAATAGAACAAAGCTTGAGGAAAAATCAAAGAAATGTACCTTTATTGAATATGGTGTTAATGATTTTGGTTATCGCTTATATGATTATGAAAATCACAAAATCATTAGGAGCAGAGATGTAATATTCAATGAAAAGGTATTGTATAAGAATCAGTTGCAGGAAAATAAACAGGAAAAAAAAACAAAGAATACACAGTTCTTGATGAGATCACAGAAAAGGTAAAGGTGCCTAAAAATAATAATAATCAAGAGCTACAACAACAGCAACCACCAATATAGCAACAGGCACATAAAACACCTAAAAGTGGTGTTAGAAGATCTACCAGGATAAGTAGACCCCCTGAACAATACTCTCCTTCGTTATATTATTTATTTTTGACTGATTCTGGTGAATCTAAATGTTATGAAGAAGAAATGCAGGTTGAAAGCAGGAAGAAGTGGGAGCTAGCCATGGAAGAAGAGATGGACTCCTTAATGCATAACCAGACTTGGGACTTAGTCAGGTTGCCTGCAGGTAAAACTACATTGCAGAATAAATGGGTTTACAGGCTGAAGGAAGAAGAAGGAGGAAAACATAAGTACAAAGCTAGACTTGTGGTGAAGGGGTTTGCACAAAAGAAAGGTATTTATTTTGATGAAATATTTTCTCCTGTTGTTAAGATGACTTCAATCGGAACTATTTTAAGTCTTGTAGCAGCGGAAGATTTACATCTTGAACAGTTATATGTAAAGACAACATTTCTCCATGGAGATTTGGAGGAAGAGATATATGTGGAGAAACCAGAAGGATATGAGGTCAAAGGGAAAGAAAAATTAGTGTGCAGGTTAAAGAAGAGCTTGTATGGCTTAAAACAAGCTCCAAGGCAGTGGTATCTAAACTTTGACAAGTTTATGTCTGAACAAGGTTATACTAGATGTCACTCTGATCATTGTGTTTATTTGAAAAGGAAAAATGATGGCAGCTATATTATATTGTTGTTGTACGTAGATGACATTCTTGTTGCTGGGTCTAAGATGCAGGAAATAAATGTGCTCAAAATAAAATTGACAAATTCATTTGCAATGAAGGATTTGTGAGCTGCAAAACAAATCCTTGGTATGAGAATAACTAGAGATAGGAAAAATCGCAAATTAACATTGTCTCAGAATGAGTACATACAAAAGGTGTTGAAAAGATTTAATATGCAGAATGCAAAACCTGTTAGTATACATTTTTCTAGCCATTTCAAACTTAGTAAGGAAATGTGCCCCAAGACCCAAGAAGAAATGGAATATATGTCTAAAGTTCCATATGCATCAGCAGTTGGAAGCTTAATGTATGCAATGGTCTGCACAAGGCCTAATATTGCACATGTAGTGGGAGTTGTAAGCAGGTACATGAACAATCCAGGAAAATAACATTGGATGGCAGTAAAATGGATTCTCAGATGTTTGAGAGGTACCACAAATCAAGCATTATGCTTTGGTGGTTCAAACATTGCTCTACAGGGATATGTTGATGCAGATATGGCAGGTGACAAAGATAATAGGAGGAGCACTACAAGATATGTATTTACTGTAGGTGGAACAACTGTCAGTTAGGTTTCAAAAATCCAAAGTGTTGTTGCACTTTCAACAACAGAAGCAAAGTATGTTGTTGCTACAGAGGCTAGTAAAGAAATGATTTGGTTACAAAGGTTTATGGATGAATTGGGTAAGAAGCATGATATGGGCACGTTATACAGTGATAGCCAAAGTGCCATTCATATTTCAAAGAACTCAACATTTCATTCCAGGACTAAAAATATATAGCTCAAGTACCATTTCATACGGTTAGTATTGGAAGATGGATAGTTGAAGCTGGAAAAAATACACACTAGCCAGAATCCTGCAGATATGTTAACAAAAGTTGTAACCAGGGAGAAACTGAGAATATGCTCAGTTTCAATTGGTCTTCAAGGATGACGATGAAGATGAGAAATGGCTAGGTCCAAAGAGGAGTCATTGTCCAGCAAATGAAGCAGTGGTGGAGTTGCTACAATCAATCTCCAAGTGGGAGATTTTTGGGTGTGGAGCTTGATTGTCTTATTTATTTTATATCACAACGTTGGACCCCTGTACCTTAATGGGGTGGCAACGCCACTTGAAATTAAACGTTTTTTGGGGGGTCTGGGGGGCAGTTGTGACTTTATGGAGCCCCACCCTGGCTGGGGGTTTTGAGGGAAACGCCCCCGATGCTAAAAACAAATGTAGAATTTCCTTGTAAAAGTATAGTAATTTCTAGTCAATCTGGGTCATTCATTAGGCAGATGATCTGATGCTAGAAGTTATGTTTAGTTTAGGGTTTTTTTCCCTAGAAGGAAACCCCTCGCTTGTATGAGGGTATTTTATTATGGCTGTGTATTGTATGTGTATTCTCGGAGCGAGAAACAGATAGGGAGACTGTGAGAGAGAACAGAGGATATTATAGCGGATCTACTGTAGGTTGTGTCTCTTCATTTTGTTGGATAATAGAAAGGAAGGACTGGTTGTTCAAGCTAGACGTAGCCCAAAGTGGGTGAACCATGTATATTTGTGTCTCTCTGGTTTTATGTGTTTTGTGTGCTTGTGTTTTTTGCATATTTTATGTCTTTCATTTCTCTGTAATATATAATTTTCTAACAGTACTCACCAAGATCGCTGGCAGCGAAGCAATGTTTTTGTTCCTATAGTGACATTGTCGGGGTACTGTTTAGGCCTACTGGTAGTGGGACAACACCATAAATGAAAAATTATTCTCTAATAATCTAAAGATCGCAAACGATACTACCCTTTCAATTTTAACATTGCGATACCGAGAAGGCACAAAGGGGACCGTGTTTATACATGGGGTAAGTGGGGAAGGCAAAGTGATCTACACGATGGATCAATACTTCTCAAAGAATTAAGACCCTGCACAAAATAATCAATCGAGACAAAGAAGTTATAATTATCCTAGTGTGTCGCCAAGTGTTGTCTTTTCTACACCAATCTCCAAAAACTTGGCCTACACCCAAATTTTGGAGCCTCCTTTGATCATGCATACTATCATCGCAAGTATTAAGTCTTATTGCATGTGATTTCTCTAATTGTTTTGGTCACGTTTGCAACAAAATTAAAGTGTCAGGTTTTCCTATATTAAGTGTCGCATGATGTACAAAAGATACTTTTAGTTGTTTCAAGGGTTTATTTTTATGTAAATTAGTTTATCTTACCATGTAAGCATTCGTCACACTCATTTCCAATGTTCTAAGCATTGTTGCACAAGTGTCGTCACAGTCGTCACAAAGTGTATCTTTGGTGTCACACTTGTCGTAAGTTGTCACAAAGTTGTTGCACTGAGGGAAGTATGTTGTTCATGTGTTCTGGTGTATCTATGCTCTGTAGTAAATTTTTCTGAGTGTGTGATCATAGTCAAGTATTATCATTGTTGACATCAGCTTCATTGATCCCACACTTGGCAAAATTTTGGAAACTTCCCGACCATGAAACTTAGCCTCATCTAGCCCTCCTGAACTACATATTTCGTAGTCAGAGCCCTCAAACTGCAAACCTACCTCTTGGCACTGCGCAATGCACAGTTCCTACCTCCCAGGATTGTGCACTACGCACTCATAGTGCTCAAGCTCAACCTCTGACCCCAAAATCTATGCAATTTCTCTCTCCTTCCCAGTCAGTACTACGCATTGCGTAATCACAAGGCTTAAGCCTCAGCCCTAAAATCTTGAACTGCATCACCTGGTCTCCGCTATCTTCCAGAACTGCACAGTGGGAAAAAACAGTGCTCAAGCCCTTAGCCTAGGTCCCTGAGCTCCTCAACCACACAATATTTTTTCTCATTCCAAGCTTGAAGTGTACATTATTTAGTATCAAAGCTAAAGCTCAACCCTTGACTACCCGAGTTGCACAGTTTCATAGTCACTAAGCCCCTCCCTTAGCCTGTCACCTGCTTCCAACTTAGTAAGTGGATCATCATGAAACATCTTAGACTAGGGGTTTATCGGACTGATGTCATCCTGTCACGAGTGAATTGTAGATGTAGGTACTCTATCATACTATGATGGGATGATGAAGAAGGATATAGAGAAGGGTAACATGCTAGAAGACACCTCTATAACTAAATACGTAATTTGATCCATCAAGAGAAAGCAAAGGGACACCAATTTTCGACCGCAACTCAAGACCCGATATCAGTGAAAACCCCTTATCTCTAATCCATATGGAGGTGGATAGAAGAAAATTCTCAAGAAGATACATAGAAATAAGCAGTATGAATGACTTTACATTACGATGTCATCATGCAATCCATGTCATCAGTCTCATGTCATGACTTGTCATGGTATGCCACATCATTTTTGTAGATTATGTAAATTCCTATTCGAAAATGTATTGTAAAAGTTTTTTGACATTGTTCTACACATATCCTGATGAGGTAAATCAACTTTCCAGCATATCCTAGAAAATACAGAGTACCCAATATCGCTTCCATTTAATCAAAATAATCAGAAGGTTAGACCAAAACATGACACGACCATATATGAAGTATGAAAGCAGGCCTGGAAATAGAGATCATTCATATATACAAAGTCAAAATAGAAAACCAAAAATGAAATATGAAATATGAGCTTGCGTGGCTATGGAAGCTGTAAATATTTCACCTCGATCAGCTGACATTCCATGAAATGTTGCACCTTAATATATCCAAAAGGCTTGGCCAAACCCGAATTTGAGAGTGAGTCTGCCCGAGTGTTAACCTCCCAAAAATTATGTTGAATGAGAGCTACCTATAATCTCTGGAACAAGTGTGCATCTGATCCAGTTCAGAAAGCGAGGAGGATGGAACTGTGTCAAACTGTTTACTCCGTCGATTATAGTTTTTGCATGCACGTACTGTTGAATTCTTAGTTAAACTAAGAGGGGGGGGTGAATCAGTTTAACACATACATGAGATTTTTAAATTTTTATCAGCTAATTTACAGTTTACTTTTATAATCAATCTTAGTATATGGACAGTCTTAATATGTTGCAACAAGTATTAAATTAATGTGACTTCAAACTTATTATGAGAGCAGCAAACATTAAGCAGATTTGGTAAATCATCTCAGCACACAGGCAACACAGATAGAGACAGCAGATTTAAGTGGAAACCCATAAAGGGAGAAAACCACATCTTATTATTGTTGTGATGCAAAGGCAAGCTCCAACTCCCTCTCACCACTGTTTTTCTGCAGGCACCAACCTACGGGAGGCTCCAACCTCAATTCTGCAAGCTACAACTTGCAAGGAAGCACCAACTCCCTTCAATTTTCTGCAGGCACCAACCTACAGGAGGCTCCAACCTCAGTCAGCTACAACTGACAGCTATCAAGTTTCAACTTGATAGGGAAGCTCCAACTTCTTCAATTTATCACAAGAAATGTTTGTTGATTTACCTCAGATATCAACTCTATTTTGTAGCATCTCTTTCTGCTCCTCTCTTCCTTATCTTCTCTGTCTCAATTTTCTATGCTTTTCATTCTCTATCCTTACTCTCTCCTCCATTTTTTTTTTATGCATATTGAGTTGATATTATATATAGAGTTCATTACATGATTTTTTATATTCCACAAGGAATTTGGAGTGAACAGCCATGACTCTTTGACTTCTATCTTCTCATTCCTTTGTCCAACTCATTTAAAATTATAACAATATGTACAAATTTCCATGTTACAGTGGGATTTTTATTTTCCTTAGGATACTTGCCTTTGCATCACAAACAATATAAAATAAATAAAACATTTACATTTTTAGTTACAGTATATAAACTTCACTCAACCCTTGGCTTGCTCGTTTTGTCCTTTCTGTAGCATTCATGCATCTGTCCTGCATACTTTGTTCACTGACTTTCGCATATTCCACCTGTTCGCTGTACTTTTGAATCCTTTTGCTGCACATTTATTCAACTCTGCAATCTCCAAGACACTCTATCTTCAATTCCAGATTCTGTAAATCTGAGTTATCAACCTCCACTACGTATTCAATCAGGTCAAATCTGCAAATTTTCTGTTAAACAGATTTAAACTTCAAATTTCTCACTGTTCAATACAAACTATGATTACGTTGCTCTATGCTTTACTTCAATGTGCAACTGCTCCATTAACACCCTTCGTTATCCATTGTAACGCTAATCATACATGTATCGGCAATAAGACTGTTATGCATCCAACCAAATCATAATCCCCATATTTTCATAGGGTGTTGACTTCACAATCGTAATTATGTGGCATACTCCCTTAATATTTAAATCTTGTACGAATAATATTTGCAATGGTTCAAACCATAATAATACACTTTGTTAAATCCACAAACCTTAATAATGATCAACACACATGTATGCATAGGCCCCAACGCTGACAACCTTCCTCATCCAACGGCGGACAAGCTGTCGCACCGGCCTTGACGATCCAACGGATATCGCACGGTGAAGATGCACGGACGATAATGCACGATGGCACGTTGTGGAAGCGATTTTGAAAATTCGCTCAAGGCCACGTGTCGCCCAATCTATGGAATCACTCCAATTTCTTTAATACCACTTACCCGTCAAAAGCGGTGTGATGAAAACCGAAATCCCGCCTTTACTATTCACTCCGCTCGTAGGGTTCCGCCTTCAAGGTTCCACTCTTCTCATTTATGCTCAGGTTCTGCCTTCAAGGTTCCGCTCACTCTTCAATGTATTATTATAATTAAGCTCCACTTTAATGTTTTGCTTTTTATTACAGTTCCATCGCAAAGTTTAACGCTTTGTTCACAATTTCGTTTGATTCTTTTAACACACATTATTTACACCGGTTGCTGCCTTCCGACCTCGATGCAACACAATGCCATTCTATCTTCAATTTTGCTATGATATATAATATATCAACCTTCCATTGCATGTTCGGGGTTCTACCCTATCACAGTTCCGCTTCTAACTGCACATTCAAGTTCTTGATTTCGCAAGCTAATCACTGTACTATGGTCCATCGCAATTATAATCTTTGCTACATTCAAAACCATCATATATCTGCAACCATTAATTCCTTCAATTTATACACTGAATCTTCAATTTCGAACCCTTGCCACAAGGTTTATTCAAGAACTGTTTATAAACCTTGATCGACTCACATATGTGATATGTGCTCAGGTAATTGCACACCACAACACCTGCTAAAGATCCATACAATTTCTCACTAAAATCAAAGCTCCTTCTCATAGAATTTAGGTCAACATTATCCATGTCATACTGAAAAAATAATTTTACATACACAGCTGAAATTTCTTTACACAACATCCTTGTTATGGCCAGATCTTCAACTCAGTGGCCCTTTTTTCTCACTGCTCTGTTTCTTGTCTAATGTTGTTCCTTGCTTCTTCAAATGGCCCTATTCTAGTGTCATCTATCTTCTGTTGCCTTTGTTCCTTCTATGCTGCCTCTACTTCCTCTCTGTTGCCTCTGTTCTCTGCTACTTTGCTTTTCTCTTTTCCTAGTTACTGTTTCAGATGTTCCTTCTTTGCCAATTCCTTTGCCATCAATGACAACATTTCCAACACGTACACATGAAGAGAAGCAACCTGAAGATTGTAGGCCAACCAAATTAAACTCCATAGGGCCATTAATTTAACCTTTTTATTCGTTCCCATACCTCCATTCCAGAAAATGTGAAACTTCTCTTTGTGGTCAAGTTTAATATAGGCTCCATATCCAAAAATTCCCTCCTGTGCAACACCATCAAATTATCCTGCTGGCAGAGCCACAAGAAATGGTCGAAGGCGACGAGATAGATCCTGATTAGGGAGGGAAATAGAAGGAAGACCACCTATCCAAATCATAATTGCACTATAAATTTGAGAGAGTACAATCGACATTCCATTGAAGATGTTGCGATTCTTGGAAATTCGTACTTCCCAAAAAAATAAGAAAGGCAAAGATTAACATTTCTGAGGCACACTCTCCCAAGAAGAAAAAGCATGAGTGATGTTGAGAGGCAACCATACTGAATCAAGAAGAAACCGAGAGAAAAAATTCCAGCTTTTAAGGACTTCGGGACAAGTGAGAAAGAGGTGACCCACTGATTCAAATTTTATCTTACAAAAGGGCAGCAGCCATGACCCAAGAATCCACGCTTTTCCTAATTATCCCAAGTTAATATTTTGTTCCTCCACACGAGCTATCCAAATAAAATTATTTTAGATGAGATATCCTGCTTCTAGAAATGTCTAAAAGGAGATTGTTCTATATTTGGAAAGCGTCGAGAAATGATATTTCTATAAATATCACTAACCACAATAGATTCACCCTTCATCAATCCCGCCCACACATTATATCACCGAGGAAATATAAGCACAATCCGCTAGCCTTTAACTAGTCCATGAAGGAATCTCAAGCTGCCGCATCTGGACCCTAGAGTCCCAGTTGAAAAGCAAATTTCCATATTGGGCATACTTGCTACCAGTGAGAGATGACCTGATAAAGGAAAAAAATTCCCTTAAGAGGGAAAGAGTGCATAATATGGAAATCCAAGATCAACCCCAAAGGTGAGCACCGAATTTGATCACAACCCAATAATATTTTTTGGCCATTTCCAAATTCCCAAAGAATCCTATTAGAAATAAGAGCGACAACCCGCCTGAAACCCAACCAGATGTAGGATCTGCAGAGTTGTGGAAATGTTTGTAGCCTGAGTATATGTTGAAGCTCCATGCCTTTGAGGTATTTGGTTCTGATGAGAGATGTCTAGAGTCCATTTCTAGTGAGCGCCCTCCAGAGGGATTTAATGAAGAGCGCTTGGGAGAAAGAGCGGATGTCTAAGAGCACCCAGCCTCCAAAGTGTTTGGGAATAGTGAGAGATGCCAATTTTCATAGGTGATATTTCTTAGAGCCTTTTGCACCAGACCATACTCTGAAATAATGGACTCGATCAATGAAATGATGCGGGAGGGGAGATGAAAAAGGTGAGCCCAATAGATCACCAACTGTTGACGAACAACTTGTATAAGAACATAACGACCCCCCAAAGATAACCACCTATGATTCCAGTTGTTAAGTCTATATTTAAACTTATCCAAAAGCCATAACCAATCATTTTTTCTATTGCTACAAGGTTTGAGCTTGAAACAAAGGTAGGTGAGGCCGTTCGAAATAGGAACAATTTCCATCCCGAAGAGACTGGCAATAAGTTCAATATATGCATTATCTCCCGAGGAAAATAAAAGGAGAGATTTCTCCCCGTTAATTCTCAAGCCATATGCAGCACCATAACGAAGAAATAGGTAGTGTAGAACAATCCATGGGCTCTGGATAATCTGCCAAAAACAAGAGTGTCATCCACAAAAAAGGAGTGAGTGATGGAGACCCCTGGAGAAAAAATAATACCTTCAAATGAGCCTCGTTGATGTGCATCTTTGATGTGATCACTGAGCCCGTCTATGATCAAAATAAAAATGAGAGGAGAAAGAGATAAATCATGGTGGAGGCTACAATTAGCCTGGAATAAATCTGAGGGTAGTGTTAGCCTCCTATACCAATAGGTTTCATCTTTCATGATTGTCTTGATTGAACTATGGAATATGTTCAAACCTTTTTTCTTGAGCAAAGGTGTTCCATATTCTTGAAAAACCAAAAAATCAAATAATTTAAAAAATGTAAAGAGGGTATACCCTAAAAGAAATATCAAAGGGTAAAAAGAATAAAATGGTCAAAAAAGTGAAAGAAATGAACCCCAAGTAAAAATAGACCAAGGAAAGTGTGCAAATCCAAATGTCACTGCTATTTCATTTTTGTAATAAATCAATTGTGTGCAGCTTGTGAAATTTTTGCCACAATTCATGAATAAGTCAAACTGTTTAAACTTGACTTAGTCATATTTCAATTTCATGTTATAGATTAGAGAATAAATATCTAGCCAAACAGTTTAATCTTGGTAGATAAGTAGCTAGGTAGAGTGAATAAAAGGTGCTCAACAGTTTAATCTGAGCCCTTGGATGTAATAAGGGTAGAAATAGATAGATTCATCATGTAAAAAGAAAATATTGATCAGGGTTTGCAAGTCTAAATGCACCCTAATAAAGAAGACAAAATGGTAGTGTTAATTAGATAGGGTAGGTAGATGGTGCTGCAAAGTGTTATCTGATGAATGGTGCTGCTACATGTTGGTTAATCATTTACTTTCATCACAAGTACTAAAGCAGGAAATACACTGGAAAATCACAGCAAGCAAAAGTCAAATTCATTAACTTCCCTTATCATTTTCCCCTCAAAAGCTTTACTAATTCTCCCCAAAAGGACTAAGGTATTTGGAGATCAAAGGGGCTCAAGGCATTTCCTTGACTTCTGGAGGGACCAGACCCTCGGCCTAATGATCAAAAAGACCTAAGTGCTTGAGATAATTCATCATTATAATCATTCACCTTCAATTTGTTCCTAAGTAAAATCCTATTTTACTTAGGAAACTGATGCAACATTCCATAAAAATTCCTCAAAATAACTTGTTATTCTAAGTTTAAGTGTTGAAGATAAAAGTTGCCATTTACTTCACAAGTTATCACTTTCTTAGATGTACAAAGATGTTTTGATTTTCCTTGTCCTTTGCCATATTAACATTTAATTATACTATATTAAATCCCTAGTGAAATACCCTTTCCTAAGTATATAACTCCCTTTTTTATAAATAACCCAAAAAACCCCCTTAGTATAAAGTTTAACCAAAGTGTTTTATATCCCCGCGCATTTAAAATAAAACCCATTATATGCCCTTTGGTTAAAATATAGCACTATACCTTAATCCCGCCCCTATGGTGAATTAGTTATGTATTGATTAATTTACCATATAATAAAAATATATATATAAAAACTTTAAACATGCGTTGTGTGTGTTTAAACGCAAAAATACGAATAAAGCTTCGACAGATTGTTGTGCCGCCGTAATTCGTCCACCTGGCATTCCACTTAGACAACCCCGCCGCAACCCCTTTCTTTTGCACATAGGATTAATTAAGTCGCCTGGACTAATTAATAACTATTTCCGCCAGTTAAAAAGCCCCCGGAGTGATTAAAAACATTTAAAAGTGTTTAAAAGTGTTTAAAATTACGACGGGGTCCACATGAAACCTCCGCCCATCTTCCCATCGCACCAACCGTTGGATCAGCCTCCCGCAGATCAATGGCCAGCGTTGATTCCGCTGCCCATCCCTTGTCAGCAATTTAACCAGCGGGGGATGGGTGGTTTTTGAAAAGTCAGACATCCACGTGGCAAACGCTCTGTGGAATCGCTCCCCCCGCGATCAAAACCGTCTTCGACCAAAAGCGGTGCGGGAGTACCACTTACCGCTTACCGCTTACTTCCAGCTTACGTCACCCCGTACGTCAATGACGTCATCACCTCGAAAAAATAAAAATACTTTTAAACTTGCAAATAAAGCCATTCTTCATGTTTTTCAGTTATTTTCATTATTCTGAGAATGACAGTGCTCCCGCTGCAATTTTCAAAATTTCCGCTGTAATTGATCATTCCGCCCCAAAATTCCGCTGCGCCCGTGTTGAAGAGCAGTCCCGCCATTGCCTGTTACCTATTAAAGAACCAGTTTCCGTCTAAAAAGCAGGTATTTATCCTTTACGCCCGACTGCAAGTAAAACTCAATTTCCTTTGTTTTTTCGCTGAAAAAGTGGTTAAAAATCATCACTGAGTCCTCCCTGGAGATTTTAAACCTGTGAAATTGCTCCCCGGAACTGCAAATTCTTCTAATTTCCTTCATTTCAAGAATCCCGCCCGGCCCGTGAAGAAAACCAAAAACCTCCATTTTGAATCCACAAGAACCAAAATGGAGGCCCCGGCAGCTCTTAATATCACTCCATTGAATGCTCCTCACCGTGAATTAGACTATTTACCTCTAATAGATGAAGATTTCCAAATTAAAGACCTGCATTTTGATGAAAGTCCCCTATTGAGCTATTGTCACTGCAGAGACGAATACTCAAAGGGGCAAGATCTTATAGGGTTGTGGGAATCCAATCTCCCAAGGTATCTCATCCCCTCAGTCCTTATTTTCCCAGAAATTATCCACTGCTATCATGCCAATTATGATCCAAATCAGAAAGCAGTTTTATCCCCAAGTCAAAGCGTATCAAAATCAAAGAGTATCAATGGATAAAGTGTATCAGGTAAAAGTCAGAGTGACAAGTCAAAACAAAGTTACAGAGCAGTCAAAGGTAAACAGTAAAAATGAAGTTACAGAGCAGTCAAAGGTAAACAGTAAAAATGAAGTTACAGAGGCAGTAAAATGGTAAAAAGAGATGAAAATACTTTCACCAACATTGAATTTTATCTAAAGTGAAAGTAAAACAGTCAAAGGAACAAAAAGTGAAAAGATGAAAAATACAACAAGAAGGAACATTTTTGCAGAAATTGCATATTTTAGTCATAGTTTTGCAGAAACTATTGTGATCAATCAAAGATGAATTTTACAAAACTGAAGGAGGTTTATGTTCTTAAGAGGACCATCTACAAAAACCTCTCTCACTTTTCTAACAGCTATTATGGTTTTTTAAATATTAAACAAAGTTGGAAAGCACTTTTTGCAGAAAATTACAGTCAAGTCATCATTTTTCAGATACTATTGTGGCCAATTAGAAATACATTTTACAAAACTGAAGGAGGTTTTTGTTCCTAAGGGACCAATATACAAAAACCTATCTCACTTTTTGCACAGTGATTTCAGAATGAGAGATACATGCACATCTTTAGAGGCTATTTTTCAGACTCTGTAAAACTCTGTTTTACGCATATTGTTTACAGAGAATATTATGCACAGCTGGAGAGGAATTTTGGAAAACGGAAAGAGGTTTATCTCACCAACATATTAATCCACAATAACCTCTTTCACTTTTTACATATCTATTACGGATTGAGAAATACGAAGATATCATTGGACCCTAAGTTTGCAGAATTGTTGGAGCAGATTGCACAAAGAAATGAAGCAGTTAGTGACTTGGATGCCTCATCATCAACTAAGATTTGGATCAAATTCGAATTCTCCTCTTTGTCATCACCTATCCATCAAAAATAGTGCCAAATAGTTTGAGTGTCCTTTACTTTAGTTCTATTTATGTAAATAGTTGGAGAGATTTGTGAACCAATTTTGATATTTGTTTCAAGATATTTTAGTTTAGAATTTGTATAAATACTCCACTCTTGGAAGCATTTTGGGTGGATTCTATTACTCTGCTGTAACATTGAGGTTTTCGGAATAAAAAATCTTTTGGACAAATTTACTTGTGGCTTACTGGATGACGTTTTGAAGCACTGGACTTGTTGCAGGATTCATGTGTTGGACTTCAGTTCAATAAGTTTTCCAACCCTTGTGTTTAAATTTTATATTAGTTTATGCTATCATCATATCCGTTTCTGAATAGTTTACATAAAGGATTGAAACAGAATTTGCTTAATTGTACTTTGTTTTCAAATGTGATTATTCTCGATGTTTTCTTCTGGATTAGTTATAAGCATGAATTCTTAATTGCTCATGTTTTGCTGATTTCAACATTGTTGATTACTGTAACAAATAATCCTTCATTGCTCTTTGCTTGTAGTCATTTCTCTTCTTCCTCTTGAATATGGTGAAAGATTCTTAGTTGCCTTTCATCCCTTCAAGACCATCCATCCACTTTAAATTTTAAGGATTGTTCTCTGTCTAGCTATCTTGCCCTGTAATACCATCTTGTGTTCAGAAAAGAAATCCAGTAAAGCCATCCTTAGACTCCAGAGCCCAATGGACTGAAAGCCCTCAACCTTGCCCTTAGTTTGTGGATTCCACCATTTTCCCAAAACAAACTTTGCATCTATAACTAGCCTAAAATCATTCAAAAACAAAGATAAATCATAAAGAGAGAGCCCTCTCTGGATGCAGATTGGCTAGATTCTGTATCTAAAAGGTTGGTTTGTGGTTACCTCGGGTATACTTTCCTCTTACACAACTTCTGGGAAAACCTGAGTGATAACAGGTAGTCCATTTATAATTACTGCATACCAGACCGGCAAAATACAAGCCATAATCCACTAAGTGTTTTGGAAAGATAGATTAATATTGAGGAGAACCAATCTAATATATGACCAGTCAACGTTGTCATAAGCTTTGAAGAGATCCCACTTTCATGATAAGAGCACCCATCTTATTCGTGTGAATAGTATGTTGATATTCATGGGTTGAAGCAATAGCATCATGGATAAGACGGTCCGGGAGGATCCCATATTGCACTCTGGAAATATATATAGAAAGGACACCTGTGATTCTTTGTGCAATTATCTTTGAGATCAACTTGTAGATTGTGTTGCAAAGGGTTATGGGCCTTAAATCCCAAAATCTACTAGGATGAGTAGCTTTTGGAATAAGTGCAAGAAAGGTAGAATTTATGTCCCCCAACATTCGCCCTGACTTTCTGGGATCTTCAACTACATCGAGGATATCCTCCCTCAGAGGATCAAAAAAGTGTAAAAAGAACTCAACAGGCCATCTGTCAGGGCCGAGACTTTTGTCCCAAGAAAAATATTTTAGGATTTTCAGAACCTCATCCTTCGATATATATTTTATAAGTGCCTCATTTGTAGCGTCATCAAACATGCGAGGGTAGAGATATAGAGCCGATTGTTGAGAAGAGAAATCGACCCCATCCATACGTTTATAAAAGTATGCAAAGAAGTTGAAAGCCTCTTGTTGTATGTCTTGTGTGGAGTGTACAAAAACCCCCTCCAAAGTGACAATTTTCTAGATTGCATTCTTATTTTTCCTGTTGTTCTCAAAATGATGAAAACAATTTGTGTTTTGATCCCCTCCACAAAGCCAAGCAGCTCGGCTTTTTAGCTTCCATGTTACCTCTTGGATTATAGGCATTTATGTTTTGCGCTTTTACAATGTCTCAAGCACAATGTATGTGTAATGATCAAGGGTGTTGGCCAGATAAATCAATCTTGCAGACAAGATCG
Source organism: Pinus albicaulis (assembly GCA_034641835.2). Classification (NCBI taxonomy): domain Eukaryota; kingdom Viridiplantae; phylum Streptophyta; class Pinopsida; order Pinales; family Pinaceae; genus Pinus; species Pinus albicaulis. The sequence goes on along the minus strand of CM076573.1, from coordinate 342,487,099 downwards.
ATCTCCCTAGTACCAAAAGGCAACCTAGCAACAAACAGCCAAATGAACCTATCTTTATGTAGACATATGTTATTTACAAAATAATACTATAAAGGTGTTACGGTCTTACCATAGATCCAATGTTGAGATTGCAACAAGATGATGAGCTTAGTGGAAAGAAGTCACCTTCACTAAGTGGGCCCACAGGCTATTTTTGGTGCAAGTCTATTTTTAGACTATGTCTATTTTTAGACATGTCGATCATATTCAATGAGTTGTAGGATGCTATTTGTGGATGGTTGGTCAAGTTGGAAAAATATATGGACTTCTATTTTTAGACATATTGGGCGGAATCTATTTTTAGATTTCCAGTCTAAAAATAGATATGTCGAATATTATTAGCTCTTAATAATATTTGGACTATAAACATTATTTTATTCTCTTAGAGCACTTCAGTTAAGTGCACAGATGTGGCACAGGAGCTGATAGAAGGAATTACGCTATTCCTAAGGGTTAAGTGGAGCTATTGCATGGATACTTCAGTTAGAACTCATGTGACAGAGTTTGGTGGAGTTATTGAGGTAGCTTTGATGGAGTGTGTTCAGCGAATCGAAAGCTATACATATAGTTGAGCTAGTTGTATCTAGTCTAACTCGACAGATAAAATAGTGAGAGGGTGTGAATTAATTATTGACTAATTCACTAATTATTAACTCATTAATCAACTAAAGAATATGCACGCTTTGCACTACATTGACAAATAAGTGGAGACCAGTGAAGAGGTAGGTGAAAGAGCAGTGTGACTATCAGTTGTGACTATACTGTTGCATGATTTGCAACAACCAGTGATTGGAGATGCCAATGAGGATTGCGTGAGCAAGTCTGGACCAATTAAAGTTCATTCAGAGCCATTCTTTAGCATTGATTGCGCAGTATAGGCAGGGTATCAGGTGGCAGAGATTGGAGCATGTGATTTGCTAGATCGGGCTTGATCAGTGTGTAGAAATTGGAGATTATACTGAGATCTTGTGAGGAGCTTTGTATAATGATTGTTGCATGATCTCTATGACATATAATATACAGATAGTTGGGGGTTTGCATCTTTAAGCTTTCCCATAAAATATTGTGTTCATATGTGTGATTGTTTATGGTTTTAATGTGCGCATGCGATTGTTTTTATTTCCGCAATTAATGATCAATGGTAGAAGGGATTTTGTAATGTGCATGAAGTTAAAATAGTGGGTGATCAGGAGAATCTAGGTGTATAACATATAAGTTATTCAAATTTTTACATGGTATTAGAGCTATATTGATCATTGGAGCAATTGCAAAACATTGAAGCGGTTGAGTTTTGTGATGGTGGAATTCAAATTTGTAGCAGTGTTTTCTTGGTGTCGAAGTTGAGATGTCTTTCAACATATTGCGATTGGAGTATGCCCTTGAGGGCAGCTCGAATTATATTGCATGGAAGGACAGGATGGAGGTGGTGCTGGATGACAATGGGTTGAAGGAGTTCATAGATGCAGAAATTCCAAAACCTGCTTCTAGCGGTGCTGCGGCACTTGACGCATGGCAAAAGAAGACAGCAAAGTGTCGAAGAATTATGTTGGAAGGTGTAAAGGATCACATAGTGTCCATCCTTCATGGTAAGGCTTATCCATTCTTGATGTGGAAAGCGTTGACAGACTTATTCCAAAGCAAGAGTGACTAGAGGAAGTTGGCGCTCAAGGATAAACTCAGGAACATAAAAATGGAGAAAAGCGACAGTATGCCCAAGTACCTCACGAAGTTCATCCAATGCAGGGATGAGTTGGGAAGTGTGGGTGTGACTGTAGATGAGGAGGACTTGGTGAGCTTGGCTCTCCTTGGGCTTCCGAAGAGTTGGCATTCCTATCAGGACTCTGTCAATGGTCAGGAGAAATTTTCAGGATGGGAGCGACTTTGGTCGGATCTTGTGCAAGAGGAGATAAGGTGAAGTACTAGGGATGGATCTTCATCAAAGAACTCAGATGAAGCAAATTTTTCTTTGGATGCCAGAGAAAGGAAGGGGAAGAGAAAGAAGAATGCTTCTCAATCCAGCGCGAAAGGCAAGAAGCAGGACATGTCCAAGGTGAAGTGCTTTCATTGTCACCAACACGGAAATTACGCCACTAATTGTCCACAGAAGAAGAAAAATAAGCAGGTGTTGGATCTGCAACTGGAGAGGCCTTAGCCTCGCAGTTTGAGCTGGATTTTTCATTGATCGCATGCTTGGTCTCAAGTATGATGGGTTCAATGTGGTTTCTTGACAGTGGTGCGTCTTTTCACATGACAGGAGATAAAGATTTGTTTACTGATCTGGATGAGAAAAATCTTGGAGTGCACATCAAGATGGGCGATGATGGTAGATACAGTGCGACCGGTATCGATACCATTTCCTTTGAAAGGGAGTCTGGTAAACCCTTCGTATTGAAGGAAGTGATGCATGTTCCAAGATTGAAGAAGAATCTTATCTCTGTGGCGATGTTGGAAGACAAGGGATATGATGTTGTCTTTAGAGAGGGAAAGGCTTTCCTGCGCAGTAAGGCAACTAGTGAAACCCGGAGGATAGGGGTTCGAGTTAAGACCCTTTATCAATTGCAGGTAGATGGCTGTGCAGCAATGGCAGGCAAGGCAGAAGGAGTGGTGAGAAGGGATGAGGGCGAGTTGTGGAACAGGAGATTAGGGCACCTTCACCATGGAGCTTTGAAGATACTGCAGCAGATTTCTACTGGGATTCCTAAGGGTACTCTTGCATAGTCAGATCAGTGCAAGGGATGTACCTTGGGAAAAATTATGAAAGCCACCTTTCACAAGAAGGATAGTTGCACCACGACGATCCTTAAGAGAATTCACACAGACGTGTGTGGACCTTTCTTAGTAGCTTCGACAGCAAAGCACAGGTACTATGTGTATTTTTTGATGATTTTTCTCGGAAGTGTTGGATCTTATTCATGCAGAAGAAGAGAAAGACATACTCAAAGTTCTGTGAGTTCAAGGCACTGGCTGAGAAAAAATCAGGGAAACAGGTGAAGGCTCTTAGGAGCGACAATGGTGGTGAATTCATCTCTGGCGAATTCAAGGACTTTTGCGGTGCAGAAGGAATTCGAAGAGAGCTCATAGCACCTCATAACCCACAGCAGAATGGGGTTGCTGAGCGGAAGAACAGAATGATCGTGGGTGCTGCACAGGCGATGTTGCATGATCAGGGCCTTCCCATTCACTTGTGGGCTGAGGCATGCAATACTGCAGTATATGTGCAGAACCGTTGTCCTCATAGGATACTTGGCATGAGTACACCCGAGGAGGCTTTTTCTGGTAAGAAGCCTGATATTTCTCATTTGAGGATTTTTGGTTCACCTATCTACATTCATGTGACGAAGGATTCCAGGAAGAAGCTAGAGTCGACTGCAGAGGTTGGGATATTTGTGGGGTACACTGATACACCCCACAACTATCATGCGTATTTGCCAGACAGTCGCAAGACTGTTGTGTGATGGGATATCGAATTTCATGAGGAGAAAGCCATGAAGTGTTCGCTTGAGAGGGAGCCACACTTGCATGCAGATGAGGAGCTATTAGTTACTAAGGATGAGCCTCAGGATGTGGATCAGCCACAAGAGGAGGTTCATGGAGTGGAAGAGACCACTCATGCAGCGCCAACCATCAGAGGGCGGAAGCGCACTACAGAAGCTGAGCGACTGGCTCAAGACGTAGAGAAGGTTGTAGGAGCACCTACATCACAGCGCAGATAGAGACAGTCACCTGACCAGTACACTAGATACATGGCTCTTATGAGCAAGTGTATCGTGACAGAGCCATCCTCTTTCGAGGAAGCTATGGAGGATCCCGCATGGGTAGATGCCATGGTGGAAGAAATAGTGCATGGGAGATTGTCCCAAGGCCGAAAGGGAAATCAGTGGTGGGTTCGAGATGGATCTACAAAGTGAAGCAAGCAACTGACAGGAGTGTGGAGAAGTACAAGGCAAGATTTGTGGCTCGAGGCTTCTCACAGATTGAGGGGATCGATTATGAGGAAACCTTTTCACCTGTCGCAAGGTATTCTTCCATACAGACGATTCTTGCTCTCTCAGCGCAAATGGGGTGGCACATTCATCAGATGGATGTGAAGACTGCATTCCTTAACGGAGTGATTGAGGAGGAGGTGTACATAGAGTAGCCCGAAGGTTTCAAGATCTTCAGTGGTGAGTCGCATGTGTGCAGGCTCAAGAGAGCGTTGTATGGGTTGAAACAAGCACCTCGTGCTTGGTACACATGGATAGACAGTTATTTCACCAGACTTGGATTCTCCAAGAGTGAGGTGGATCCGAACCTATACCAGATTGTGGTGGAGGGTAAGTTGATGATCATTATACTTTATGTAGATGATTTGATTTTGATGGGTGTTGAACTGTTGATACTCTCATGTAAGGTTGATCTTGCAAAATAGTTTGAGATGAAGGACTTGGGCCTCCTTCATTATTTCCTGGGATTGGAAATTTGGCAGCGCTGTGATGGACTGTGTGTGTCTCAAGGCAAGTATGCCCGGGAGATACTGGAGAAGTTCAACATGCATGGCTGCAAGCCTATTGACACTCCTCTTCCTGGTGGTTGGAGGAAAGAGGATGCTACATCGGCAGAGGTAGTGGATGCCACTGTTTATCGATAGTTGGTGGAGTCGCTTATGTATCTGGTCAATACACGACCCGACATATGCTATGCCGTTAACCAGCTTTCACAAGCTATGGTTAAGCCTACCAAGCTCTTCTGGAAGGCAGGCAAGCATTTACTGAGATATCTCAGAGGCACATCGGGATATGGATTATGGTACAGACAGTCAGATGAGGTGAAGTTGTGTGGCTTCACGGATGCAGATTGGGCAGGGAGCCCAACGGACAGAAAGAGCACATCTGGAGGGATTTTCAGTATTGGGTCGATAGTATTTTCTTGGTACAGCAGGAAGCAGAGATCCATGGCACTCAGTTCAGCAGAGGCCGAGTATATGGCAGCGAGTTTGGCTGCCTGCGAGGCTATATGGATGAGGAAGATCATGGTTGGGTTGTTCGGTTCACACTTAGATCCTACTGTGATATATTGTGATAATAAGAGTTGCATCAAACTCTTGGTTAATCTAGTATTTCATGATAGATATAAACACATTGACATCTGGTATCATCATATTAGAGATTGTGTGCAACGAAAGATCATGTTACTTTCACACATTACCACGGAGGATAAGGATGTTGATATCTTGATGAAGGCGCTCACCAGGAGCAAATTCGAATACCACAGGGGTAGGATAGGAGTGGTAGATAATCCTTATATTGTTGAGAGGGAGTGTTGAGATTGCAACAAGATGATGATCTTTGTGGAAAGAAGTCGCCTTCACTAAGTGGGCCCGCAGGCTATTTTTGGCGCAAGTCTATTTTTAGACTATGTCTATTTTTAGATATGTTGATCATATTCTATGAGTTGTAGAATGCTATTTGTGGATGGTTGGTCAAGTTGGAAAAATAGATGGAAATATATTTTTAGACATATTGGGCAGAATCTATTTTTAGATTGCCAATCTAAAAATAGATATGTTAAAAATTATTAGCTCTTAATAATATTTGGACTATAAACATTATCTTATTCTCTTGGAGCACTTCAGTTAAGTGCACAAATGTGGCACAGGAGCTAACAGAAGGAATTACGCTATTTCTGAGGGTTAAGTGGAGCTATTGCATGGATACTTCAGTTAGAACTCATGTGACAGAGTTTGGTGGAGTTATTGAGGTAGTTGATGGAGTTGTGTTTAGTTTAACTGAGTTAAACATAGTTGAGCTAGTTGTATCTAGTCTAACTGATTGATACAATAGTGAGAGTGGTGTGAATTAATTATTAATTAATTCACTAATTATTAACTCATTAATCAACTAAAGAATACATCAGTTAACTACAGTGCATGGACAGTTTCAGTGGAGACCAGTGAAGAGGTAGGTGAAAGAGTAATGTGACTATCAGTGGTGACTATACTGTTGCATGATTTGCAACAACCAGTGATTGGAGATGCCAATGAGGATTGCGTGAGAAAGACTGGACCAATTTGAGTTCATTCAGAGCCATTCTTCAGCAGTGATTGCGCAGTAGAGGCACACTATCAGGTGGCAGATATTGGAGCATGTGATTTGCTAGATCGGGCTTGATTAGTGTGTAGCAATTGGAGATTATACTGAGAGCTTGTGAGGAGCTTTGTATAATGATTGTTACATGATCTCTATGACATATAATATACAGATAGTTGGGGTTTTTCAGCTTTAAGCTTTCCCATAAAATACTGTGTTCATATGTGTGATTGTTTATGGTTTTAATGTGCGCATGCGATTGTTTTTATTTCCGCAATTAATGATCAATGGTAGAAGAGATTTTGTATTGTGCATGAAGTTAAAATAGTGTGTGATCAAGAGAATCTTGATGTATAACATATAAATTATTCAAATTTCTACATCCAATGCTTGTTCGAAATAGTTGTCCCTCGATCACTTGAAAGAGTTATCTTTATAGACTTGCAGTCACAAACAAACAAACATTAAATAGCACCTATATAGTAAATATTATAAATAATGCCTATCATGGTGATCAAGGAATCCATGAAATAAACAGTTAATTAGCAACTTATTGAGAAAAATGAATTCATTTGTATTAACTTTGAATGAAGAAAACCTTACAACCTTAGCCTTGATGTTGAACAGGCCTTCCTGGGGTCCAAAGTAGGAATCTCCTCTACTCTGAAAAGCCTTGCACTCTTCCAACCGAGACAGATAGAGGTATGTGATCTCTCCTCACAAAATCTCAGTTAAATGAGTCTGAATCCCAACAACACTTAACTTCAAATAATTTTAAAACTTGAACTCCCCTTGAGGCTACCCAATGCCTTTTTTTATAGTGAAAAAGAGAAGGTTTCAGTTCCAACTATGAAGGGATAGAATCCTCCTTCAAAGGGATAAGCTCCTTAAGGTAAGGGATACATGAACCTTAAAAGAGCAGTTCTTCCACCGCAAGATTCCTTCCGCGGCTTCTAGAATTTACTGAAAGTGAGATTTTTGAGTTTACTTGCGCCTTTTTAATCTTTTACAAGGGTTTGCACCCATAACACAGAGAAATTGCATTCAGGTATGCAGAAGTCATGAACATTAGGTGCGGGACCGCAAGAAAGACGAAGAGAAAGTGCGATACCAGAATTAAGGAGATTTTTAAGAACTTCTCTTTTATTTTCAAGGCTTGACATGAGGAACTGATGTGTTAGACTTGCAAAGGAGGAAGTATGAGTGATAATGAGTTCATACAGATAGCAAAATGCCAAGATGACAATTTTCAGTGCAACAAATTACCCCCTAAAGTGCAAAGTCTGGAATAGATGAAGATGAAGTCTGTCATATATGAAGAGTGAAGTACTTTATCATTTCAAGGATCATCCTGTGGACACCCCAGTCGGAACCTGTAAAAACATTCAATGTAAAATATATATATGTAAACATATCATCGCTGAGGTAAGCATTCCCATACTCAGATGAAAACTAACTAGAAGCTGATTTAAACTGTTCTAATACAGGAATGATTTTCAATACGTCAACAGTATAAACATGTGTAGACACAGTATGGATGCAACCATATGTTTATAAATAGTCCACTGTATAAATGATAACAAAATTCCTCGCAGCCTGGATGGTAGAAACTAGATCCAGGGTCTTGATTTCCATTTCTCGAACTAGTACGATTCTATCCATGTGAAAAGATGTGTCGAAGTCGAACATGGTAGAAACCACTTGATTATCAGTCAACGATGTAAACTATTAACAAGTGTGACAGTAACCACCAGTAATGTCAATGGCTCTCAAAGTACTCAGTACAATCCATGAAATGTGAATGAATGAGCTGAAGTCGAACATATCACAAAATCATTCGATCAAAGGTCAATGATGCAACCTATCGTCGAAAGCGATAAACCTGCCATTAAGGCATGCAGATTTCAAGGTACTAACGATTTCTAGATCAACTTCCTAGATAATGAGCTATCGTCGATAGGAAGTGATCTGTTGTAGGCAAGCCCACAACACGAAATCATAGATCAAGTTTTGAAGAAATATATTAGCAAGGACTGACTCAGGGATGGTCAAAATGGATGACAGATATTTTGCAGATGAATGGTTTGTTTGAACTGTCCTCTTGAACACATAATGACACTGGTGACAATTGACCCAAAGCTAATACCCAAAAACCGGCTGGATACTTTCAATATGGTTTGATTAACTGTTAGGTAAAGGATTTCCCAACCCAGGTGAACAAAAAGTGTCATGTTCAAGAGTGTTTAACGGCTTTTCTAATAATCAAAATACAGCAAACAGGTTCATTTTCCTCTCTTTTCCCCCACCATTTCTGGCAAGTACCTCTTTATTTTTGACAAGCTTGAGGAGGATAACATTTGCTTGTTTATAAGCTCATCCTTCGGATGAGTCCAACTTCGTTTAGGATTCGAACCCTAAAAAGGAGTGGTTTGTTCCAGTTTTTAAATTAAACAGGTCCTTTACTGTTAAATTTTAATGAATCCAGTATAAGAGAAACTCGACGGTTTTTCAATTTTAGGGAGTCAGAAGAAAAAAGTTAAGAAGACTCCATGGGGGTAATTTTTCGTAAATTTAGTCTCTAGAGCCCGAAAAAGGATAAAATAATGCGGGAGAGAACTCTATTGACCGTAATTAGTCAATGTATACATTTTTCGTAAATAGTCCATTTTAGTCTGTAAAAGGGGTAAACTTATACTGAAAGGACGATCATTCATTTATTTTAACGAGTTCGAATAATCAAGTGCTCGACAATCTTTTCAATTTTCGAGAGTTTGAAAAGAGCTTAAAAGAGGACTCAAAGTTTTCACTTTTTCGTAATTTTTTGAAAGAGTCTGAAAAAGTGATAAAAGTATGCTCTTTGTTGAAAAATGATCAATTTTCCCGAAAAATCCAATTTTTGCACAAAAACTCGAAACATTACACATACCTATTTAAGATACATAAAAATGTTTTCAAAAATAACCTTTTTAAAGTGAAAAATAAACAAATTAAAAATTCATTTATTCGAAAGAACTTATAAAAAGGACTTTTCTAACTTCATTTTTACCATTTGAGTTCAGAGTGAAAAGTGAGAGCTTTTGGGTAAAAAAGTTCCTGCGAAGATTCTGGAAAATCTGTCCGGAGAAATCAAGAACCGTCAGATCCAGGTAATCCACGACCTCCTTATCTTGCATTTCATCCATTTTCATTTCGTTTTTAGGCTTTAGATTTCATTTTTAAGGGAAAAATAGGTTGAAAAAATCACCCGCGGGGGCAGGCCTTGTGGATCCCAATTTTTTCTACATAGAAAAAAGTCTTGGTTCCACACCTATTTCACAGCGCCCATGCGTACCTACGCACTGTGTATGAAAACAGAGTACGGACCCCGCGCAATTAAATTTCAAACTTAAATTTCTCCATTTCCGCCTAAACTTTTTCAAACTAGATTGTTCTAATATGCCTTTTTATGCATTGTAGGATATACAAGATGATAATTTCGAGAGAACGCGAGCATGAAGACATAGATGACGCCAAAATGCTTCATTTGCCTATAATGCAGGCGTTGAGAGCATGTGGTTTATATAAATTTTGGGCCATTCAGGGCATGAGGCCACAAGTAGACCTCTTGACGTGGCTAGTGAACAAATGGAATGTACAGGACCAGTGTTTTATTAATGGCGGCCACTGGCTCAAAATTGAGCTGGAGGATATCTATTTTTTGACTGGTTTTTCCAAGAGGGGCGAACAAATTTCTCTGTTTGGGACTAGGCCAGGTGGCCAGTCTGTCTCTATTCTTCGAGTAGAGTTTTGTAATGATCAAGAAGACCCTCGGGACAAACGGATTGACATAAAAACTATCATCCGTCCTGAGCTTAAATTTATTGCATTTACTATCACCGAACTGTGTGGGAGCGCAGTGTTGCATGTGGCTACCAGTTCCCAAATGCGCATTGTTGTAGACTATTTTCGAGGCACCATTTTCAACTGATGCGAAGCTGTGTTGGCCAATGTAAAAGGCCAACTAACCAGAGCAAAGAATGGAAAGCTAAAAAACTTTGGATATGGATCCATTGTAGTCACCTTTGCTCTAGAGAGGATCCCCATGTTAGCTCCGCAGAACATCCCTATTGATGCTGGTCGACCTCAAGAACCTAGGATGGTTCTTTGAGTTGCTTTGATGGCCCGTCACGTTGTTGAGGGCGTCGAGGTTGTTCGATTTCCTTCGACATATTTTCGTTGGCTAGAACACCAACTTTTTGTCATAGAGGAATCTCCATACGTCGAGATAGATTTCTGCGGCAACCGTGAGATGGCTCTTGCAGCAGGGGAACAGTGGGATGAATCAGGTAAAAAAAATTCATTTACAAAAATTTCTAAGTTCTAATTTTTTTTGTATTTTAATCATCCCAAAAACTAATAATTAAAATTTTAAATGCAGATGTGGGCCCACGACGACTAGACCATCTCCAGCCTTATGAGAGGAGGCATCCAGCTGCAGCCGCACCAGCCCTAGAAGGCCAATCAGCAGAGATCCTATTTGATTTAGAGCATCAGCTAGAGTGCCTGACTCTAGACATTCCAGAGACCGACATAGATGATATTCCGCTCAGATTACAGAGATATGTGATTGGTGTCCTAGGACCTTTTAGGAGGTTCCTATGTAGGGTGGCCCGGGCAGTGGTCTCTTATCGTGATCATCATCGGGGATAGGATGATCATTTTGTAGACTCATATTTTTGACCTTTTGTATTATTATTTTTGCTGATCATAAGGTTTTTATCAACCTATGATCGAAGACGATGTATATTTTGAAACAAACTTCTATGCTATGATATATCACTATTATCGGCTATCTGTGTACATGTTATTGAATGTTATTTAATTTACTGTTTTGATTATTGCAAATGTTGATTTATCATACTAGAAGCAACTGCATCTGTTAATGTATTTAAATGTATTGGAATATGTTGATATTCGATGTAATCAAATTCACGTTCCAAGAGACGAACTCTTAAAAATAACCGTAATAACACTAGATTTCTAATGGCATAAACCCTGTTAAGCTGTAATACAACAAGTTCAAAATCCAACCTAACAATCAAACTCCGAATTCCAAACGATATGGATTCAGATAATAACTCAATCACTGCACTATACTCTGCAATGTTATTCGTTGTTTGACCAAGGCTTACCCCATGCATGGATACTAACTTGTCAGAGGGTGAATAGATAACCCAAGCTGCAGAAGAAATGTTTTGTGTACTACGACAAGCACCATCAGCAAAACCAATGTAGGTTTGAAGAGACGTCAACATCTGCAATATCAAGAGTAAAACTCAGATAAGCAGGAATAGTGATAAGAACACACTCTTAAACTAGGCACGCTTTTCTAATCTAATACACACCAGTAGTAAGGAAACTAATCTAATAAAAAATCTCCACACCAAAATTAAGCATAATATCTCTTCAGATAAAGCCCATTTCTGGGTTTATCTAAAGGGACACCGTCAAAATCTATCAGCTCATAGGCCCCTTTTTCCAACTTTCGCTTAACAATGAAAGGACCATGCCACATAGGCACAAATTTTCCAGCCCTTAGCTTATCGTTGGCTTGATCGTATACTAGAACTAGGTTTCTTTCTGAAAAATTACGAGGTGTAACATTTCTATCGTACTCAGCCTTTATTCGTTTGACATGAGCTTCGTTTGCTAATGCAGCATTTTGTCAATTCTATGGCTAATTTTAATGACAGAATTTCACATTTAATAGGCAACACAGCTTCCAAACCGTAAACTAGTTGAAAGGGAGTGAAACCAGTTGATGTTTTTACTGAGGTTCGATATGCCCAAATTGTTGAAAATAACATGGAATGCCAATTCGACTTATGAATACCAATAATTCGTTCGATCATAGTGACTAAAAATTTATTGATAGCTTCAACCAGACCATTAGCCTGTGGGTAATAAGGAGTAGAACTATCGTGGCGCAGACCAAGTTGATCTGTCAGTTCAGTCATCATGATATTTCAAAAATGACTTCCATGATCTGTAATAATGGCTTGAGGAACACCGAATCTAGCAATTATATGATTGAACACGAAAGTTGTAGCAGTCTTGCCGTCTGCCAAAAATGTAGGCATCGCCTCGGCCTACTTAGTAAAATAATCTACTGCTAAGATATATGCATGCCCCCCGGCCGAGTGAGGGTTACATGTAATGAAGTCAATACCCCACTTTGCGAAAGGACCGACAGCAATTATAGGGTGAAGAGGAGCGGATGGTGCACGCATTTTACAATCAAAGACCTGACAATTGTGGCATTTCCAGACTGCATAGATACAATCTTTAAATAACGACGGCCAAAAATAACCATCGCGTAATATCTTTTGGGCTGTGGCATACCCAGACATATGACTGCCACATGCTCTATAATGGAAGTCATTTAGAACCTTTTCAGCTTCTTCATGAGTAAAACAACGTCAGAAAACAGAATCCGGTCTGCAACGATAGAGTGTATCACCAATAATATTGTATTGTTGGGATTGGAAGCGTATTTTCCGTCACTGAGATAGTGAGATTTCAGGCCGAAAAGATTGGGTTTGGAGATAAAAAATAATATCCCCATACCAAGGATCAAGAGTACTGATAAGAAACAAGGATTCGTCCGCAATGGGCTGTTCTACTACAGTTTCAGTATCAGTAGACGGGAAATCACACATCAGTTCGGCAAAAACCAAAGATTTCTTTGCCTTGGATTTTTCAAATTCCAAGTCAAATTCCTACAGGATAGCTATTCATTTGGGATACTTGCCCCCTAGCAATTGTTTGGTCAAGATGTACATCATAGGGTTACAGTCAGAAATTATTGTGGTTTTGCATAATAAGATGTAGTGTCGAAATATTTGGACAGCTTGAACAGCTACCAAGGCCAATTTATCCATGTGTGTACTTAATATCAGTCGGATGCAGGTTTTGACTAAGATAATAAATCACATGTTCATTGTTGAATTCATCTTCTTGAACTAAAACCATCCCAATGGTGGAATGAGAGGTGGCGAGGTACAAAAAATAGTCTTGGTTGTAATTGGGAGGATGCAGTAACGGTGCATGGGTCAACGCGTGTTTGAGTGCATCAAAAGATCGATTAGCGATCTCATCCCAAAAGAATGGAACGTTCTATTTTAACAACCTGGTAAAACCCTTTGTTAACTCGGCATAGTTAGGAATGAACCGACGTAAAAAGTTTGCTTTCCCTTGCAAACTTTGGAGTTGGCGTAGAGTCGAAGGAAGAGGTAGATTGACAATAGCTTCGACCTTCGACGGATCAACGCGAATGCCTTCTTTTGAAACAATAAATCCTAGTAAGCAACCCGATTCTACACAAAAAACACATTTGTGTGGATTCAACCGAATTCGATAATGCCTACATCTCATAAAGATAGCTCGTAAATGAGTGAGATGGTCGGCCCTACGCAATGAATGAGCAAGTAAATCATCGAGATAAGGCTGCACAATGTGCTTAATGTCATGAAATGCGTAAGACATGGCCCTTTTAAAAGTTTCCCCAGCATTCTTCAATCCAAAGGGTAGTTTGCAATAAGCAAATGTTCCCCACGGACAAATGAAACTAGTTTTAGGCTGATCAGCAGGGAGTATGTTTATTTGATTGTAATCGGAAAAACCATCCATAAAGGTAAACATTTCACTGCCGGCATAATCATCAATAATTTGATCGATATAGGGGGTTGGATAATTATCTTTAGGACAAGCTCATTTAATATCCCTATAGTCGATACATACTCTTATTGTTCTTTGTTTTTTGTTAACAGGAACAATATTTGATACCCAATCAGTTAAAGGAATTGGATAAATGAAACCTGCACGAAGTAATTTCTTAACTTCAGCTTTGATAGCAGCAACTTTTCTCGGATGTATCTAACGTAAACGTTGACGTACAGGTTGGGCATCCGGGTAAGTCTTGATTTTATGTACAAAAATTGACGGATCGATTCCTAGCATTTCCTCATATGACCAGGAAAACACGTCACAGAATTCTTGAAATAGGGCTTTATAAGTTTGGAGTTCATCGTCCATACAGCTGTTGGGGTTCCCATTTTTTGGCAAGGTTGGCAATACCAAAAGATGAGACAACATAGAACCACTTTCAGACCTTAGGATCTAGCCCTCCTAGGTCCAGAGAGGGATCTCTCTAGGGTTATCAAAGGATATATGTCTTTGAAGTTCTCAATTGTGATTTTAGGCTAGTTATAGGCTCAAGGTTGTTTGTTTTATTGTTTGAGTTTGGTTGTTGAGAATCAGGAAGGAAGGTTTCACCATAAGACAAGGATGGGTAAAGAAGGAAGCTAGGCAAGGGTAGATAACTCAGGGAACATCAAGGCCATTGGGCAATGGGGTCAAGAAAGGATTTACTTATGTTCAATGTGTAAGCTTCAGTTGGGCTAGTCATCTAGAGCATTTGGATCTCAAAAACTGATTGGTGGGATGGAAAATTAAGGAATGAGCATGAAGAATGGAGAACCATCTGATTCCGTCTATAGATCAGGCCAGAGGTCATTTAACTCCAGGCCTGCTTGGACAAAACCATAGGCAACACAAGGGATCTTGAAAAGGTTTATATGGAAGGGATAGGTTATGAAGAGGCAAAGACGGGCTTCTAAACCTCCCAATGTTCCTAACCTCTTTCAATTAAATCTTAACAAAAACATCTGAACATTGATTCTATTAACTTGCACATCAGAGAGCAGGCAATAATCATCCACTACACTGGTTTAGTCAATTAAAAAAACAATATTCAGATACACATATGAGCAGAAAACATTAAAGACTGAGAGAGCTGGGACATAAGGTACCTAACAAGGGTAAATCTTATGTCATGCGTTCAGATGCCAGTCAGAAGAACATGAAATAAAATGGAAATAAACACAAAGATAAGAAGAACATCACCAACTGCTGTAGATCAAGATCCAATGAAAACTGCTTATCATGTTCAACACAATACCAATCAGGTACATCACTGCCCAAAGCTTTTACATTCAGCCTGAATACATCATATTTCTCAGCCTATCATACAACTATTACACAGGGATCCTGGCTCAGGACAAAAATGCTTGCAATTCACCGATAATACATCAACAACCATTACAATGATATCCTTCTGTGCTTTATAGCAGAAGAGACACAGAGGACCGACTAAGGAGGTAGGTGAATTTTAAATGTTACATTGAAACACAACAATGAATGCAGGTCCGAGACCCATTCCGCTTGATACGCTGTATATTTAATCTTTGTCACCTTCCTTGTGAAAGAAAGATCTGCTCCGGATATGATTTGACCTTTTGGCTGTAGTACTCCAGGTGATTTGAACAAAATGAAAGAAACTGTTGAGAGGTCTGCCTCATAGATGTTATATTGTTTTGAACTATAGCTGGGGCGAAAAACTCCTTCAGGGACACGATGCATAATAAAGACTGTATGGGAGACCTGTCCTTTATGGAAAAACATTCTAATGATAAGTAAACCTTGATATTACCTCTTATTGATGCTCAGGATCTCCAGATCGATCCTCGGGGTCTTCAAAATGATGCTTTGCCTCTTTAAACCTCTGGTTCAAAGCTCAAGATCTTCGTTGACGTGCACTAATCCCCCTGCTCTGTACTAAAACTCCTTGCTGCTTCATTACTACCTCTGTTGAGTTAGCTCGATCTTTAAATGGTGCCGACAGGACTTTCGGCGTTTGAACTCCGCTTTCCTTTAATGCAAGTCCTGACAGCCCCATTCCTTGACTTTTCTGATGGTACTAGCTCATTAGATTTGATCCTGACTGCGCCGCTCGCCATTGAGGTAGTACATTGAACAGCGGCGGTCCTCTTCCTCTAGAAACTATGCAACACAGCAAACTCGTGAAGAAAACAGTGGACGGAGCAATGGATGCAGTGTGAAAGAAATGGTAGTGCGGCGGTGGCAAAAACAATGCCATTATGTAAAAGAACGATGAAAATGTAGTGGAGTGGTGAAATGCGTGGACAATAGGGTTTGGTATAAATATGCAGCGCAGACCGTTGGATTCAGGCCTGGAGATGAAGATCGACGGCGGAGATTGACCTGCGGGCTGACTTATCAGACATATCGAAACCTTAGACTTTGGCGAAAATGTATGGAATTGCAAAAAAATGCAACGAAATGCATGTAAGAAGTGGGACCCAGTGGAGGCGGAGGGCGATTAAACCTGAGCCGTCAGATCCGGGGGGAAATGGACGGCGGAGATGTAATCGGATCAATCGCAATCGGGGGGAACACAAGGTGACACATATAAAAACTTCCGATTGCGATTGAGGAGGACGAGCGATAGCCGTTGGATCATGCATCAAACGGACGGACGGGATTAAATCGGGCGGAAGACAGAAAGACTTGCAATCGAAGGAAAAGGGAAGTGCGATGGCCGTCGGATCAGCAGGGGAATGGACGGTCCAGATTGAATCGGGAGACTGCAATCGGGAGTCGGACGAAACGGTTTGCGATTGCGATCGGAGAGGGGTTTGAGATTGAGCGATGACCGTTAGATCTGAAGGCCATATCAACGGCTCAGATGCAATCGGAGGGGCAATGCGATCGGGGGATCGGGAGTTGTGATGACCGTCGGATCAGTGGGAGGACGGACGGTCAGGATAAGATCAGAGGATCGCAATTGGAGATCGGAGGGAAGGACTTGCGATCAATCGCATCGCAATCACTTGCGACGGACCGATTGGAGGGTGCACATAACAAGTTGCGATTGCGATGGGCGGGGGGCCTGCGATTAGCGCTCCGCTGTCGATCTTTACGACAGATCAACGGACCAAAACGTGTCGCAAGACTTTGTTTAAAAAATAATCGCATCGGAACTTTTTTGATATAAAAAAGAAAATGTCCACTCGCCCGACTTCCGATTGCGATTAGCGCTTGGGACTTAAGCGCTTGGTCCCAGCACTAGGCCATGTGGGGAAGTGGTTTGAAAGGGGCTTGGGGTAAAGGGGCCAGGCCTTTAATAAGGTCGGAAGATGGGTTTTTTGCCCATTTTAATGGATTTTAAGGGGTTTAAAAGGAAACGATAAGGGGAAAAATGGGAAATAAATAGTAAGGGAAGGACTTAAGGGAGATTTTGGGGGGATTTGAGGGGTAAACGGGGAAATAGAAGGGGAGACAAGGGGGGATAAAAAGAGGCTAAATGAGGGTAAAAGAAAGGGAATTCGGACAAAGGGAAAGAAGGGGAATTGATGCATGTTGCAGGGGTAAAGGAGGGAATAATAGGCCCTTTTTAGCAATTTACTAGCAGAGGGGGATTTGTATTAGGCACAGCAATTGAGAGACTTCAAAGAGGATGGGTTTTCAGGGGAAAGGCATTCCTTGAAGGCTCAAAACAATCTAGCCCCCAGCTGACTTGTCAAGAATTTCATAGGGGGGCTAACAACAACAAGCACCTATATGAATGTTTTCAATTATTCCTAGCTTAAATGAAATGTCAATTGGAATCGTTTGAGAGATATTTTCCAAATTTAACTCAGAATTAGGATTTTGCAATGGATTCTGCGGTTCTTTGACATATTTAGTAGTAAAAATAGAAGCGAAATAATTTTCAAAATGATCCAGCTCAGGTAAAAACAAAGATTGGTGATGTAGATCTTCCCATGGTAAATCGTCAATAGACAAAAGTTCACGAATCTGCTCATCAGTATGAACAGGATTGGGAAATTTCGTTGCAGCTGAGCTAGATATAGAAAGTGATTCCTCATGGATCCCATTCATTGGATCAGTTTCGGTTGAAAAAGGATCGAAAGGCGACTGTACAGCCTGATATGCAATTTCAAAGGGACTCAAAGGCATCGCGCCATCAAATGAATCCAACTCGGAGTTGGAAGGTACGATCCAAGGATCATCAAACGTAATAGTATTCGATGAAATCATATGAATAGTTGCGATAGAAGGTGATACGTTAAGAGGAGGAAAGGAAAAAGTTCCTAGTAAACCAGAATCTTTAATCAAACCTACCCCAACATCTTTGTAAGGGATAGCCGTTTTACCGACATGTTGGATAGTTTCTATAGAGGCTGGATTAGAGGAGAAATAAGTTAACTGGTCTATTGTAAATATCTTTCCTTCATGTGGAAACTTAATAAGCCGAAATACCGATGAAACAACAGCAGTCATAGCATAAGACCAACTACGACCCAGAAGAGGTTTGTAATCTAGAAGGGCATCAACCACTTCCACATCTAGATTTACGGTTTTGCCTTTGACCCCTATAGGTAAATCCTGCAAAATACCGAAAGGATGGAATCCTCGGCCATCAAAAGCCTTTAGAATTGTTGGAGACTGATTGAATGTAGGAAAAATGAGTGATTTCCAACATTGGATCAACATAATACATGTAGAAGCCCCTTCATCAATCACAGTCCAAAAGATCGGCCTGTTTTTTACTAATATTGGAATCTAGAAAGCCATTTGATGAGGTAGGCGGGGTGTACTATTCTCTAAATCGAAGATTATTAGGTTCAAGTTCTGAATATCGACAGCTCCTCTAGCAGGCAAAAGTAATTTACGATGTGCTAGACACGATTGCAGTACTTCCAAAGCCGACATTTCTGAAGGGGAAATAGCTAAGTCCTCAACAATGTTATAATTCTGAGCAACTCTTGCATGTGGATTGAAAGCTAATTTACGAAGTACACCTTTAGCAGGCGGTTTGATTACTATGTTTGGATTGGGTTTCTCGATCTGTAGTGGTTCAGAAACAGGAGGAGGTGTAGTTGATGTGTTTGAATTAGAGGATTCTACTTCTTTACCACCAACAGGACTTTTACTACCATAATCTTGCGATCACGTCACAATCCTGACATGAGACATCATCATAATAGTTTCTTCTAAGGCATTCGAGGTGGAACCAATCATCTTACTATCTTGAGTGGGAAAAGGATCCTTCAAAACAACAGGTTGTTGAGAACCTTTAACGAAATTCAAAACCTCTGCTTGATGTGGGCATTCTTTAGTAAAATGATTCTCGTCGCTAATGAAACAAGGATAGCGAGGCTTGTGTTTTTTGTCATTAGATTCATTTTTATCAATTTTATCTTTTGAATTATTTTTGTTTTTATTCTTCCCCTTCTTTTTACCGCTGGATTTATATTTGGATGAGATGTCTCTACGACATGAATGTCGGCAGAAATTTCAGCGAAAGACTCTCATTTCGAGGAATCAGGTAAAGTTATAATAGGAGAAGAATTCTTCGAGGATTTCTTCTTGATATTATTATTAACTGTACCAATCATACCGTCAGCGACATGAGACCCTGAAGGAGCTGCAGTTATTTGACCTTGTTTTGGAAGATCAGAGATTTTTTCATGTAAAGTACCTGACTACGTATAGACGAAGTCAAGATACTGAGCTTGAGCAATGATTTGCTCCTCAGTAACAACTCCGGCCTTAGCTACATCTTCAGTGATTTTGGGTAATAATGATTTAACAAACCATTCCGCCAAGATTTGATCCGGAATGTAAACTTTCACTAAACGCCTTCTACGTCACCATTCGTGAATATGATCAGAAATATATGTGGACGTGGATTGCTTTAGCGAAGTCAATAGTTCCGTGCCATTGTCGTATCTGACAAGAAACTGAAAATGAGTTAAGAAGGAAGTTGCTAACTAACTGAAATTATTAAAAGAGCCTCGTGGTAACTCAATGTACCATTTAGCGGCAAGACCAATAAGAGTTCGTTGAAAAAGACGTAAGCGAATTGAATCATCAATTATCGAATTAGACGCACACCAGAGGTGATAAGTCATAACGTGATTTGACAGATCCTCTCTTGACTTACCCTCGAATTTCGGTATATCATTGGGCAACTTATGCGGCATTGGCGGCCAATACGAATGATAGAAAATTGGATCATTCGTAAGGCGTGTCAAATCAGGTAAATCCAAAGTTGCAATAAATGGTAACTAACTGTTAGGGGCGTGAAAACCTTGAGTAACAAGAGCAGTTCCGGGAGGAGGATACCCAGGATATCTAGGAATCGAATTTGCATTAGGAATTGTATAACCCCCGGGGAAACCAGGATTAACTGGACCAAACTGTGGTTGTTGAGGCTGTTGATAAGTATATCCAGGGTAAGGTTGATACTGATAAACTGGGTTTTGTGAAATGAGACCGAATTGATACTGTCCCTAGTAGGGTTGATACGTGAATTGCAGTTGACTTGTGACAATCGTACTTGTACCAGCTTGTCATGTAGGTATCTGGACCGAAGTCTAAATTGTAGGTCCTGACTGGGGTACAGAGACTCGAGGGATTTTCACGGGTGCAGGGATAGAAGAAACCAGAGCTAAAGATACTCCAGAAACAGGTGTTATAGGTTGAACAGATGTTGCAGTAGTTGCAGCAGTTTGAGGCGAATTCTGAGGTGTATTAGGCCCAGTCTCCTGAACAGAACCAGGTGCAGGGATTTGAACATTAGGCTGGATAGGCTCTATGTTCGATGTTTCAATTTTAATTCCATTAAGACTAGATGATAATAATTGTTCAATCGGTCGAGGAGCTACTCCTGAGAAAGTACCAGAAAAAGCCTGATACCTAGAAGGAACAGAAGGACCACCGTGTAAAAATGCTTCCGATGTTTGGGAAAACATAGATGACTCTCCTGCCATGATAGATGAAGGATAGTAACCTCTGGGCGTAAGATGAAATGGAATTCGAAGTGGAGAAAAAGCAAGACCTGGGTTTTCTAAAAAGTTTGTCAAAGATAGATACCAAGCATCACTCCGAATAGGGCTGTAGAAAATGGATTCACGCTCCCTAAGATTTAAAGACTGAGGGGATTTGGTGAGAGATATCTCTTCGTCTGGACTAGCAAGTTCTTCAATAGAAATAAGGCCAGATGGAAGATCTTCAGTAACAATATTTCTTACCCTAGGTGAACCAAGATCGCTAGAATTTGGTGTAATAAATCCTGAGGATGTTTCCAAAACAGAAGGTTCAGTGTCAGGGTCAGAAATTTCAGGTTCTTCAGCTAGTTCACTGGAAGGAGAAATACTACCAATAACTTCAGAAACTGAAATCGGTTCTTGAATGTGTTCTGTTGTGGGTATTTGATGATCAGGATGAACAACTATAGATGAACTTCCAATTTCTGTTGATCTAATCCTACTGCTACTAGATGATACTAAAGCACGCAGCGCTTCAAGCTAACTTGGTGTATACTCAAGGGGTTTCCCTTGAAGTCTCTGGGACTGTCTCGGTAATTCTGCCACGATTAAATATTAATCAATCACACGCAAACAAAGAAAATCTCAATAAAAACACCTAAAGTCTCTAAAGAAACAAAAAGCTGAATCACACACATAAAAATCTAAAAGTTCAAACCACACACAGACAGTAACTTACCATACTAAAAACACTAGTTGGTGATGAAATCCAACTTAGTAGAAGTTTAATACAGAAAGGGCGGTTGGAACAGTTACCCCAACAACCTGCTTAATGAAACAAACTGGCACAAGTTTCTTCACAAAACTATCTCGTGTGAAGAGAACCCCCCAGAGAGTCCAAGTGAGTCTAGTTGACGTCTGCTCCAGGTATAGTGAGATGTTTCCTTCACCGTCACCTTAGGAAATAATCTTAAGCTTATAGACACTAAGGTTACCAACAGTAACAAATACAACTGGGGGAACAGTCTATGATCCAATTCCACACGCAAGGGCACAGTAACAAAGCTCAATCCTATTGAAGGCTTCTCGACATGGTTAATCCGAGGTTTACCGACAAGTGACCCCAGGCTCCTCGACAATGGTTAATCCGAGGTTTACCGTTTGTAATGCGTGTAGATCTTCTATCTTTCACAATGAAAAAAAATTGATTGTCTCAAAGGTTCAGACATGATCTCGTGATTAACTCCTTTAAGAGAAGCTTCCCAGATTGTACCAATTACAATTGGATTTATTTCCTACCGCAAGATTTATCTACTTGTTTATTTTTACTATCTTGGAGAGTTAATTACTCCCTACTCCAAGATACTAGCCTAAGCTATATTGGTGATAAGAGCCCTAGTAATAAAAAGATTACTAGATGAATTTTAATTAAGTGTTATTTTTATGAGTTGTTCTTTAAGTCAATAGGTATGGAAATGAAACTTTGATGGTGTGAAGATTCGACTTCAAAAAACACTAAAAATGCACCTAAAAATGATAATCAATTCGTTTTTTCTTTCAATGAAATTCTAGCTAAAGAAAGAGTTCGAGAATGCAATTCTTTTAAGAGACAATTCTTTCTTTGAACATGAAGAATAAATGGAAGAAAATATTTTTGTTTTTTCAATAAGAACTCAAAACAAGACAAATAATCAATGCTCACAATAAATCTCTTTCACTTTCAAGAATCGAAACTACAAAAAACAACTTTCCTTCAAAAGAGATCTACAAGTTCTAAAAGCACTCAAAACTACAAAAAACTAATTTTGAGATCTACAAACTTTGAAAATCTAATTGAATAAAAGCTTTAATTTTTTTTTAGAATGTTTTACTTAGTTGTTCAGTAAACTAAGGATTCATTTGTCCAGAATAACAAACAAATCAAAAAACATCCAAATATGTTTCCTTTTGTAAAAATGAAATTCAAAACTTATAACAAAGTTTGTTCAAAGATTTGCAAAGAGACAACTAGATCTATTTCTCAAAAAATGATGGATTTCACAACCAAGTCAAACTCATCAAGAAGACAAAAAGATCAGTGTGATCTGAGGTATTTCAAACTTCCAATCTGTGAGTCACTACAAAGACCAAGTGAAAACCAGTCCAAGTATGCAAAACTTCTAAAAAATCACCCAAAACACAAATACTGTTGGAACTCACTCACAAGAGGCTTTTGGTAGGAACAATACAAATCTAGGCAGATACTAGAAACCCTACATCAAATTAAATATGAACTGGAAGAAGAAATCTGGAGTTTTCCAAAAAATTTAACAGGGTCCGCAGGCCCCAAAAGTAATAGGTGTGGTCCCGCACTGGTTACTTAAGGAAAGTGTGAAACTGCCTGCACTGCAAGAAAACAAAGTGCGGTCCCCAAAAAAGTTCAAGAAAAACACAAAAGACTTCAAAACTTTCAAAAGAAAAGTAAAGCTAAGATACCTAGGCAAGTATCCATCAATCAAAAACCAGAAAAATCATTTTCTCAAGTCAAAACAAAGGAAAACCAAAAAACAAGAATCCTTCCCCAGTGGAGTCGCCAATTTGTTGGCCGGATAAATCAATCTTGCAGACAAGATCGATCTCCCTAGTACCAAAAGGTAACCTAGCAACAAACAGCGAAATGAACCTATCTTTCTCTAGACATATGTGATTTACAAAAGAATACTATAAAGGTGTTAAGGTCTTACCGTAGATCCAATGCTTGTTCAAAATAGTTGTCCCTCGATCACTTGAAAAAGTTATCTTTATAGACCTGCAGTCACAAACAAGCAAACATTAAATAGCACCTGTATAGTAAATATTATAAATAATGCCTATCATGGTGATCAAGGAATCCATGAAATAAATAGTGAATTAACAGCTTATTGAGAAAAATGAATTCATTTGTATTAACTTTGAATGAAGAAAACCTTACAACCTTAGCCTTGATGTTGAACAGGCCTTCCCGGGATCCGAAGCAGGAATCTCCTCTACTCTGACAAGCCTTGCACTCTTCTAACCGAGACAGATAAATGTATGTGATCTCTCCTCACAAAATCTCAGTTAAATGAGTCTGAATCCCAACAGCGCTTAACTTCAAATAATTCTAAAGCTTGAACTCCCCTTGAGGCTACCCAATGCCTCTTTTTATAGTGCAAAAGAGGAAGTTTCAGTTCCAACTATGAAGGGATAGAATCCTCCTTCAAAGGGATAAGCTCCTCACATCAAGGGGTTAGCTCCTTAAGGTAAGGGATACATGAACCTCAAAAGAGCGGGTCTGCCACCGCAAGATTCCTTCCAGAGGCTTCTAGAATTTACTGAAAGTGAGCTTTTTGAGTTTACTTGCACCTTTTTAATATTTTACAAGAGTCCGCACCCATAACACAAAAAAAGTGCGTTCAGGTACGTGGGAGTCATGAACATTAGGTGTGGGACCGTAGGCAAGACGAAGGGAAAGTATGATATCAGAATTAAGGATATTTTTAGGAACTTTTCTCTTATTTTCAAGGCTTGACATGAGGAACTGATGTGTTAGACTTGCAAAGGAGGAAGTATGAGTGATAATGAGCTCATACAGATAGCAAAATGCCAAGATGACAATTTTCAGTGCAACAAGGGGGGCATCCTTCCGTTGATTTATATATTTCATCAATCTTTAGAGAAATTGATCGAAGCTGCTTGAGCATAACATCCTTCTTACTCCATTCCCAGGAACAAGTCTTGTGCTTCAATAACTAGAGTTTATGCATGAAGAAAAATGACTCAGCTCTACCATGCATATTCACATACTGATGCCAAAAATTATTTACCAAAGTCTAATAATCAGAGTCTTCCAGCCAAATTTTGTTAAAGGAAAACCTTTCCGAACAAGTTCTTTGCACCATGTGAGGTAGATAGAGTGATGGTCGAAAATTGATGTTGTTATGACCGAAGACCTAAGATTCCTGAAAATTTCGAGCACACTTTCATGCACTAGGAACCTATCCAGTCTTTTCCCAAAAAAAAGCATCTAAAGACCTGTGATTGATTTAGGTCAGAGAGTGAGGGGTAGGACTAATGTCTACAAGATGATGGTCGATGAATATCTGGGAAATGCGGTCAGCTAATGGGTCCAGACGAGAGTGACGACCCCAACTTTTCGCAAAATATAGAGTAGAGTTTAGGTCTCCCATAATAATGAGGTTGCGAATGGCCAAAATCGCACATGAGCTAATGCGAGTCTAGAAGGCTGACCTATTTCGTCTAGAAGCATACATATTTATGAAATGAAAAGGCTTAGAAAATTACCTAATCCTGCCAGAGAGTAGAATACCCCCAAAGAAACAGAAAGCATGGAAAGTGGCAAAAAGAGGATTCTACATAGAAATTAATCCACCTGAGAGACCAGTAGAGTCAACACCCACTATGTGCCAGCTAGGGAAAATTTCGAGAAAATAAGGGATTTCTTTAGAGATATGACACATGGTTTTTTGAAAAATTACAATGAAGGACGCGGAAACAGAGAATAGGTTCTTGAGACTTAGATGCTTGGAGTGATCCCCAAAACCCCATATATTAATAGAAATGATACAATTCATGAGTCATTGGATACGGGCATGCATGCTCTAAGCGCACGGGAATCAGAGGTAGAAATAGGATGTCACAAAGCCCCTCCGAATTGGCCGGAAAAAAGGATCTTGATTTCTGTCGCCCCCTAAAGTGTCTACTACCATTCTTTGTTTTTTTATGAATGGTTATGTTTAAAGAAGAAGAAGGAGATATGGAAGGACGCAGTTCTCATAGATGTCCTGCATGCACGGTTAAGGTTGCCATGTCCAATTTGGGATTCATGAGCAAAAATTCGTAGTCGCTTCCAACAAAATTTCTAGGAGAGACAGAGGGAGACCCGTCCTCGGGAGCAAGGTTAGGGGGAGGAGAGGTCGTTTCGAGCGATGGCATTGAGGGAGAATGGGGACCAGATTCAGTTGCAGGACGAGATAGGGTAGGGGTGGTTCAATCAAGAGAGGTAAGTCATTCATATGATCGGAAACCGAACGAGATTCAGGCATCGAGCAGGAAGGGCGAATGATTGTGCAATTTTCTAGAGGACGCTTAGGGAGGCCACAATATGGACATGCGGAGCTTCGTGCGTGGTAGGTTTCAATGGTCGAAAAGCATGTTGCAAAGAGGACAAAGATGAGGATGTCTTAATGTTATGAAATGAAAGGTATGTAGAAATCGGCTTACCATTAGGCCCATGGTCAGAGCTTTCAATGCCAAAGTCCCTGACCCTGTGATGGATAACCCGCGAGCTCTAGAAATTGGTCTGCCTTCTACCTCTAAAGCATATTTTCATCATATGAATTGTTTGGTGACACAGGAGACAACGAAATGGGAGCCCCCAATAATCCACTCGCTTTTGATGTCTCAACTGATCCCATGCCAAATCTATATTTCCCGGGAGGCCACCAGCGAAGTTAACCTCCACTAAAATCCAGGTGACCCACTTGTCCATGGCACCCATGCAACCTGGATCAATATATTGAATCTTTCCAATAGAATTATCAATTGCAGACAAAGTTGTATTCGTCCAGTATTCCTAAGGTAGACCTGGAAGCTTTACCCAAACCAGATTTTTCTTGGGTGTTTCCACAATAGAGTTGAAACCAAGATAGCACACATGAAGTTGCAAAAAACTTCGGCCACAAACCCACGTTTGCTTGAGTATGTTCGAAGTATCATCAGTGTGTAGAAATTGAATGTTGAACCAAGAATTCATCAATATGTGTACTTCGTGGGGATAGTGACCCAACCCACCATTTCTTTCTCAAGCATGTCAGAAAAGACCCAGTGGCCCACAAGAGCTCTCTTCTACAATCTTGTCACCTTGTCCCAAAGGTCGCCATAACCGAAATTTAGGAGCTTAACCTCGGGAGTCGATAATAGAATCTTGTTTATAGCCTTAGCAGGTCGGCCAGAATGCTTGCGGTTGCCTGACGTTTGCAGATGGGAGATACATTGATGTAAGCAGCGACCACTTCCAGAAGAAACATGGACATGTTCAAGTGGCAACGTGTTGGAGGAAGGTCGATGGACTTTCCACGTTGCAAATGCCTTTTCTGCTTCCAAAGCGGCATTAATGAAAGCCTCATGCATTGAGCTGTCAGATGCAAAGAGGTCACCAGCCAACTCAATATGATCCGAAGGCAAAGTGGCACTCACAAGAGCGCTAACAAGAATGTAAATGGCTCAACCACCCTAGATGTGAGCTGGATGAGGAGATTTAGGGAAAATAGAGAAAATATTGTAAAACAAGAGGGAGGGATAAATGACTAAATATGGATGTCGGCTATCGAGAGATGGGACAACCAGATGTGTGCAAAGGTCATATAGAATAAGCTGCGAGAATGTTTGGTTTGATGTGAAAGGACACCCAGGTGTGCTTTGATAGAGTCCCCAAGGCATCAAGAATGTACAAAAAGGGACATTAGATCGGTCAGGTGTACGTGCCAGGAGCAAAGAGTGTGACAAAAGGTCGATAAGTGGCATAGACGAAAGGGAGGTAACCCAAGTTCGAACAGAAGGTAGGTAGATTCGAAATCAGGTGGGATGCTTAGACCGAGAAATCACATTGCAAGACGTCGGAGAGAAAGGTGGTGGCCAGAATTCCTATTGGAAATTGAAGCAAGGAATTGTGAAGAATGGTAATGCCTTGCACGGTCAAATGTGGCGACAACAACAACTTGTGTAGTGCCACCAGCGAAAACAACACTGGAAGCTGAAATCCTTACATGGTTTTGAAATAATGAACGAATCTATCATTTTTGCCACAGATAACCAAGTTTTCATTGTTCTGATAATTCAGATGAATCTGAGTTCTTAACAGGACCGAAAATGACATTTCTAGACACCTTATTTAGCATATGGGTTTTTTGTCACAGAAGAGCAATGTGATATCACAATCAAATACAGGATGAAAATCGCTATGAGGAACAGCAGCACAATTTGGGATATCACCACATGGAACTCCGACAACATAATTCGTTAAGAGATACAATGCCCAATAAGACCAAACTTCATCCAAAAAAATAGGTTATACTGCTCCCCCATAAGATACCAAACCTCCCAGATATACTTGCAACCAGAGATGCCCAACAAACACTGACCCGCATGCTAAGTAATGATAGCAAAAACAAGCACCCACAAAGTATTTCGAGCAGACCTATATATATTCTTATATGGCAAGACAACTTACTAGAGGACGTGAGGAATAGAGTAAAAGAACTAATAGCAGAATGAGGCGAAACATCCCCCAGCAAGGCCAAGAGTTTAAAACTTTGGAAGAATGATTAAGACAACAGAGACATACCAACCTATAAAACCAAGCATTCGTTCTTCAAAACACAAGCTCATGGCATGACTCCAGGCCAACGTACACCATCGTCCTCCTCATGAGCCTCCCTTGAATCTCCCATCGATTTGTATCTTCACGGGTGATATCATACATGGGGTGACTTCATTTCTAACCTCACCTAGTTCACTATGTACTTAAAAACCAATTCACTTATAACTCTTCATAATTATATTCGATGTAAACCATTTAGATCACGCTCACTCTTAATATAATTGGATTACTGATAGTGAGAAAATCTATTTTACCATATTTACTGAAAACGTAAAATATAATCAATTAGTTTCTATAATAATAAATAATTTTTTAATTGGATAATATATTTATAACTTTGTGGGTTTAAATTAGCATCTTACCCAATTATACTACTTCATGAAAAACTTCATACCAAACAAGATTGCCATGATGAATCAATTTTTACAATAATTTTAAAAAGTATAAAATATAAGATTGTTTAAACATATGAATTAATTGCCTCCGTTCTTGATATATTGTCTTGAAGTATTAATTATTGCTTCAATATGCAGTTGGAACGGTCACAAGGATTGAAAGATGAATAAATCTGAGAAAGGATCCGAAGATAATATCGTCTCAAATTGACGATCAATAAACACCAACATTAATATTAAATTAATACATCTGCATGGAAATTTGATCCACATTAAATAGATAGACATGCACGAAATCTGAACCACTGCTCTCATAATTTGAAGTTAATCTCTTCATCGAAATCACCAACCAAATAAATTTTTCACGACAGTAATTGTGAGATATATTTGTCGAGCACCATTTTGGCAGTGATGCGATACGTTTTCTCTGTAGAGTGAACGGCATCCCAGAAAACGTATTTAGAGGCATCTGGACAAATAAATGAGATATTGGAATTGCATGTGATCCCAACTTCTATGTATCCTGTCCCACAGCAACCCCTGTTGGATGTCTCAAACCCTACAACAAACCCATTGCAACAACCACATTACACCAACCGACAGACACATTACAACAAATCAAAGAATGATTTTTCATTACAACTGGTATCACAAACCCATTACAGCAAGTGAAACAAATGACAAAATTACAACTAATAGAACAATGATTTTTCATTACAAAGCTTACCATATTTGGCAGGATTTCTGACTATATCTATGAAGGAATCGTAAATGTCGATATAGACCACTTTTATATCTGGAACCCTAGCTTTTAGACTAGCAACGGCTGCTTTCAGTTTGATGTTGTAGACCAGCGCAGCTTCGTTCAATTCATCGATACAACCTTCCAGTTTGGGGTTCCCGTAAAGCATTTTCTGCTCAGGCAGGCATCCTGGAGGTGCCATACCATAGATACCAAATTTGCGGGCACCTAGATTGTATAGATCCTGAAACATTGTGGGATTACAGTTTGTAAGTAAAATGGATGCAGTTAGTCCAATGGTCACGCCAATCGAAGCATTAATATAACTATGCCTTGTTAAATTTTAAAATGATTTTATCAAAAAAAAAAACTTTCTACCCTGATATTTTCAACTTTAAACCAAAAAATATAAATAAAAACATTCTCCACCCAAATATGTGCGAAGGAATTACCACCTTTTGATCTAGGAATTCAAAATATCAACATATGGAAAAAAATAATTACCACCACTCAGAAGGTCAAATGACCTAATATCAATGACAATTTTCGTTATTTGTTTTAAACTAAAAGCAAATGACCTAATATCAATGAACTTCCGCTCTCTGTTTTAAACTAAAACTATACAGGTCGATCAGCTTAAAGCAAAAAACTAGCTAAAAACTGTACTAACCGATAAACGTGAGGTAGACGGTTTACCTAGAGTAAATCTTTTTTATCAGTTATTTTTATGTAAATTATAAATTTGGGATATTTTTGTATAATTAATAAAAATAAATTATAAATTTTGGATATTTTTGTATAATTAATTATTTTTATATAAATTATAAATTTTAGATATTTTTACGTTCAGAGACATTGATATAATCTGTTTTGAAATAGGATTTTATATAGTTTCAGCTTTAAATATAAATATTGATGGTTTAGAATTAATAGAATAAAAACCATTGAAAGAAAAAAATTATAAATAATTTATATTTATTTAATAAAAATATGCTTTGTCATATATACAATTCAAAAAATCAAATTACACTTCAAAAAATCAAATCAAAAGTTTTTAAACAGTTTTTATGTTTCCAACCTCCAAACTTCACCAATTCTCAAAATTATCCACAAATATTATAATTGTTCCCTGGGACTGTGATAAAAAACCACCTAAAAAACACATTCTCTATTATAGAGAATTCAAAATACAACCATATTTGACATGGAAAAACGCTTACCATCACTCCGAACTAAATGTCAAATTACGAAATATCAAGAAAATTTTGTATATCTATTTTAAAGTAAAAGCTATGCAGGCCAATCAAGTTTAGACGAAACGCCGTAGTTTAAAAAAATAACAGAATGACAAGATTTTAAAAAAATCTGGCAAAGATTTTATTGCAATCTTATTTACAGTTGTTAAACTTCAGTATTTTGGGTGCCTTGAGGGTTTTTAATAGCGCTGAATCTATTTCTATTTTCAAAAATAGATTCCAAATACTGCAACTACCTCATTTTTTGAATTTTATTGAATCAGATTGCCACAAAAAAACTACCATCCAAACTATTCTGTTATCTAGATAAACAACTTCTAAACGAAACACTCTACTGACCAATCGAGATAAGGTAAAT
This sequence comes from Pinus albicaulis, assembly GCA_034641835.2. Classification (NCBI taxonomy): domain Eukaryota; kingdom Viridiplantae; phylum Streptophyta; class Pinopsida; order Pinales; family Pinaceae; genus Pinus; species Pinus albicaulis. The sequence goes on along the minus strand of CM076573.1, from coordinate 342,456,170 downwards.
GGGTTACATTATAGTACAGCTTTATCCTCAATAAAGCTATATTTTATAGCTTATAAAATTTGGATATTTCTATATAGGTGAAAGTAATCGTCTGACTTTAGTGACCGAAGGAACCGTAATCGGAATGCGTTGGCGACGGTAAATTTAGAGAGAAAAACCGAGCCATCTGCCTAGCCTAATTAATAGGGTGTAAATTTGTTTTGAAAATAATGGAAATTTAGGTGGTATTTCGGTAATATTTGCTTATTAATTTTGAAATTTATATTATAGTTGTTAGGTTTTAAGTTTTTAGGTGTTCAAAGAGATTTCAGATTTTAAAGGTTTTTGATAATGCTATATTTATTTCAACATAAAAAATACAAAATTCACACACTCCTATGATAACCAAATTCACATTCCTGCCATCAAATTTTTAGTAAAAAAAAATAACAAAATTCAAACCGTTTTAGCTCTCCTGACAAATTTGCCACCTCAGTACCGACGTCAGAGCATTACCGCCAAGCTCTTCGCTGACGGAGGGACAGACAAGGACAGTCAGACAGACGACTTTACAGACTACCATGGAAGGACGGTGTCAAAGTGAAAACTGGTTTAAAAAAACAAAATGGTAAGTAGTAAAAAAATGATTTTAACAAAGAAAGTGGTAAGTAGTTAAAAATGATTTTAACAAAAAAATAATTGTGAGTGGTACGGGTTGACCAATATTATGGCTGACAAGTGTTCGGGCGAAAGACTTCTGACATAATCAATAAAGTATCTTTAGTACAATAAATATAAAATATCTTTATCTATTACATGCACATACACGTGTAAACTGTGAATGTGTTGAATCAAATCAAAGTTAAAAGAATTTGTTTTCACAGGATAGATTTTCTAGATGCAGTAAAAAGATTTACAGAAATTCATTCAAATGGTATTAATATTTGTGGAGTTATAGTTTTATTTATGTCAGTTATTAAGTATAAAATTATTTTTTATGTTAATTATTAGATTTAATTAAATATAAAATTATAATGAGTTATAACTCTACACATATTAAGTACTTCTTTATATACAAAAGATAATAAGATTAACTCAGAATTGTAAATAAATAATAAGATTGAGATTAATCTAGTTTTCATCTTTTCTCACCTGAAAACAATATCAATATTTCTACACTGTATTACATCAATAACCTTTTAGAATTTGAATAATGTCATACCTGGATGAAGTTTTGGGAGAGTTGCAGCAGAAAATCCTGATATTGGGTGATGCTGAACTGCTTTCTCCTTATGGGCAGCAAAAAGTAATTTTTTACAAAATCGTTGGTTCCAGCGCAAGAGAGAAATATGGCTTTTCGGATTATGCTAGATGCCTTTTCCTCTCCCACCCGCTCTCCCAAGATCACACTGTAATCTCTAAAGTATTCCACCTGTCTCCACATCGGTATCACAGACTGCAGCAATATTCAACAATGCTTCTCAGCTTCAGTCATATACCCCAAGTTCCAAAAGCTTGAAATGTTATGAAAACATGAATATCTAAAAAGAACTTACAGCGATCTCGGCCGTGAAGTTATCGTATCCAGTTCCTCCAGAAGCAAATGTGACACCTGTTATCAGATCTTGGGTATTGAGATGGGGATCTAAGTATGGCGGCAGGGTCTCCTTCAGCCCCAGTGCTGCAGCTGCAAACCAGAAAAAAATGATTTAAAGAATTAGGTACTAGTTAGATTATGTTATTTTATATAGCAAAATAGTAGGGAACAACTGTTTTATTGGATATACCAATGAAATCTGTTGACAGTTTGCCATTAGAAAATCGGCCTGTGAGCTTGTGATTGATGAAATCTCGGCCATATGGAGGAAAGTTGGCTTTCGCTATTGTTGGAATGTAGTTATTGTTGCCGGCATCCACAATCGAATCTCCAAAAACAAACAGAGCAGACACTTCGCCCGCAGTATTCTTTTCTCCTCCATTGGCGCCTGTCATCCCCATCAAAATACATAGTAGAGATAACATGAAAATACAGGTAACAGATAACATGGAGGCAAAACCAGGAGACTGCGACATCGAAAATCTTTGGCTGCAGGAAAGAGACTTGATGGGCGCCAGTAGAGATAAGGGTGATCTGCGAGCTTATTAATTTGTGGCTACTAAATCGACATGATTCCTGTCCATAACTGCGTAACGAACGTACCACCTACTCCAGTGAATGACCACTACACATCAAGTTCAACTCGTACTTCAAGAAGGCATCAATGCACAGACGCAAAATACAAATTTGTCGAATCAAAGTTTGATCAGTTCTGCACACAATAGAAAAGGGGCACTGTACATGTATTATACAACATGATTTTACAAAACTCCGTTGGTAGGAATTCCGCTAAGGAAAAATTGTTTACCTCATAGGGAGAGGCAGAGGTTTAAATGGAATGATTGCAAAGGTTTTAATCGAATGATTTCATTATTATTTTTTCCCTTATTGTGAGTGGATAGATATTTGTTTTTGAAATAAAATTAATGAGTATATAGATGTTGTTTTTGAAATAAAAAGAGTTTAATTATATTAATAAATGTGGTTTGTATATTTGAGAGTGTAAATTTGTGTGATTTATAGTTATTAAACAACAATTTTTTTTAGAAAAATCACAGATGTGTTATTTTTTACTTTTTATATTTCAATTGGGTATGAGAATTGTGTCTATCTATATAAATTAATCCTGTTTATTTATGTGGTTGAGTGAGTTAAGGAATAAAAATTGTATAATTATATTGATAAATGTGATTTATATATTTGAGAGTGTAAATTTGTGTGATGCATAGCTATTAAACAGCAATCTTTTTCAAAAAAATCACATATGAGTGTTATTTTTTACTTTTTATATCTCAATTGGGTATGAGAATTGTGTATATCTATATAAATTAATCACGTTTATTTGTGTGGTTGTGTGAGTTAAGGATTCAAATATGTGGGAAGGATTTGGGTATGAGAATTGTGTCTATCTATATAAATTAACCATGTTTATTTATGTGGTTATGTCAGTTAAAGATTCACATATGTGGGAAGGATTTGCTTATGAGAATTGTGTCTATTTATATAAATTAACCATGTTTATTTATGTGGTTGTGTGTGTGAAGGATTCACATATGTGGGAAGGATTAGTGAACAATTGTTGACTATAGTTGACTATGGCTAAATATGTTCAAATTATGGTTGAGGGTTAACTATGGTCAACATATAGTTGACTATTGATGACTATGGTTGTTCACAACTATGGTTGACTATGATAGATTATGATTGATTATGGTGGATTATGGTATTTTTATCATATTATGTGTGTTCATGTTGACTATGGATGATCATGGTTGACCATGTTCAACCATAATGACATTAGTTGACAATGTTTGACCATTGGTTGAAAATTGACATTGTGATATCAATTTTTGAATATAGTTGTCTATAGTCCAGTGTGCTTGACTATGGGTGAATAATATTGACATGGTTGTCAATGTTTTGTAAATGAACATGGTTGACAATGTTAACTACATATTACCGTAATGACCATAATTAACTCTAGTTAAAATTGTTTAACCATAATTAAATATAATTACACAATTAAAAAAAGCTATAAAAATTTTATTGAAAAAATTTAAAATTTAAATAAACTTTAAACCTTATAAATTTCCCAGAAGATTTATAATTAAAATGTTATGGATCATAGAAGCTTGCACTCTCAACTTTAAACTTTTTAAATATAAAAATAATTTTTATTCATAAACTCATTTAATAAAAATTAATACTACTCATAAATAAAACTATAAATATTTTCAAATGTATCATATTTTCAAAATCATTATAAATTACACGAGTATTGTAATTTTCATTAATATGAATATAATATAATATGAAATAATATTTTGTCAATTGCACTATGAAGTGAAATTGTTTTTTTCTTTTTTAATTTCATTAATAATATAAAATAGTATTTTTTTAATGTTAATAATATTATAATTATTTTTGAAAAATATTACATATTAAAACTACTCATTAAGAATTATGTTTATTTTTATATATATTTTTTTTCTGAAGTTGGACTAATTCTATTAAGCAAAAATATGTTACAAGATGGTGATACAATCAAGAGGGACAAAAAACCGGCAACCGGCAATGATAGGACTATCAACCTCGGTTCCGGAGGAGAGAAAATAGCAAAGTACTACAACCATGGACTGGAAAGCTAAAAAACAGATCTCTACCCGGAATGGGTAGAGGTCTCAACACGAAGCTTTTTCCCTTTCCTGTTTTTAACTTTGACCCATCCATCCAGGGGCGAATGAGCAATAATAACTTGAAGACTGGGGATCCCCGAGGGGGGCCCCTCTTTTTCTGAGTCAGAGGAGGAGGTCAAATGAGCACGTTTCTGGGATATGGCGATGTCTGAGGAGTGAGCCGGACCATCGTTGGAAGGAACCCCAGCTGGAGGGGTATGATCCAAATCTGCATCACTGGCATCATCTTCAGAGCAAGAGGATTCAGAATCCACGGCAAGAGGTGGAGAGCAAGGAGCCCAACGTTTGGATTTGTGCTTGGAGAGGTTCTCCTTTTTCTTTTTTGCCGGAATAGAAGGGCAGGTAGACTGCAAATGCCCTGTTTGGTGGCAGTGGCGACAGCGGAACGCTGTATTTTCGTAGTCCAACGTCTGGGTCCAGACCAAGTCGTTTATTTTGAGAATGATTTGGTCTGGAAGTCCCTTGCTTAAGTCCACCTCCACACATACTCTGGCATATGTGTAGAGACCTACTCTTTCCCTCCTGTAATCTCCCGTAATGAAACTGCCCAAGGTGTTGCCTATAGCTTTATAGACTGCAACATGCCATAAGTGGATAGGCAGGTTTGGAAGTGTGATCCATACAGGTGTCCTGGTGATGACTGCGGTTTCCGGATCAAAATCTGGAAACCAAGGCGTTAAGAAGAGCCCTGCAGTTCCTATGAACCAAGGGCCTTCTTCTAAAGCCTTTTCATAATGCTTACTTTCATCAAAGAGAACTATAAAGTATCCTTTTGAACAGAAACTGACCTTACAATGATGTGTCCAGTTTGCATGAACCCAATCATAAAGGTCTTGAGATCGCGGCCACAGTCCGTTGAATCTGCAAATGATGGCTCTTTCTGCATATTCTTGAAGATGATTTACAGGATCAGCATGGGAAATTTCGACAGAGGGAACTTCCTCAGATTTGTTAACCAAAAAAGGCTTGGATTTAAGGGCTTCCGAGGGTTTGGGGATCTCGGAATGTACTGCATCTTTGTAAGAGAAGGGAGGAGCTGAGGACGACTGTCCCGCAGCACCCCCTCTCAAACGAAGGGTTAACACCAAAGAGCTGTTCCTATTAATGCTGTAAGAAGAGAAGGGTAGAAGATCTTCAAGTTGTTTTCCTTGAAAGAGAAGTCGCTGAAGGCCAGAAGGGATCCCAATCCGCCGTTCAAGAACCAGCTTGAGATCCAGCACCAAATCGGTGGAACGGACCCAATGCAGGATGGTGTTGCCTGTTGGTTGAGAGATTTGGATCTGAAAAGATTCTAAGAAGTTCCTTGACATAGAGTCAGGATTGCTAGTGCTACCAAGAGCATGATTTCCATGGCTTTGATGGGGAGGAACTTTCCCCTGCAAAAAGAAACTGTCATTGTTGGGCAGAAACAGTACTGAGACAGAGGACTGGGAAGCAGGGTGAATGAAGATCCAGTCGGAATTTTCCTGCCTGAATACATGATTTCTGCAATCTTTAAGATTCTGTAGCAGCCGTCTTTTTTTTCCTGCAAGATGCTTCTGCCATGTCAGATCTGCAAAGCAGGACCTGAGCGGAGCAGAAGATGCAGGACAAAGGACCTGCGATGTCCAAAGCGGCAAGAGAGCCTTCAGAGTAGTGTAAGTTGTGGCTGGCTTCTTAGCTGGGCGAGGAGCCAAAATTTCCCATCTTCCTGCGCTAAAACCAGTCATAGCTCTACCTCCATGACGGCTCTCAGCACCAGAGCCCCAATAGTGAGCTGGAAGTAGAGGTGAACGCATGCAGAGATGCAGGGTACACGGCCCCTTGTCGCCCAGTAATCCACAGCTAGTAAACAATGAATGATTACTCGGAGTGACCACAGCCCAGAAGGCCACAAGTCTGCAGGGGCTATCTGCCCTCTCAATAATCCTGCCGTCCAGGGGCAGCAAACAAGCGATTGGTGCAGAAATAGCGTAAAAAAAGACAAAAGTTACCAGATGCGGGTGCGTGGAAACTAGAACAGTCCAAGATTCGAGCCTAAAGCCGGCAATGGAAGGTTGGGGATCTCTGGTGGAGGGCGCCGACACCACCAGTTCCCAAGCTCCGCACCAGTCCAAAGCAAGTCCAGAGTACGGAGGCAGCCCACCCATGGAGTCGAAAGCCATGGAATCTGGAGTACCAGACCCTTCCAGAGCACGCCCAGGAGGAACCGCCGCCGCGCGGCCAAAAGGCCCAAACCTGCAAAACCTGCAAGACCTCGCGCTGCTGCTTTCCATAAGACCTAAAAATCTCGGAGCTGCGCACCCCTAAAAAATATAGATTAGTAAAACTATAATTTTACCGATTTATTTTTATATATATTAAAGCTATTATTTATTTTTATTTATTTTGTTAAAATTTAATGCATCAAAATGGGTGTCAACGAGCAACACTCGTTGATAATGAAGGGAAAAAAATTAAAATTTTATTTAAATAAAAATATCCATATTATAAAAGATGTTTAAAAGAGTTTATGAATTACGTTAGTATATTATAAATAGTTTTTAAATAAATATGTTTAAGTAAATGTGGGTAGTATATTTGTATTGTTATTGATGTTAATTGTATAATTGTACTATTATTGATGTCAATAAATGTGTTTTGTAAATATGTAGTGTCTTTGATGCACAAGGAATTTCAGGGAGAGCATATATTTGAAAAAATTTATTTCCTAGTTTAAATAAAAATGAAAAGTGCAGAGTTGAATAGCTTGTTCAGAGACCTTTCCAATGATATATGGTATTTTTCCTAACCCCAAAGAAATAAGGAGAAAAACACACTTGAAATAAGGCTAATCAAGGAAGGCTCCATCCTTGTCAAAGTTCCAAATTCCATATGGTAGATTGGAGCCCAAGCTAATATAGACTAGCTTGGTAGGCTGGAAGCTAGTATAGACTTCCCTGGGAAGTAGGGACTAGTATGAGGCCGAGGGCCGGTAATTTTCATGAGAAGTGGGGATAAGTATGAGGTTGAGGGGCCAATAGAATTCCCTGTGAAACATGGACCGATATGAGCCTAGCCTAGTAGAAGAACCCATGGGCGCAACCTGGTAGAAGGGACTCCAATAGACCAAGCACTAGTATAAGCCTTCACTATGTGGTCCAGTATGAAAATCAAATAAGGCCTAATATTTTAAATAACATGAATTTTTTTATTTATTGTCAACTCGACCAACCTTAATCACAATCCTTAATCCACTTTTGATGATCAATTAATTAGGATTAAGCATGGCCAAATTATACTGGACCCTCGAGCACCAGAGTGTAGTTATATTCTAAAAGAAAAGGTTGGGTTAATATGACATGGTATTGGTATGACGTGCCAAGTCCAGGTGGTATGATAGGTGGCACCGGGTGGAAGAGGTTAATGACATAATATCTAAAGGCAATGACACATGGAAGGAGCCATTTTCAACATTTTTTGGGTGGGCAATAATACAAGTCAAAAGTGCCATGTGTCAAGTACTTGGACATGTACAGTCAGTGTGTTGACTTGGAAAATGACATTGTAGGTGATGTAACATTGGTGGGTCCCACATCTAGAAACTGGGTTCTTGGGCACTGTTGGTTCAATTTAAGGGTTTAAATTAGATCATCAATTCTCTTATCAATACAGTTTTCGTAATCTTAGAAGCACTCCAACATATATGGTTTAGAGGCAGTTTCTACCAGTCTAATACCTAGCTTGTTTGAAATCTTGAGAATTATTGCCAAGCAAGCTTCATTCTCCCTTACAGGAGAAGGATTCCAGAAGCCTTCAATGACAATATTAACACCTTCAGATTATCAATTTCCTTAATCAATTAATAAATTAAATAGCAGCAAGTCAATCACACATAAAATGATCAATTTTTGACAAGTCTAGTTATTGACGGTGAAAGAAATACCAAGCCCTCTTACAAGGGGTCAATTCATAATATCTCCCAACAAGAATATCAATAGTAACTTAATCAAAACATAAATAAAATTAGCAATCTTTGACAAATCTAGTTTATGAAAGGTGAAAGAAATACCAAACTCTCTTACCAAAAGTCAGTTCATAATATCTCTTTATGTTAATCAAAACATAAATAAAATTAACAATCTCCATATTGATATGATTCATCTCCATAACTGCGCAACAAACGTTCCGCCTACTCCAACGAATGACCACTAGGCCACAAGTTCAACTCGTACTTCAAGAAGGCATCAATGCAGAGACTCAAAATACAAATTTGTCCAATCATTCAAGTTTCAGTTCTGCACAAAATAGAAAAGGGACGATGTAGATGTATTATACAATATGATTTTACAAAACTCCGTTGGTACGAATTAATTCCACTAAGGAAAAATTGTTTACCTCATAGGGAGAGGCAAAGGTTTAAATGGAATGATTGCAAATGTTTTAATGGAATGATTTCATTATTATTTTTTTGTCAATGTGTTTATGTAATTTCTTTATTGCCCTTATTGTGAGTGGATAGATATTGTTTTGAAATAAAAATAAATTAGTATAATTATGTTGATAAATGTGGAATATATATTTGAGAGTGTAAATTTGTGTGATTCGTTATTATTAAACAACAAAATTTTTGGAGAAACTCACATAAGAGTGTTATTTTTCATTTTTTATATCTCAATTAGGTATGAGAATTGTGTCTATATATATAAATTAACCATGTTTATTTATGTGGTGTTGTGAGTTAAGGATTCACATATGTGGGTAGGATTAGTGAACAATTGTTGACTATAGTTGACTTTGGCTAAATATGTTCAAATTATGGTTGAGAGTTAATTATGGTGAACATATAGTTGACTATTGATGACCATGGTTGTTCAAAACTATGGTTGATTGTGATTGATTGTGGTTCGTTATGGTATTTTTATCATATATTATGTGTGTCCATGTTGACTATGGATGATCATGGTTCACCATGTTCAACCATAATGACATTGGCTGACAATGTTTGACCATTCCAACCATGGTTTGCCATATTGAGCTTAGATTGACCTTCGTTTTTCAAGGTGTTAACAATGGTTGACCAAAGATGTCCATGGTTGGTAATGGTTGATCACTGTTAAATATCGTTGACCAAGACAAACCATTTTGGACTATGGTTAGCCTTGGAAACTATAGCCAACTATGGTTGTCCATGGTTGACCATGTTGACAATAGTTATCTACAGACTACATAGTTGAGTATGGTCAACCACAGTTCACCATAGTAAATCATTGTGACTTTAGTTGACTATGATTAGTCACATTGAGTATGGTTGACCATGGTTGACTATGGTGATTATGATTGATCACGGATGGGAATGCTTACTTGTTGTTACTTGAGATTGATAATGGTTAACTATGGTTGACCATGGTTGATTATATGGTTACAATGGTTGATTGAAGACGACTGTGAGTGCCCATGAACCACTGAGGTTGACCATGGTTGTTTATGATTACTGTGGTTGATTATGGTTGACTACAATTAACATGGATGACTATGACTCACAATGGTCACCCTTTTTCAATCATGATCATCTTTGGTCAACCATAATCAACCATGATTTGATTTTTCTTTGGCGCATTATAATGTTAATTATTTGTTGTCACATTACAATGTTGATTTTTGTTTGTTACATTGCAACACAAAGTTTTCCTCTAAACATGCAACTTCAAGTTTTGTTCATCATGTTGTGATGTCAATTTTTTTTTGTTAGATTTTGATATTGATTTTTATTTGGTACATTGTGACATTGCTATTTATTTATCAAATTGTGATGTCAATTTTTCAATATAGGTGTTTATAGTCAACTATATGACTATAGGTGAATAATATTGACATGGTTGTCAATGTTTAATTATAGATTAATATGGTTGATCATGTTAACTTAGTGACCATAATTAACTATAATTAAAATAGTTTGACCATAATTAAATATAATTACACAATTAAAAAAACTATAAAAATTTTATTGAAAAAACTTAAAATTTAAATAAACTTTAAACCTTCTTAAATTAAAAAAAAAAATTCTTATTCATAAGTCTATTTAATGTTAATACTATTCATAAATAACATCATAGATATTTTCAAAATAATTGTGTTATATTTTCAAAATCATTATAATTGTACTATGTATTGTATGTGTAAACACACTCATATATTACACACAACGCTGTATGTGTAAACACACACACATATTACATTCAAATTACTCTATTAAATAGATTTTTCCAGATCTAACTTATTCCTAAGTTAGAAGGAGAGGTTGAGAGAATTTCTCAACCATCACAAACCAACTTCTCAAATATAGGATGTAAGCATTAATTCCAACATCCCCTCTTAATGCTTACATTACAAAAATTTATTTAAAAACACAATCATTCTTTAGCTTCTCAGTATAGGTTCCATCAAGTTGCCTCATAACCCTCGTAAAGGTGTAGTCTGCAAGTTGGATTCCCGAGTTCGACTCTTGAGCTCCCAAATCAGGGCCTCTCGAAGTCAATTACTGGACAACATCCCACAGCATCCCAAATTGTCGCATAACCTCATTAGAAGACCACTCTACATCTTCAACGAATGAGGGATCCTTCCCTAGATCCACAACTGCCATACTATCTGGACAACCATCCATATTGAGCCTTACTTCCACTCGATCTCTTAAGTACTAGCTTTAGACACATAGCTGAACTGTTAGTCATTCTATGGACGAAATCTCATCTACCAAGATACATGGGTGCCAACCGTTGTATTCGCTAGTTGTATAGAAGAGTAGTCTAAATACGGAATGTATCTAGATTCAACTATTACGTCATAATTTACAAACAATTTATAATACTATTAAACCACAAAGATTTCAAAAATTTCAACACCTCACATTCAACCATAGAACTTAGCAACTGACAAAGAGCTTTATTCTGATTGCAAGTGTTTGTGCCACCCGATTTCGTTTTTTTATTTTTTTTCATGGGAATTCGTATCAATGTACCATAGTTGACAGCTTGACTCAACATCTGTCGCTGGCGATTATAAAAAGAAATATGGGCTTACAAAAGAATATATCAATTATTTTTCGGTCGGCAATAGGGTGAGATTTGTGCTGCGAGATCTATGCCATACGAATCTTAAACTAAAAATTAGTGTGTTCTTGTCGAAACAACAGCTACAACTACGGTTGCGGCTATGGCTATGACTTCTGCTATATTTTCGTACCCTGCTTCTGCTTGAGCTTTTGCGATAGCTTCAGCCTCTATCCCAATCACTTCTATAATCATCCCTCACTCTGTCTCTGTCATCGACTCAAAGACGTTTGAAGTTTGAAAAGCTAGAAAACAATTTGCTCTTATATTTGCAGTCTCTCTTGTTGTTGCAACAAATACTAATCATTCAAGTTGGAACCCATAGGAGGAGGGTTTGTATGATCATCATCTCTATCCTAAATATTGATCTTGAGTTTTCGGGGGATCCTAACTACCAACTGGGAGGTACCCTCTCGCCCTCTCTTGGTAGCCTTTCTTTATTGTAGACGTTGAATCTTTTGTGGCAATAGTTTCAGAGGAGTGATTTCACCTGAACTTGATAGAAAAACTGAAAGATAATTCGCGTTTATGTATATAAACTAACACACTACAATGCAACAAAAAAATCACACTCTCTCTGCAACAAATTACATTCTCTCTCAATCCCAGTACGAGCCTGAAGCTCTGATACCATGATAAAACTAACTAAAAGACACTCATATATTACACACAATGGTGTATGTGTAAACACACACACATATTACATTCAAATTACTCTATTAAATAGAGTTTTCTAGATCTAACGTATTCCTAAGTTAGAAGGAGAGGTTGAGAGAATTTCTCAACCATCACAAACCAACTTCTTAAATATAGGATGTAAGCATTAATTCCAACAATTTCATCAATATAAATATAATATAAGATGAAATAGTATTTTGTAAATTACACTATGTAGTATTTAATTATTATTATTATTATTTTTAAATTTTATCAATATAAATATAATATAATATGAAATAATATTTTTTAATGTTAATAATATTATAATTAATTTTGGAAAATATTACATATTAAAATTACTCGTTAAAAATTTTATATCTTTTATATGTGAAAGCTATTATTTATTTTTATGTTTATTTATTTTGTTAAAATTTAATGCATCAAAATGGGTGTCAACGAGCAACATTCGTTGTCATGAAGGAAATAAAATGAAAATTTTATTCAAATAAAAATTTCCCTTACTATAAAAGATGTTTAAAAGAGTTTATGAATTACGTATTTTTTAAAACGTGAGTATATTATAAATATATTTTAAATAAATTTATTTAAGTAAATGTGGGTAATATATGTGTATTGTATATCTTTTATATATGAAAGCTATTATTTATTTTGTTAAAATTTAAGGCATCAAAATGGGTCTCAGCGAGCAACATTCATTGTCACGAAGGAAATAAAATTAAAATTTTATTTAAATAATTTTTTCCATATTATAAAAGAGGTTTAAAAGAGTTTATGAATTACGTATTTTTTAAAACGTTAGTATATTATAAATAATTTTTAAATAAATTTATTTACGTAGATGTGGGTAGTATATTTGTATTGTTATTAATGTCAATTGAATTTTTATTATTTTAAAAAATGCGTTTTGCAAGTATGTAGTGTTATTAATGCACAAGGAGATCTCACGGAGAGCATATATTTGAAGGAATTTATTCTCTAGTTCCTTAGTATAAATAAAAATGAAAAGTGCAAAGTTGAATAACTCACACACTTTTGCAATGATATATGGTATTTCTTCTAACTTATTTCTTCTAACTTTAAAGAAATAAGGAGAAACATACACTTGAAATAAAGTTGATTAAGAAAGGCTTTAGCTTAGTCAAAGTTCTATATGGTAGATTGGAGCTCAAGCTGGTATGGATTATTCTGGTAGGCTCGAGGCTAGTATAGACTTCCCTGGGAAGCAGAGACTAGTATGAGGACGAGGGCTGATAATTTTCTACGAGAAGTGGGAATAAGTATGAGGTTGAGGGTCCAATAGAATTCCCCGTGCAACATGGATCGATATGGGCCTAGCGTGGTAGAAGAACCCACAAGTGCAACCTAGTAGAAGGGACTCCAATAGACCAAGCACTAATATAAGCCTTCACTATGTGGTCTAGTATGAAAATCAAATAAGGCCTAATATTTTATATAACATGAAATTTTGTATTTACTGTGAACTCGACCAACCTTAATCACAATCCTTAATCCACTTTTAATGATCAATTAATTAGGATTAAGCATGGCCACATTATACTGGACCCTCGAGGACTAGAGTGCAGTTCTATTCTAAAAGCAAAGGTTGGGTTAATATGACATGGTACTGGTATGACGTGGCAAGTCCAGGTGGTATGATAGGTGGCACTAGGTAGCAGAGGTTGATGACGTGATATCTAAAGGCAATGACACATCAAAGGAGCCATTTTCAACATTTTCTGGTTGGTTAATAGTACAAGTAGAAAGTGTCATGTGGAAGGTACTTGGACATGTACATTAAATGTGTTGACTTAGAAAATGACATTGTAGGTGACGTAACATTGGTGGTCCCACATCTAGAAACTGGGTTCCTGGGCACCAAACTGTAGCTGTTATAAAAGTCTAGGTCTGACTAGTATGACGTGGTAGTGTACATGTGGCAATGATGAGCAGGCGAAAGAAACATGTAGTGGCTCATGGTTGGCCGACCGTGGATTGATGTGCTAGACCTAGAGGCCTTGGGATTAATGCCAAGAGATGGTTTGTTAAGGCTTCACAATGTTAAAACATTTTGGGGCTCAAAGGAAAAGGCCATATCCAGGTTTGGTTCAAATATTAATGGGAAAAGTGGAAATCCAAGTTACTATTTCGATATTTAGTGGTGTTGCAGAGTTATCCAGGCATCCAACATCTAGGGATGTATGCAACATTGTCAACAAAAAATGGGCCAGATCCAGATACAATGAAAAGAATTATGTTAAGTGTTTTGTGGTCATGGTTATGTGTAGAAGAAACTAAATTATATCTAACCTATGGCTCATCTGGGCCTCCAAAAAGTGTGCAACTTAAGAAATAACTGTATTCCCAAATATCTAGATTAAATCTTTAAGGCTATGGTCCCAATAGTTGGTATTCAAAGAAACAAAAGGCCCAATCCGTAGGCCTAGGTGAAATAAAGCATCGTATGAATTGCGTTGGGTCATAATGCCTAAGTCTAAGGGAAAATTGGAATTCAAAAAGGGGTTCAACTAATCTTGAACGTAAAATTTATTTGATTATTTGAGCCTTCGAATATGGATCAATCAAACTAGAGTGTTAAATCTCTAAGTGGACTTGAATTCATATTTACTAAAATGTTTATTTATGTCGGTCATATCGTGTGGTTTCGTGGAACTTGACGCCAGGATCCCATGCCAAATCTCAGTTTCTGTAAGGAAACGAAGGAATCAGTTCGTTAATCAAGATGTATACGTGGATTTCGTATTGGAGGTTCATCAGTCCCACTTTGAATTTTAATGCCTCCCGAATGCTTCAATCTCCACCGTCATTTCATTGCATTAATCCAATGGTTCTGGCCATATCACACTCTAACTAGCACGACGAATAAATCTCCGAAAGCACGCGAGAAAAGTGGTTTTCTCCACCGTCAGTATGCTACGTGTCACCTCTTTAAATTGATCACGTGTTTTAGAAAAATACCATTTATCGTTTTGATGCCTCGCTATATACCATTTACTGTTTTGAAGGACCGCTTTACCATTCAACGTGCTATTCCCCCGACTCACGGTTCCAAAAGCGTTTTAAAACATGGATTTTAAAATAAACACTCTATAATAAAAAGGTTTAAGCACTTAAGTATACGGACTTGAAATAAAACCCTTAACGCTATTTAACTAATAATTCCAAATAAAACACGTAAATAGAAGAACGGTACCCAGTATAGTAGGAATCGATTTTTGCACGGGTTTCAAAAGAATTCTGCACCAGGAACAAGACTTGCACACCACACTTAAATCAATCACTCATAAAATAGAAATTATAGAGTTTATGGCCCCTCTCGGCTTGATTACATCAATTGTTCTAGATCTCTATCTTCTCTGTTTCTCAACTCTATATATCTGTCATTACATTTTTTTCCCTCTTTAATTGATCAAATCCTATTCTAACTGCTTTGACAACTCAATCTCTATTTTTATCCTTTTAACAATTAAATCCCTATTTTTAAGTCTTGATACACACGGGTTCTAACAAATTGTCTCCTAATAATAATACAAATGTACTGATTATTACAATAATTGAAGTAAAAAATAGATTCGAGAGATCCAACCCTCTCTACTAAAAAATAATTTGACCACATAGGTCAGTGAAATTTATCTCATGTGATGCTCCTGCATCAGACTCCCCGGGAAGAAAAGAATCATTCATCAAAATTTCAGGATTTACTCCATACTTATGTAATTTTGTTGTTCTCAACCAACTGGCATCCTCCATTGGCTGTCCCTTCCATTTGACTAGATACTGAAGATAAACCTATCCTCTGGTTCTTTTGGATACTATTTTCTCCAGAACAACTTCCACCTCTTTCTTGACTGTCTTTGGCATTTTTTCTTCCCAATTTAAAGTCTGAACTTCATCTTCTGTAGGTTCATATTGTAGCTCTGACTCTGTCTCTTTGTATGGGTACAAATATGCAACTCAATTTCATAAGCATTGGTTTAAAAATTTCTCACAATTTTGCATGGCCCTATCTTTTTCATCTTTAATTTATTGTAAGTCCCAACAGGAAATATTTCTTTCCTCAAGTGCACCATCACTAGATCACCCACTTGGAATTATTTTTCTTTCCTCTTCATATCAACTCTCTGTTTGTATTTGCCACTGCTTTCCTTCAATCTCTCTTTGACATCTTCCTATAGTCTCTGCATCTGTTCTGCAAAATCTTCAGCCTTTGCACTTCTTGTCTCTTGTTTTCCCAAATTCCTGAGCTCATACACACCTCTTGGATTCATCCCAAAAACAATCTGTAATGGACTCATCCCAGTACTCCGATTTAGAGTATCATTATAAGAAAACTCAGGCTGAGTAAGTGCTAAATCTCATTGCTTAGGATTTTTATACACTAAACTCCTCAATATATTTCCCAGGCTTTTGTTTACTACCTTGGTCTTCCCATCTGTTTGAGGGTGATATGTTGAATTGAAACTAAGGTTGGAACCTAGTTTCTTCCAAAGAGTTCTCCAGAAATGCCCAAAAAACTTTGTATCCTTGTCAGACACAATACTTATAGGCAATCCATGTAACCTTACAACTTCTAAAAAAATAGATTAGAAATATGTGTTGCATCACTAGTCTTTTTGCATGCAATGAAATGTGCCATTTTAGAAAATCTATCTACCACAACATAAATGGAATCATTTCTTCTTTGAGTTTTAGGTAAACCCAAAACAAAATCCATACTAACTGCATCCCATGGTCGGTTTGGTATTGGTAATAGTTGATATAATCCTGTATTTTGGCTTCTTCCCTTAGCATGCTGACAGATCCTGCATTTCTCAACAAATCTCTTAACATCAGTTTGCATCTTTGGCCAGTAGTAAAAAGCATTTACCTGAGCAAAGGTTTTGTCTTGTCCAAAGTGTCTAGATAACCCTCCACTGTGTTTCTCCTTGATTGTGTTTTCCCTCATAGAAAATTTGGGAATACTCAGTTTGTTACTTTTAAACAGTAAACCTCCTTGGATAAGATAATCCAACCACTGAATTCTATTATGACTTGCTGGATTTTGTACAACTGCATAAATATATTTGAATTCTGCATCATCTTTATACATATCAACCATTTCTTCAAATCCTACATCACTGGCTTTTAATTCTTGCACAATGAAATTTACCCTGCTCAAAGCGTCAACAACTTTGTTCAACTTACCACTTGTATGCTTAATCGCAAAAGTAAAACTTTGTAAAAACTCTACCCACTTGGCATGCTTCTAGTTCAATTTTGGCTGGTTGTTTATGAACTGTAATGCATGATTGTTAGAATACAATACAAACTCCTTTGGTAGAAAATACAGTCTCCATTTTTTTAAAGCTTGCACAATAGCATAAAATTCTTTGTCATAAGAAGAGTACTTCTTCTTAGCTTCCTTTAGTTTCTCACTAAAGTATGCTATTGGTCTCTGTTCCTGACTTAAAACTGCTCCAATTTCAACTCCACTAGCATCAATTTCAATTTGGAAAACTTTTTCAAAATCAGGCAAAGCTAAAACTGGTTTTTCTATAATTTTATTCTTCAACAACTTAAAATTTCGGTCTGCTGCTTCTATCCACTTGAATGGCTGATTAGTCTCTTTGATTGTTTCAATAATCGGTGCACAAATATGACTAAAAATTCTGATAAATTTTCTATAAAAACTTGCAAGACCGTGAAAGCTTCTTACATCAAATATGTTTCTTGGAGTTGGCCAGTTCCAAATTGCTTGGACTTTCTCTGGATCCATTTTCAGACCTTCTTTAGAAACTAAAAACCCCAAATAAATTAACTCTTCTTTCATAAAACTGCATTTCTTCAAATTTATTAGCAGCTTTTTCTTTCTGCAAAGTTCTCAGAACCCACTTAAGATGCTCCAGATGTTCCTCTTTATTTCGACTGAAAACTAGAATATCATCAAGGTAAACAATGACAAACTTGCCTGCATATTCCTTCAAGAATTAGTTCATCAATCTCATGAATGTGTTGGGTGCATTAGTGAGTCCAAAAGGCATCACTAACCACTCATACAACCCACTATTTGTTTTAAATGCAATTTTCCACTCATCTCCTTCTCTAATCCTTATTTGATGATAACCACTTTTCAAATCTATTTTAGTAAAATACTTTGACCCACTTAAACAATCCATCAAATCATCCATGCGTGGTGAAGGAAATCTATACCTGATAGTGATCTTGTTTATGGCTCTGGAATCAATACACATGCGCCATTCACCACTTTTCTTTGGACTGAGTACTTTTGGTACAACACATGGACTAAGGCTCTCTCTGATTAACCTCTTATCCATCAATTCCTGCACTTATCTCCCAACTTCTGCATTTTCTTGAGGAGTTAACCTGTATGCTGCTTTATTTGGCAAACTTGCTCCAGGTATTAGATCAATGTGATGACTAATACTCCTGATTGGTGGTAATGCATTTGGCAACTCATCCACAATAATATCAGAAAAATAATTCAACGCAGTTTTGATTTCTTCAGATAAATCATCTAAGTTTATGGATGTCAAAATTACCTTAGGTCTCCCTATGACAACAAAATGCATCTCTTCATATTTTTCAATTTCTTGCAACAGTTCTTTTCCACTCATCAACATAACATTGTTTCCAGGCATTTCTTTGTCTGTTCCATCCTTCAATGGTAGCAGTGTATGTTTATTTCCATCCTTCTCTAGAGTGTAAGTATTTCTTCACCCATCATGCATAGCTTTCTGATCAAACTACCAAGGTCTTCCCAACAATATGTGGCATACATCCATTGGCATCACATCACATAGTATAACATCCTTGTAAGTACCAATCTGAATCTCTACCTTGCATTGTTCTGTCACAATAAGCTGATGTCCTTTTTGTAGCCATGACACCTTATATGGAGTAGGTTGTACTGTCTTTTCCAATCCCTACTTATCTACCATTTTTGTAGAAACAAGGTTTTCAGTACTACCACTGTCAATTACCACTTTGCAACATTTCCCCTTGGACTTGCATATTGTTCTGAATAGATTCTTTCTCTGAGTTGGCTCTCCTGCTTCTTTTTTTGCTTTAAGAAATACCCTTTTCAATAACAAGGATTCTCCAGCTTCGGGTGGTTCTTCTTTACCTGCAATCTGAGGAATTTCTTCCTTTGTTTCAGCAACATTCACATTTCTTTGAGTTGTTGACTTATTATGAGGACAATCCCATGACTCATGTCCCCATTCACCACTTGTAAAGCACTGAATTTCTCTTCCTCGACCTCTACCTCTGGGTACGAACCTTCCTCGACCAGAGTCTCCTCTCTGTGGTGATCTGCTACTTGAGCCTCCTGCTTCATTTTGGGAATGCTGAAATCTGGATTTGAATGCTCCTCTTCCTCTTACTGAACTCTTTCCTCGGTTCCTCTGGCTTTGATTCCTCTATATCTTCTCTTCTGTTTTTAAGGCTGCCTGATAAGAATCCTCAATTGTCTTCAGATTTAATAAACTGATCTCATCCTAGATATCATACCTTAAGCTATTTGTATACCTGGCTACTTTCTCAACATCATCCTCTACATGTCTAGCTCTGATATTAAATTTATAGAAATCCTCTGTATATTCTTTCACTGCCATTCCTTTCTGACTCAAATTCTGTAATTGCTTAAAAATATTTAATTGATAATCCTTAGGCATGAGTTTACCTTTTAATTTGCTTACCATCTTGTCCCACTGTTTGATTCTACGTTTTCCTTTTCTTTGTCTGGATTGCTGTAATTCTTCTCACCATATAGCTGCATGGCCTTTTAATCTGGTAACCACAATCTTCACTTTCTTTTTGTCTTCAACTTCTTCAAAGTCAAAGTACTTGTCTAACAAACTGATCCAGTCCATTAATTCTTCTACATTGAGATTTCCCTTATACACAGGTATGTCCACCTTTGGTCTTCCAGTTGCCTTCACCAACATCTTCAACACCTTAGCTGCTTCATTGTCTTGTTCTTCTTCTTCAGAAGAAGATTCCTTTGCATCACTAGTGCCTCATTCATTAGGTGCTCTTCTATGGGATGTTTCCATGGCTTCCATCCATGTACGAAGATGTTGTACTTCTTCCAGCAAAACTGCATTTGCTGCAGGTTGTCCCCGACCTATTCCTATGCCTCTTCTGGGTGGCATTTTGCAAAACAACACAATTTGGGCTCTGATACCAAAATGACGCTGGGATCCCACACCAAATCTTAGTTTATGTGCGGAAATGAAGGAATCAATTTTTTAATCAACATGTATACGTGGATTTCGTATTGGATGTTCGTCGGTCCCACTTTGACTTTTAATTCCTCCCGAATGCTTCAATCTCCACCATCATTTCATTGCATCGATCCAATGGTTCTGGCCATATCGAACTCTAATTAGCATGACGAATAAATCTTTGAAATCACATGAGAAAAGTGGTTTTCTCTGCCGTCAGTGTGCTACATGTCACCTCTTTAAATTGATCGCATGTTTTAGAAAGATACCATTTATCATTTTGAGGCCTCGCGATATACCATTTACTATTTTGAAGGACTGTTTTACTATTCGGTGTGCTATTCACCCGACTCACGGTTCCAGAAGCATTTTAAAACATAGATTTTAAAAGAAACACTCTATAATAAAAAGGTTTAAGCGCTTAAGTCTATGAACATGAATTAAAACCCTTAACGCTATTTAACTGATAATTCCAAATAAAACACGTAAACAGAAGAACGATACCCAGTATGGTCGGAATTGATTTTGGTACGGGTTTCAAAAGAATTCCGCACCATGAACAAGACTTGCACACCACACTTAAATCAATCACTCATAAAATAGAAATTACAGAGTTTATGGCCCCTCTCGGCTTGATTACATCAATTGTTCTAGATCTCTGTCTTCTTTGTTTCTCAACTCTATATATCTATCATTATATTTTTTCCCTTTTTAATTGATCAAATCCTATTCTAACTGCATTGACAACTCAATCTCTATTTTTATCCTTTTAACAATTAAATCCCTATTCTAAAGTATTGATACACACCGGTTCTAACAACTTATCTCCTAATAATAATACAAATGTACTAATTATTACAATAATTAAAGTAAAAAATAGATACGAGAGATCCAACCCTCTTTACTAAAAAATAATTTGACCACTTATGTCATTGAAATTTATCTCATGTGATGCTCTTGCATCAGAACTACAGTTAAGCCCCTGGGGAGCTAAATAGCCATTGAAATAAGTATTATCTGAGTTATCCATGCCATATTTATAGTCATGCAATTAAAATCATAATCCTGACTTTTTGGATTGTGTTCAATGTATTGTCAAACCTACTTGGATTTCGTTGAGATAATTTAGTATAAATAAGCCAGAAAAATTTGAAATTAGAGCAAGCAATTGTGGTGCGATTTCGTGGAGACGGTTGTGGTTATGGTACATGAAGAACGAGAAAGGCAATAATTTTGAACCAAGTTTTGTGTCACCAAATAAGGGAAAATTTATAAGAATGAAATCTATGGAAGATGTGTAATCGAGGAAGAATTTGAGAATGAAGTATAAACAAATAGAATGATAATATATTCAGGTATAGAGAAGGGAGCGACTTGTAAAATATAGGAGCATCATCTAAAGTCTTTGGATAAAAAAGAGTTAAATATGCAAAGCAGGGAATGATATGCATAAGCATAAGAGAATTTGAGGAAAGAAATATTGAATTAGAAATAAATGAATCTGTATAATTGAAAGGAATATGGTTCTGAGTTTAAAAAAGTATGAAAAATGGATTTGATAGGTTACTCTAGCTGGTTCTATTAAATTACTTCAGGAGATTGGTATCTCTTTCTACTTGGTGTTAGTAAATCATTTTAGGGGATTGAGTCTCCTTTTGGTTGGTGCCAGTAAAATTATTCTAGGGGATTGGTGTATCCTTATTGTTGGTTCCAATAAATCATTGTAATAGTAGGTTGGTTCTTAGAAGAACATTCATATAAATAAGTTTTATGGTTTTCTCCCATAAGGGTTTCCATGTATATCTAGCTTTTTCTTATGTTGCTAATGCGATTGACATTGTGTATGAATTCAAGTGTTTTGAATTGTTAAAATTTTCCATTATACCGATCCACCCCCCTCCCCCCTCCCCCCTACCCAACCTCTCATTATATCATATTTCCAACGACTGGTATCGAAGTTGGTTCTTTCAAGAAGCAGTTAACCACTAGAAGATAGATAACAAGGGATCATGGCTAGTCACAAGGGAAATTCCTCAAGCAGAGCTCCAATATTTGATGGATCAAATTTTGCTTATTGGAAAGTAAGATTGAGCACCTTTATTATGTCTCTAGGTACCAAAGTCAAGTTGTCTATTGAAAATGGTTATCAAGTTCCAACAAATCCTCCAACTAATGCAGATAGAAAAGTGCTCTATTCAAATAATGCAAAGGAAAAAAATGCCATATTATGTGGACTACCAGACACAAAATTATTCAAAGTGATATGTTGCAGAGCTGCCAAGGAAAATTTGAATAAGCTTCAAAGCAGCTACGAAGGAAATGACAAAGTGAAGAAGGCTAATATGTGAACTTATAAAAATTTAAAAATGGATGAAGATGAGAATGTTGCAACATTGTTTCTTTGTGTAGATGCGATAGTCAATACTATCATAGATCTTGGTGAGACAGTTAAGGAAATGCCAAATCTTTAAAATTCGAAGATGGATGTTTTTCATGTGATTCTCACTGCATACAAAATGAGAATAGAGAAGGAGAATCTAGGACAAGGAGAGATATAATTTAAAGAGGCTAAAGAAAAAAACAAACAAAATATCCATGAAGACTCAAGTCATGGATTAAATGAAGAAGAAGCTCATATTGTGAGAAAGATGAAAAAGGAACTGAAGAATTCAAAGGTAAGCTTCCATTCAAGTGTTTTGAGTCTGGTAGAATAGGTCACTATGCATCTAAGTGTTCATTATGCAAAATCAATTGATACTGATGATAAAGAAATATTCAACTCTCGTGATCATTAAATAAGAGGATACATCAGAAAAAAAAGTTTGTATCGAAAGAAAATAATGACATATAAAGTGATGAATGCATGTTTAATTCTGAGAGAGGAGATATCCTCTTCATATCCATGGGCGATCAAAACGATGAAGAAGATATTGAAGGGGAAGTGGACTATGAGGGAGAATTTGTGAGTGCCATGGAAGAGATAAGATGATTAAGGAAAAAGGTCAGTAAATTAGAAAAACAACTGGAAAAAATAGGGATGAAGGATGTGATGTAGATTCAATCATTTCCCTGAGAATTGAACTAGAAGAAACAAAAATAATAAAAGAGATTCTAAAAAAATATTTGAATGGAAAGGAAGGACACTAGAAAAAAACTAGAAAATTAAGACAGATCAACTTCATCAAAATTTAAGGCTAATAAAATGTACTAAATTGTTAGAACATGTCCTCAATTGTCAAAGTTCTCCATTAATAAATATAGATCTTAGTTATGAAGAGGACCCTAAGAAAACCAAGAGATAGTCAAGGTACATAACAACAAAAACATGCAAAAAACCTACTAGCTATAATGCAATCAAGAACAATTTAAAGGAACAAAAAAATAATGAGTCTTCTTCCATCAAATTAGGGTTGATTCATTCAAAAAACGTTAAGAGAGAATTGAAGGAATGAAAAAAAGGAGAAGATATAAGCCATGCAAATACACTAAAAGGATCAATCAACAATAGGACAAGCACCAATACACAATTAGGGAATTTTGAGGTCTAAAATGAGCCTCCTAAGGAAATTATAAAATAATGGTGGAAATAATAAAATAATATTAAATTGCATCATTAAAATTTAGAGGGAAAAAAGAAAAAACTACTTTTTCAATTCGTATTTTCAACTTATCTCCCTATGGGTTTACTCAAATTTCGAGCGGGAACACTCGTTGGATGTAGAATTTGATTCATCATCCAAGGAGTAACAATGTTTCATATTTTAGATGGGCCATGCTACATGAAAAATGAGAAATACATGAAAAATGTGATTGCAATCATGTTTTTCCTTGTATTTCTCATTTTCCATGTAACAGGGACCATCGAAAGTATGCAACATGGGTACTCCTTGGATGAGAAATTAAATTTTGCATGTATTCCTACTTGAAATTTGAGTTAAACCTTAGGGAGATAAGTTGAAAAAATAGTTTTATTATTTTATTATTTTTTGATCTTTTTAATTTTTTACCCCAAAAATGGTGAATCATCCCCTATGGTTGACCTCAAACGTTTTCTTAAGAGGCCCATTTTAGACCTCAAAAGTTGGGGACGTTATGTTTATGTCAAAGAAAGCACGAAAACTAGATTTAGTAGGGTTATTCCTTTCAACAGAAAATATACATCTAGGTACCAAAATATTTTATGGATAATGCTAATCATGTAATAATTTTAGTCATAAAGCAATTAATTGTAGAGCCAATGCAAGAAAATAACATGCAAGGAGAGAATTCCTTAAAGCTCCAATGAACTACTCAGACAACAAATCTAGAAGTATGTATGTAAGTGGTATTAGAAAATTTAATTCTTTTCTCGTTGTTGAATTACATTGAATGCTACAAATGCAATAGTTATGGGCACAAAGAAGAGGATTGCCAAAACATTCTAAACATGTCTTAAAACCAAGGAACGAAAGAATGTACCCCCAAAAATCAACATCCAACAGTTTGGAAAAAAACAAAAGAATCAATAAGAGTGAAATCTTATGTTATATGCTCCAAAACAAGAAAATAGATCTTATATTGATAGTGGATGTTTGAGACACATTATAGGAGATCAAATAAAATTCATAAAATCAAAGAGGAATACGGAGGAAAAGCAATACTTGGCAATAATGCATCTACAAAAATAGTTGGGAATGGAATAATCAACATAGATAATGGAAGAAATAAGGCCCAAAATGTTTTATATGTGGAAGGATTGAAACATAATCTCCTAGTCAAATGTGTGATCAAAGGGTATAATCTCACATTCCACTCCAAAGAATGTTAAATTAGAAATGTTGATACAATAAAGCTAGTGGGAAAGGCTAACAAAAACTCAAGCAAAGTGTATATTCTTGATGGAGAAAAAGGAGAAAAAATTTGTATGGGAAAGATAAATGAGATTTGGTATATGGTAAAGAAGTGTATCCTAGTATGGGAAAGATAAAGTCTCCAACAAAATAATGGGACAAAATAGTTTTGATAATTTAGTAAATATAAGCAAAACACAAGTCGTGAAAGACATGCCAAATATATCAAAACCAGATAATTATTTCTTTAAGGCATGCTCACATGGAAAACAAATCAGGGTATTCTTCTAAAAAAAAAGAATACTCTTCATCCAATCCTCTAGAACTCCTCCATACAAATCTCTATGGACCGGCCGGGACTCAAACATTGAGAGGTGAAAGTTATTTTGTGTTATTCATCAATAATTATACTAGAATGACATGGGTTACTTTCCTTTGATCCAGATCTTTGGGGGCAGGCCCCCAAGATTTGAAACATTGAAATGCCAGAAGAAAAGAGGAGAACACATAGTAAACAAAACTACAAAGAAATTTTTTTGTTTTTTATTAAAAAAAAGAATAAATATAAAAGCTACATTGTGGTGGATAATCTGTTCTTTTACAAAATTTGACTTGTCACTTATAGTCCTTTTTAGCTACAATACCATGGGTAAATTCCATGGGTTGGTAGATGCCACTTACAATGCCATGAGTGAATAAGTACCATGGGTGGATGAATACCATCGGTGGATAAATACCATGGGTGAATGAATACCATTGGTAGATGCCACTTTCTATTCGTATCATCCTTATAGAAAATCTGAGGCTTTTGAGAAATTATAAAATTTTAAAAATCAAATGCTTGAAAATAATGTAATAAATGGCCATAATAATGCTCAGTGAATTTCAGTTACCAAACATATTTTGGGGACAAGAAGTTTACACAACAGTTTAGATCACAAATAAGGGTAAACAATACAAAAACACCTTATGAATTATGGAAAGGAAAACCAACCACTGTTAAAATTTTCAAAGTTTTTGGAAGAAAAATCTATATTAAGATAAATTCAAATGATTTAGTGAAATTTGATTCCAGAACAAAGGAATGAATTTTCTCTGGATATGCATATAGAAGAAAGGAATATACAAAAAAATACCTAAAGTTGTTGAAAGTATTGATGTAAGAATAGATGAAGTGTTTCCTCAAACCCAACAAAAACCAAATAATAATCAAGAAGAAGAATACATTCATAATGAAGAGCATGGAGAGGAACAATAAGAAGAAGTTGAGCCTTTGCATCCAGGAACTCCATCCAGGTATGTCCTAAAGAATCATCCAGTTAGCCAAATTCGGGGAGATATGGAATTGGGAGTTTAAACTAGAAGGAATATTGTTGGTACAATAAGCATTAATAGCTTAAATCTACTATAGAACCCCAACAATTTTCTTAGGCTAATCAAGATGAACATTGGGTTAAAGCTATGCATGAAGAACTAGGAAATATTGAAAAGAGTGAAACATGGGAGTATGTTCCAATACCTAAGGACAAAAATGTGATTGGAATGAGCCGAGTCTACCAAAATAATTTGAGTGAAGATGGAAAAGTAGTCGTGAACAAAGAAAAACTTGTGTGCAAATGATATGCACAAGTTGAAGGTATTGAATTTGAACAAACATTTTCTCCAGTATCCAGACTTGAAGCAAAAAGAATGTTCTTGGCCTTTGCAAGATTTAAGGGATTTAAAGCTTATATATGGATATAAAATCAACATTTCTAAATAGAAAACTACAAGAATAAGTATATATTGAGAAACCAAAAAATATTTCGACTCTCAGAAGACATGGATTATGTGTTCAAAATAAAGAAATCTATGCATGGGCTAAACAATAACTTAGGGCTTAGTACTCTAGCATGGATAATATATTAAGTATTAAAGCTTCAAGAGAGGTGCAACATACAATAACCTTTATACCAATATTGAAAATGATAACTTACTGATCATTATTGTCTATGTGGATAACATAAGTTTTGGAAGTGATGTTGATTCTATGAGAAAAAGTTTTGTATCTAACATGTAGAAGGAGATTGAAATTTATATGTTGGGGGAAATATATTTATTTCTTGGTTTGTAGGTCTATTAATAAAAAATAGGCATATATATTTCTTAGGCAAACTACCTTAAACAAATACTGAATATGTTTCGTATGAAAAACTATGCACTTGTGAGCAATCCCATGAAAACAACATGCAAACTCAGTAAGGGTGATAAGTATCCACAAGAAAATCAAACCATGTATAGGTATATGATTGGAATCCTTCTTTAATTAATAGCTTCAAGACCTAATATCATGCAAGCATTAGGTTTAGTGGGCAGATTTTAGTCAAGTCCAAAAGAAACTCATGTAAATGCAGTGAAAATAGTATTTAGATACATGCAAGGCACCATATTTTTTGGTTTGTGGTATCCAAGTGGAACATACCTTACTCACATGGCATATATAGATGAAGATTGGGTTGTTAGTGTTGATGATAAGAAGAGCACCAGTGGAGGATCCTTCTTGGTAGGAAACTATTTGGTCTCTTGGTTGAGCAAGAAAAAAATCTCGATTTCTTTATCCATAGTTGAGGCATCATGTTATGCAACCAGCTCACAAAACAAAAGGAAAGATAGATCAACGACGTGAGAAATAGCCTCTTTGAGGGAGAAACCTCCTTTACATCACTTAAATGAAAAATTCTTGAATGATTCAAATGATAAGACCTCCTTCGTATATATAGGAGTCTAAGGGGTCATAATATAATCAAAGCCTACATAAGAATAATAATGTAAGGGCACAACAATAACAATAATGTGCTTCTGTGGGGCACAACAATAATAGTATGGGGGCTACATGGGCACAATAAGAACAATAGGGGGCTACACTAGTATTATAGGGACATAACATGCCCCTATACTTCAAAAGAATTTTGTCCTCAATGCTTGAGTAGTTCTGGATGCTTCTATATAAAATTATCATCCTCACATCTGGAATATTTAGTGGGCAGTTCTTCCAGTTAATGAGATACTCTAAAATCTGTCGATTCTGTAGCTTTTGGGTTCTTGTTTACATGACTGCTTCAGGGTCAAATATGATTTTTCCATCTTCGTTAAGTTTTGGAAATACTATTTGAACTAAGAGATTGTCACGAATAACCTTCTTTAAGCACGCTACATGGAAAACTGGGTGTACTCAAGAAGATGTAGGTAACTCCAATTTGAAGGCCATAGTACCAATCTTTTGCAACACCTTGTAAGGCCATAGTACTTGGGTGATAATTTATTATCCTTGTTAGCTTGCTTGAGGAAAATTTGTGTGTATTTTTGTATCCGTAAAAATACCCATTCACATAAAGAAAAATTTGTTTCACTATGATGTTGATCCGCCTATTGTTTCATTCGATTTTGTGCTAGAGTGAGGTTATCCTTTAAGAGTTAGAGATTTTTTTTTTGGTGCTTGATGTGATCTTCCACTGCTTGAACCTTATAATTTTCTCTTAAAGTTGATGTGATGGACGGTGGATGATATCCATAAAGTGCCATAAATGGGGTCATTTTTGTTGGAATAGGGATGGAAGTGTTATATCACAATTTAGAAAACGTAACCACTTGACCCATTGTGTTTTTTTATCATATACAAAGCAATGAAGTCATCCTTCCAAACATTTATTGACTATCTCAGTTTTCCTGTCAGATTGAGGATGATAAGATGAGTTATGAGCTATTTTAGTACCAAGACAAGAAAATATTTATGTCCAAAAATTTCTAGTGAAAATGGGATCTCTGTCACTTACAATAATATTAGGTTTTCCATGTAGATTTTGAATTATTTCCATAAATGTAGTAGCAAATGTACTGGCTTTACAAGGATGAGATAATGCAAAAAAGTTTGCATACTTGGTAATTCTATCAACTACCCCCATGATGACACTCTTTCCTTCAAACTTGGGTAAACCTGTGATAAAATCCATTTATACCTCCTCCCAACGCTGACTTGGAATGGATAAATATTGTAACAAACCCGAGCTCTTAATTTCCTCAAGTTTATTTTTAAAAAAATTATTTTATTGTTTTCAGAATGTCTCTAGTCTTCATTCTAATTTGATGATATCTTGAAAGAAGATCTAGCTTGGTGAAGAAAATTTCTCCATGTAATTCATCCAACAATTCATCAATGACAAGAATGGGAAATTCATCTTTAATAATGATCTTTTTGATCTCCCTATAATACGAAAACATATGCCATGATCCATCCTTCTTGTGCACCATTACTATTAGATAAGAGAAATAACTTTGACTAGGTTCAATTATATCAACCTATGGCATTTCTACAACCATACGTTCAATTTCACTCTTTTGAGCATAGAGATATCTGTTAGCCCTGATGTTTGGAGGAACACTTCTTGGACTCAAATTAATAGCATGATCATGAGCACTACTTGGTGGGAGGCCTTTGGGAGTCTCAAATACCTTGGAATGATTGTCCGAGACATTTTGGATATCTGGATAAATAAATTATTTCAATGTTTGAACCTCTAATGAGCATAATTGTGCAATTACGCCCTGTTGTTATTTCTTCAAAAGATTTTTCATGCCATTAGAGCTTATTATCTTCCCTAGTTTCCCTATGATACCCCTTAATTCAACTTCCTTTCCTTGCCAAAAAAATTTCAAGAACAATTCTTGAAAATTAAATGTACTTAATTCCATTGGACTCTTAGAAGCAATATTGTAGGCCACTAATTAATGGAAAGTATCTGACTGATAAACATACAAAGGCAAAAAAGCAAGTTATATATATATATATATATATATATATATATATATATATATATATATATATATATATATGTTATCTATAGAAAATTTATAGTTCCTCCATTTGGAACCATCACTTGACACTCTGGTGTTAGATATAGAAAGCAATTCAATTCCTTGGCTATCTTACAATGAATAAAATTATGGGTACTACCCGAATAAATCAACATTATTACCTTTTTCTTTGTGATATATCATTCTATATCGATAGTTTGAGGAGTGTTAATATTGATAATGCATTACAATGTATGGTCAGATTCATTTCTTTTCAACATTCCGTGTATATCCTCCTATTTTGATGTCTTCTTCCCTTTTTCTTCTCCCCGTCCATAATCTACGTGAAATAATTTTCATACACTTACATCTTTTAGTGTATTTTGATCTCACACCAACAAATTCCCTTTTCTTTTTCCTCCAATTGCTTTTTGTGTCAACTCTGTAGGCTAGATTTTGCCAGGCCATCAACGCACTGTTTGTTTAGGAATGTTCTGCACTTCGTTGTCATAATTTTTCTTTCAAATTTTCTTTCCAATTTCGAACATTTTCCACGAATCATGCCTCCAAAGGTGAACCTCATGTTGGATGATATTCCCAAATTCCCACGAATAAATCAATCTTAAGCTCCTTCAGAACAGGAAATTTTATACCTGATATTCAATGAAGTCTGAAAGAAGTTATAATTATTTAACCCTTTTGTTTTAGATTACCTAACTATTAAATAACTATGTTACTTCAGACCTTCAGTAATGTGCTATCATTTCCTTTGTAAAAAATGACTAAGCAACTTGTGATTTATGAGAAAAAAACCATCGATACCATACAAACTTATTGGGTTCTAAGTATAAAGATTCAATTTGTACCTTTTGTGTGTGTTGCACATCATGGAGATCAAAATATTGCTCCATCTGTAGTATCCATGTATAATATTCCCGAATGGGAAAAGCAAGAATATAGTGCATAAACATGCCAATAATAGTGTAGGTCAATGCATAAATGTGAGAGACCAATATGGAGCCTTATTATTCATCATAACAATAACAAACATGTATAATATAATGGGCCACAAAGCATATAACAAGATACAACAAGCCTCCAATAAAAAAATCTCTTAAGAATGAGGTGTTGCTACTATATCAAAATGCCGAAGACACTGCTACAACACAATCATAAGAGCACTGCTACAGAAAATGAGCATAAAAAAAATAAATGGCTGACATATGCCTCAAAGATAATGTAAAATGAAGATGAACTCTCTATACAACCTCCAACAAAGAACCCAAGAGGGTTTTCATAAATACACCAATATACAATATATGAACCAAAGCCCTAGGGATGAACATTCACTGCAACAATAAAAATAGAAAGTTGTGGCTGATATGATATGAAAAAGAATATAACCTCCTCCAATGGATCCTCTAGATGAAAGTTTGATCCCTTCATTAGAAAAACTCCTCTCCAAATGGTGTACTGAAACCACCCTTGCAATGCCTCCCTAAAATAACGTAGTCCAAGACAAAAGTTGCGCTGTAGGGGAAAATGATAAAGTGGCCTAATGCCAAATGCTGCAATAAGGCTCAAGGGCCTTCCTCACTAGCCTCCCAATGGAAGGAAACATTCCTCCACTAACAAACAGCTCAAAAATCACCTAGATGTATTCTCCACTGCTGCAACCTGCAACTCAACACATCTCTCAATAGAAACTGTGTTGTAGATGAAAGATGGAGCTTGGCCTAATGCCTGAATGTGGAAATATAGTGCAAATAATCTTCCTGAGTGGGAACTAGAAGTCCCTTAAGGATAGAGGTGGGATTCCCACTCGAGAACACCCTGTGCTAAACAACACTGCAATCTTAGCTAAACAATTGAAGAGAAACAAGTCTAAACATACCATAAAATCAAAAATATCAAAACATAACATAACGATCTATGGCTTCAATCCTCTTCCTTATATAAGTGGTGAGCTTCCTCACCCTTGGCCCCACCCATTAAAGGCAGTACTTCCATGCATGGATTCTCCCTCCAAAACTGTGTTGTCCCATAATGAATGCCACTCCTCCATGACAACGTTGTTGATTTGGTCAAAGTTGACCTAGTCTATGTCCTCTAGCCCCTTTTCACACATAAGGGTGCTTTATCAAGCCACTAAAGTGACCTATTTTCACATTAGCAGTGATTTTATTCCTACTAAGGAGATGTATGGGTCTCCATACCCTCTTATTCAGCAAATTAAGAAGCAAAAGAAAAAATTAATATTCCAACTAGCTCATGGATAATTGGGAATATTACAGTCCTCCCCTCCCAAATTTGCTTTTCCTCAAGCAACTGCAAAGGTGAGTGCTGCAAATATTCTCCTCCTCCATTGGTGACACCTTCATGTGATAAATTTTCCTCATAAGCCAAGTGTCTCCCAATCAATCCCTCCATGAAATTATCCTCCCAAGTTCTTATGAGATGCAAATGACTCATCCCACAAGGAAGCAAACGACCCAATGAATCAATCATGGTTTGCCCAATTTTCTCCATGAAACATGTAGCATAATAAACATAGAGAATCTCTCTCCCAAAGGGCACATCCAATCCTTCCATCCTCCCTCCAATCATTCCCATAAAAAGAATAAGGACATCATCAATGTATGGGATCAAAACCAAGTACACATAAGCTATCATATGCAATAATGGAGGTGGATCATAGTCCCACATGAGGAACCAACCCAATATATCTCCTGACTGCCTCAGATCATGATATGGTAAGTGTTTTCCCCACACTTACTTGATGCCATAGTCTTATCATATTCTTTGATAAGGTGAGAAATGTTTGGTGCCTTTCGAGTGCACCCTGAATGGCCAATCATCTCCCTATATCCTCCTAGGGAGTGGCCATGCTTAACATTGTTTATGGCCCAAAGTTGGCCATGAATTTTATAAGGAAGAATGATCCTACTTGGAGCAATGGCCTACACATATATGGTAAAGGAATGAAAATAATCATCAAGTAAATCATTATGCATATAAACATGATCCTTACCATAAAACTTGCTCATACCAATGGAGTGGCTCATAGATAGATCCCCTCTCATTCCCCAATAGGAAAGAGGTGTCTGTGATAAATCCATCAAAGATTTATGTATATCCTCTAGCTCCACATGATCTGTGCATCTCCTCAAATTATGATATATCTCCTCTTCAAGGCCTACCCAAGTGTATCCCTCCATGATGGTATGGTATGCTCTCATGGAATAAGTGTGGCTAAAGAGAAAATCTTCATGTGCTGCATGTAGTAACTTCTCCTTAAGCTTGGATGCTCTAGATAAGAAGATCCTACCATGATAGTAGATTACCTCATCTTTGACTGAATATCCCTCCTCTTGTAGTTGGTCACCAAGTATCATGCATGTAAAAATATCCTTGGAATAATCCACCAACAGCTGGGATTTCCAATATGGATCTATCCTCCATAGTGACAACGCTGATGATATATCAAATATAGCATCTGTCATGTGGCTTCTCCCTTATTTGACATATCATATGCCAAAGTCACATACTAGAAGGCTGTTATCCTTCCTCTGCTGCTCCTTTCTCAGCGCAAGATCTGAGGTGAGAGTGGGTAATGATGATATTGGGAGAATGTCTCCCTCCTCCTTGATTCTAACCCAAGATTCTCAACGTTGTGCCTGACCTCAAATGCTCCCACTCCTCTTGGATCTATGAGTGGTGTACCATGATGTGATACATTCCTCACCAAATCCTGATCAGGTGGCCTCCCAGGTGGTTTTCCACAAAACAATAATGTCTCATGGGCCAAAGTCATGTGCATAATAGATGGGACTGTTAGGTCCTTGCTTCCACTGCACAAATCCATCTCTGTTTTCTGTGTGGAAGTTGTTTGTGAAGGATATGTGTGCAAGCCCTTAATCATCTGATTTTTGCCACTTTTTCTATCCATCTGCAAAGTCTCCCATTCTGTGGTGACCTTCCGCAAAGTAATCAACCACTGCACACCCAATATCACATTGGTGTCAGGTATGTCAACCACAAAGAAGTGATTAGTCAATATATATGTCCCCATGGTGACAGATAAATATGGAACATAATGCATTCACTACATAGTTCTAGCTCTTGGGACCAAAACATAAAATCCCTCAAAATCATCAGTGGGTATTTCCCTCCTCTTCACTAGTTGGGCATCAATAAAGTTGTGGGTAGCCCCACTATCAATCAAAATTGAAACCCTCTGATCTAAGATGGAACCTCGAACCCTCAATGTCAAGTACTTGGGCACTCCTCTCAATGATGCAAGGGCCCCTCCAATTGGAGCAAATGCTCCATTCCCACCTCCTAGTGGTGGTGGACCCTCTCCTGCTATCCCAATGTCGTGATCTCCTTCTGGTTCTTCTCCTTCTTCCTCATAATCATTTGAAAATACCTCTATATAGTGTGCCTTTCCTGCTACACATCTATGTTTGAGTGCCCATGATTCTTGGCATGTGAAGCAAAGCTTCCTTCTCCTCAAGTCTCTTCAGACATCATCACTGAGAGGTACTTTGTTTTGGCTCTCCTTTGAAAGAGGAGCCTTCTCATATTTTCCCTTTGATGAAAAAGTGGGCTTTTTCTGAAATGTTGCCTTTTCTTTTGGCAAGGCATCTTGTAGATCTCCAGCCCTTTCAATGGAGTCTTGACGGGTAGTGGGTTTGGTATATTTAACCAACCTATGAAGAGGTTCTGCTAACCCATCAATAAACATATAGACCCTTCTTGCTGCAGATAAATCAGGAACCATAACAGAAAGTTTTAGAAATTTAGAAATATAAGTTTCTAGATTACCTGATTGTTTTAGCTTTGTTAGCCCCATGAAAGTTTCCTCTGGGTCTCTTCGATCAAACCTCTCCACCAACCTCCTTGTGAACTCTGAATATGCAGTCACATTGGCATGACCCAATGTAGACAGCCCAAGAAACCACCAATCATGTGCTTCACCCTCAAGGTGCAGTGATGCTATCTTGATGGCCTCCATCTCCGGTACTTGGTTCAGCTAGAAGTAGATTCCTAGCTTCTCTACCCATGATTTGGCAGTGCATTTAGATGACCCGTCAAAGTTGGGTAAAAAAAATCTGCCCATAGTCCAGTGTAGATCATGATTCTGTATGAATCCTCTACCTCTATTGTGATGTCGGGGTCTCCTATTGTCCTTGATCTGAAAAAATTCTTGAAAACTCAAATGATCATTGAATCTTTGAGATTGAGACTCATACTCCATGAAATAGTCTTCAAGGGTTTCTTGTTCTTGAAAACCTCCATTTCCCATTGCTAAGAATGTAGGCATTGTAGAGCGTTGGGAAACCTGTTGCTTCACTGGTTGATCACTCCAGTGATGAGAAATGTTAGAGCCTTCACCATGTAGAAACCCTTTAGGGGATTCCTTATGTCTATCGATCCTCATCTCCTTTATTTCTCTAGCAATGTCTTGCATAGTTTGAAGAAGAAGCTTTGGATACTCCTCCTCATCTTCTTCTCATAAAGGGGTTTTACCCTTGTCTTCCTTATCATATGTATAATCATACTTTTGGTTTCTTCTTCTGAGATACCTCTTCTCTCTATCGGTGAGAGGATCTCCTTCTTCTGATGACATATTGGCTTAAAATGCACAGGCCGAGCCAAGATTATGCTTTGATACCACTGTAATATTCCCGAATGGGAAAAGCAGGAATATAATGCATAAACATGGAAATAACAGTGTAGGTCAATGCATAAATGTGAGAGACCAATATGGAGCCTTCTTATTCATGAGAATAGCAACACACATGTATAATAGAATGGGCCATAAATCATATAACAAGATACAACAAGCCTCTAATAAAGAAATCCCTCAAGAATGAGGTGCTACTACTATATCAAAATGCCAGAGACACTGCTATAACGCAGTCATAAGAGCACTGCTACAGAAAATGAACAGACAAAATATAAATGGCTGATATATGCCTCAAAGATAATGTAAAATGAAAATCAAGGCTCTATACAATCTCCAACAAAGAACCCAAGAGGGTTTTCAGAAATACACCAATATACAAGATATGAACCAAAGCCCTAGGGATGAAGATTCAGTGCAACAATAAAAATGGAAAGTTGTGGCTAATCTGATATGACAAAGAATATAACCTCCTCCAATGGATCCTCTAGATGAAAGGTTGATACCTTCACTAGAAATCCTCCTCTCCAAATGGTGTACTGAAACCACCCCTACAACTCCTCCCTAAAATAACACAGTCCAAGACAAAAACTGTGCTGTAGGGGCAAATAATAAAGTGGCATGATGCCAAATGCAGCAATAAGGCTCAAGGGACTTCCTCACTAGCCTCCCAATAAAAGGAAAACTTCCTCCACTAACAAAAAACTCAGAAATCACCCAGATGTATTCTCCACTGCTGCAACTTGCTACTCAGCACATTTCTCAACAGAAACTACATTGTAGATGAAATATGGAGCTTTTCCTGATGCCTGAATGTGTAAATATAGTGCAAATACTCTTCCTGAGTGGGCACTAGAAGTCACCCAAGGATAGAGGTGGGATTTTCGCTTAGGAACAACCTATGCTAAACAACACTGCAATCTTAGCTAAAAAAATGAAGAGAGCAACAAGTCTAAACAGGCCATAAAATCCAAAATATCAAAACATAACATAATGATCTATCGCTGCCATCCTCTTCCTTATATAAGTGGTGAGCTTCCTCACCCTTAGCCCCACTCATTAAAGGAACTAATTCCATGCATGGAGTCTCCCTCCAAAACTTCATTGTCCCATAATGAATGCCACTCCCCCATGACAGCGTTGTTGATTTGGTCAAAGTTGACCCAATCTATGTGCTCCTACCCCTTTTCACACATAAGGGTGCTTTATCAAGCCAGTAAAGTGACCTCCTTTCACATTAGTAGTGATTTTATTCCTACTAAGGAGATCTATGGGTCTCCATACCCTCTTATTCATCAAATTAAGAAGCAAAAGCAAAAATTAATATTCCAACTAGCTCATGGCTAATTGGGAATATTACACCATGTTACCATATCCTTGCCATCAAACTTCCTCATATCAATATTTGGAATGTTGTGGGTTTTGGACCAAACATTGGAGTCTCTAAAATCATAATTCATATTATTTTTATTCTCATCATGAGTTTCATGGAATACCTTTTCGCCATTAGGAAGCATTTATGGCATGAACTTTGTCAAACCTTCCTTCAAACCATCCATGTCTCCTTTTAAACCATTCATGTCACCTTTTAAGCCATCCATGTCCCCTTTTAATCCATCCATTTCCCCTTTTTTTCGTCTTTGGTTTCTCTTTGTGAGAGCGGAATTTATTGCACTTGGTCCCGTAATTTTGATATATCATGTTGCAATTATTCCTCTTCATGTGTTATAGTATATATTTTTGAGGGATTAATGGGTGTAGAACTATTTTTTTTCGCGGGGATTTTAGAACTAAATTTTTATATCGATGCTTCAATATGCCCTTGGAATCACTTCAAACTAATTTTTCAACTGAATTTTATGCAAGTTTTTAAAACATACACATCTTTTGAATGGATGCGACTGATCCATAAAACATCTCTACACAATTTTGAATATCTTAGAAAAAATATGGGTGTAATTTCTTCATTAAAAGGGGGATTGGTCCACTAATTTCAACCAATAATTAGGTTAGTGGCATCAAGAGTTCAAGGAAAGAAGATGCATCAATAGAGGGGGGGGGGGGGTATATGCCTTCTTCCTCTGATACCAAAGGGGAATAATAATCAGAAATTAGGAGAGTACCAATCAAAAAATAGGACCCAATACTGATTATGTTCTACAAGATGCCCTTGGAATCAATTCAAACTGATTTTTCAAAGAAGACTTATGCAATTTGGGAAAAAAAATACACACCTTTTTCTTGCTTTTGAGGAGCTCGATATTGAAACTGAATTATCTCTATTATTTTGGATCTTCAATATCTGAAATTTGGTGTTGTAGTAGCCCTATGAATGCTTCTTTCAAATGCCATAGGTCTGACTTGATTTGGATTCTTCAAGGAAAAGTTATGTCCAATCTCCCACAATGACCTAATTATGGTCTGGTTCAATAGAGTGAACTTTTATGGCGTGCCATGTGTCAATGTTTCCTACTTCGGCTCTAAAATTGATACATAGGAAACTACAGTCCATTTCCTTATGGCCATTTTTTACAGAATTCCAATCAGGTGCTCAGAGATATCGTTATGACAATTTTCCCACGGTCACCTCTTTGAGATGAAATCTGGGAGCCTAAAAAAACCCTAACTTCCACAGATCATATCTCTAAAAATATTGTGAACCAAGATCTGAAATTTTTACATGAAGTTCCTTAGGATTTTAGCTTTTCATGATAAAAATTTCAGCTTCTGAAAATTTGTATAAAACATTTTATAGTGAAAATTATACGATGTCCTCTTTGGAGTAGCGAAACCCTAGAATCCAAAGCTTTGATACCAAATGTTATGAAACCAACTCCAAAAATAGAACATAAGAGTGATCAACGGCTTAGAAATAAGCCGCTTCGAGGGGGAAAAATCCTTTAAATTACATAAATGAACAATTTTTGGATGATACAAATGACAAAACCTCATTCTATATATAGGAGTCCATGGGGTCACAATATAATCGTAGCCGACCTAACAATAATAATGTAAGGGCACAATAATAACAAAAATGGGGTTACAGGGGTACAACAATAACAATAAGGGGGCTACACTAACAACAAAAAGGGACTACACTAGTAATATAGGGACCTAACATGGATTAGCTTGGTAGGGCAGGGGCTTGTATAGACTTCCCCAAGAAGCATATATACATATGAAGCCAAGGGTTGATAAATTTTCCTAGGAAGCGAGGAATGTTATGAGGCTAGGGGGTTAATAGACTTCCCCAAGAAGTGGGGACCATTATGAGGCCAAGGGGCCAATAGACTTCCCCATGAAGTGGAGACTAGTATGAGCCTAGCTTGATAGAAGAACCCAAAATAGTGGCCCAATAGAAGGGCCTATATTAGACCAGGGGCTAGTGTAAGACCTCATAGAGTGGTTTGATATGAATAAGGCACCTACCGTAGGTGCCTTTGTTTTTTCCATGGCCGTGGTTCTATGTATAAGAAATTTATTTATATCTATCCTAAAATCATCTGAGCCTCAAACAAATGTGGGACTTAAGAAATACCCATATTCTTAGATATTTGGATTAAAGCCTTAAGGTTTTGGTCCCAACAGTTGGTCTTTAAAGAAAGAATAGGCATAACATTGGGGGCTAGGTGAAAAAGAAATGTATGAGTTGCATTGGCTCATAATACCTAGTTCTATGGGAAAATTGGAATTTAGAAACTAGGCCAAGGAATCTTGAACTTATAAGCTCATATGTATATCCATGAATTTAGTTGTGGAACAAATTACTTTTTAAATCTCTAAGTGGACTCGAATACACATTTATTGAAATGCTTATTTAAGCCAATCATATTGTGTGGTTTTGTGGAACTATTGTCAAGACCCCGAGGAGCCAAGGGGCTATTGAAATAATCCTTATCTAGGTTATCCAGACTGAATTTCCAACCATGTAATTAAAATCACACCCCATGATTTTTGGACTATGTTCAATGATGTTTTCGTCCTACCAAGATTTCATTGAGCTAATGTAGTATACATTAGCTGGAGAAGTTTGAAAATAGATAAAACAATTGTAGTGTGTTTTGCGGATAAAATTGTGGTTCTGATATGTGAAGAGCGAGAAAGACATAAAATCAAAATGAGTTTTTGTGTCACTGAATAGGAGAAGAATATAAGATATTTGGATAAAACAACGTTGAAGGTACAAAGCAAGGAGTGAAATGTAGAAGCAGAAGAGACTTTGAGGAAAGGAAAATTGAATTGGAAATCATTAAACCTATATAATTTGAATGTCTATGGATATGATTTTGAAAATGTATGAAAAATGGATTTAACATGAAGCTCTAGTTGGTGCCAATAAATTACTTCAGGAGATTAGTATCTCCCTTTGGTTGGTGTTAGTAAAACATTGTAACGGTAGGTTGGTTCTTAGAAAAAAAAATCATTTAAATAATTCTTGTGGTTTTCCCCTGATGTAAGGGTTTACACATATATCTAGTGTTCTCTTATGTTGTTGTGATCTATAAAATACCATGGATATTATACTGGATATTTTTTCACAACATATCTGATAAAATTATACCTAAAATTCCAAAATATACACTATTACAATTTTACACATCTTTAGATTTATAGATCTGTAGGTTATTATTAATAGTGTATGTATGGGAATTAAAAATATGCATAAAATAGAGAACAATGAAATAAAACCTCACACACATATTTGACACAAGATATGACCAAGGAAATGCTTTTGAGAGAAAAAACTAGTTGGAAGGTGGGGATGCTATGCTCTCTTTCTCCGAATAGAAAATGTCTATGAGTATAAAGAAGTATGGCTCACGTCTTGTGGGCTTGTAGAGTGAAAAATTACTCTTTGTGTTATTTATCTCATATCCCTCTCGGAATTTTTTTTCTAAACTATGGAACAAATGCACTTGAAAGAATGGAACCCCTTTTCCTCTTAGTGGCACAATTATAACATAGCATGATCGCCTACTAATGGTTAGGTTTGACTACATCAACTCTTAACCAAGTTACAATATAGAATCTTCTAGTTTTCTTCATCATAATCACATGGCTAGCCCTTTTTCTTGAATAATGGGGTTTGTCATGTCATCCTGTCAAATTATGGTGGTGATAATAGGAAGGTCAAATTTTGGGTAGCATAAAATTCACATAAAGACTCACATTAAAGCGATCCTTGCACAATTGGAAAGGTATTTGTTTGAAAAATAGGGAAAAAGTGTGGCACCAGAGAAAACAAGTTTTTCCCCTAAAAATTTTTGTTTGATGCCTCAAAACAATATTAGAAGGTTGTAGACCTCAATTTTCCAAAATGGGTCCCGTTGGTAAAACGGGTCCTTGGAGCTGATTCCTCCACTTTTTCCACTCTAAAAGCATCGAGATAGATGATAAACAATATAATGATCCAATTTGGATCATGTTGATGTGATTGACATTGTGTATGCATTGAAGTGTTTTGAATTGTTAAAATTTGCCATTATATTAATCCTCCCCCCCCCCCCCCACCAAAGTATAATCATATTTTCCAATAGGAAAACCTCTCTCAACTATAAAATATACTTTTCATTTCTTATAGATTGTAAACAGAGGAAAAAAAAACATATGAACCATAGTAAAAAGAGTCAATGTCATTATTTTTAATGCAAATTAATATTTATGCACTTTGATGCTATGTTTTTGTTTTATCACATTACTTGGTGAGTAGGAAAGAATAAGAAGAAGAAACCTTTTTTTAATGAATCCCAACTCTTTATATTTCAATTTTTTTGGATTTGAAATCCTTTGGACTTTCTTTACCAGGCCCTTGGTCATTATAATCCATTTTCCTCAATAAATTGGTAGTAATGTCTCTAACATGATTTTTGAAATAACTGAAGGTTTATTGAGGTTGTATCTTGGAAGGTGAGTTCACCACACTTGAGTGTGTAATGGTGTTATTTTTGCTTTGACAAACATGCTCCAAATTTTTTCCTAAACTTTAACTTTTGATCCTACTGAGGATCTTGTGATTTGTCGTTCCATGGTCACCTCAAGGTTGGTTGATATTTTGGAAGTGTTTAAGTATTATTCTCAGATTGTAAGTGTAAAATTTACTTTCTCATACATACCCAGTCCTTGATAAATTTACAAGCGCGATTATTTCTATGCAAGATTATATAGGCATTGCACAACCCCTTAAAGTAAGGATTGTGCAATCTCTAGGAATAGTGCTCGCACATTATTTAGTTACAGTGCTTACATAATCACTTTTTACAGTGACTATGTAGTCCATGAGGAAAGTGCACTGTGAAATCTATGTCGATATTCAATGTACACTCTCCATTGACAATCTCACTCTCACTTTGGTTACAATTGTACTACTATTCCAGTGAGTTTTATCAACTGTCGCTTTTGCACACCTTTGTTTTTGCAAGTGTCGCTTTCACTTTTACGATGACTCTTTTGCTTGATTTCACTTTCACAAGTGTCATTTTCACTCTATCTTGCATCACTTTCAGTTTCTTCAATTACAAGTGGTTTTTCACGTTTTCTTACTGCCACAAGTGTCGTTTTGATTGTTTTCACTATTACATGTGTTACAGTTTGAAATACTGCTAGAGGAAGCTCTAGCACACTATTATGCATTACTTGATATTATGTATCATAAGAATATACACTAGACACTTTATCACAACTTAACACACTCTTTAGCTGCAACCGACACTTGTTTTCCAACTTGTATTCTTAGTGTCACAAAGCTACGATCCATTTGTTACACTTAGAAATAAGTGTCGCTTTGTTTTCGATTCAAGGTAAGCATGATGATTTCAGGTAATATGCATATTTTTGTCTTTTTTTATGGACTTCATGTGTGTGATCATGTTTTGGAAAAAAAATTATGTTCTCTCCTCTCTTGTTCCACTAGTCCCACACTTAGACACTTTCTACTTTCCTTTGCATTAGCATCTTGCACACTTATACTCCTAGTTACTGGATGAGGAAATTTCACATTTCTAGTAAACAATGGTGCATTCCTTACTCTATAAAAATTTGAAATATTCCATCCTAAGGGCCTCCTTCACAAACCATTGCACAATCTTGAACTACAATCTCTCAGTCTCCTTCTTGCTTACCCTTGATAATTGCACCCAAAAATCAACCTTGCTTACCTCTCTAGCAAATGTTTCATTCATAGTGGGAAGTGTAGTTACTCCTTGACATCTGCAGTGGGAAACCATGCACAACTTGAGCCTTCCTCTCAAGTATTTTGCATTGCAAATTTACAGTGAGCAAGCATGACACCCTTACCTCTTACACTTTCTCACTATTCCAAGACTAAGCTTTATCTATCTCCTTAGCACATGGTGCATTTCTAGTGTACATTTTTGCATCCTTGGATCAGTGTTGAACAAAAATTCTCTGTTTCTTAAGCCTCCCTCTAAGTTACAACACATAATATAATTTTAGTGAGCAAGGCTTCAACCCTTGTTCACTAAACTTCCTCACTACATAGAGCACATACTCGTGGCTCTCCCTCCCAGTGCATGGTGCATTTCTAGTAAATAATGGACCCTCCCTGCACCCTTGCAGAAGAAAATTTCACTATACACTCTCTTTGTCTCCCTTCGACATCTACAATCCCTAGGTCCTTAGTCACTTCTATTTTCACTTCACACACGTGATATTCTCTCTTCATTTCCCTAGTGTAGTGTGAATTTATAATGCAAAATCACTCAAATATAGCCTCCCGCAACTGCACATTCAACCTAAGTAGGCCTCTCCCTCTCATCCTTTTCACATGCCCACCATAATCAACCTCATTCATGAGTAAAGTAGAGGTAGAATATAAGTTTTTTCGTACGGATATTTCCTTGTCATGAGTGATTGATATACAAGTGTATCATATCAAAATGGAAAGGTGATGCTCAAGGAATATGTCAAGGAGAGAAACAAAGAGGCACTTGTGGAGAAGAAGCATAAGGAAGAACCATCATGAATACATAAAGAGATATTTAACCATGATAAAGTGATGGCATCTCATGTTGCCTTGGAAGGTTCCAACCCTAATCTAGACCCTTTGGAGGATGAAGATGGGAAACAAGAGAAGATCCATCATGAAGAAGTTAAATTCATAACAACAAAGAGAAAATATTGGGATTTACACATCATCATGAAGTTGCATGTCATGATTTCCAAGTCATGGCTTGTAAAATTGTCATCACAATGAAATATGTGTCAATGTGTCCTTCCACATAATTTGTGGATTTAATGATATAATTTTAAAAATAAAAAAATGTAAATGTGTGGAAGTCCAAGAGTCACATGTGGAATTTGAAAATTCACATGTGGACCAAAGAGTCAGTAGAATTTAAAAGGTCACTTATGTGTCCAAGGTTCATGAGGGAAGCTCAAGAGTCATGGGGATATTAACGATAACTCCTCTTGTTATAAATACACCCTCATAACTCAAGAAAGGGGATTTCCAGAGGCTTATACTTTGGAGAGCTAGCGTTGGATTATCTTGCTTGGCATAAGAGAGAATATCATTCTTTTGAGAATCAAGAAGTGACTTAATGTTCCACTATTGGAGCTAGTGGCTTACAATTATAATTATGTACTTGGATCTTTTAGTTAGTAATCATAAGCTCATTGAGCCAACACACTTTCATGCATGTAACGTGAATGTTGTAAGACTATTCTTTAAATTTTTGC
Organism: Pinus albicaulis; assembly: GCA_034641835.2. Classification (NCBI taxonomy): domain Eukaryota; kingdom Viridiplantae; phylum Streptophyta; class Pinopsida; order Pinales; family Pinaceae; genus Pinus; species Pinus albicaulis. Next base: position 342,411,859 of record CM076573.1, on the reverse strand, counting down.
AGTATGTTATATGTTCATATATAATAAAGAAATTGAACTACTTAATTAGATTTGGTGCTTATCTTGTTAGATGTGTGTTGTATATGATTTAATGATCGTTGTGTCTATGTGACCTATTTCGCTAAATAATTAATGAATATTTCCTCGCTCTTGTGAGCCTCTCTTAGGACAATACTATTTCTTTCCTTCTAGAGACTCACTCTTATTTCCCTTCTTATGAAAGCCTCCTTTTGCGCATTAAAATTGGTGTTTCATAGTGTCAACTTGCCGATTTCAAAGGTTATGTGTCTACTCTCTTAAGTTATTAATTGCAACCAAGGAAAACCTTAAGTTATGGTGGATGGGCCAATACTCCAGATGGGGCTCCTAGTCCTAATGATATGAGGTCTAATTGGAACTTCTCACGAGGGAGACCCCCTATATGTTGGCGGAATCCAACACCATCAACATGTGTTGAATTCCATAATGTAAATGAAAGGTGTTTGCTTGGTCTCTTGGATGACTACTTGTATCTTCTTTTATCCTTTTTTCTTGCTGCTAAATCAATGAGCATTGATATCATTGAACATCCCCTATATCCAATTCTCTATATGATTTTATTTATCCCCTAATTTTAAGTGATATAGTCCACACTTTCCAAATTCATATCTCATGGTGGTGAAGGGGTCTTGGAATTTAAGAAGCTATTTTCTCTACACCTCTGCTTTTCTCCTCCAACATTGACTTTCGTCTTGGATTTTATTGTTGAAGTCTCTTAACTCTTTTAGCTTCTATATCTTTGAATATTTTCCATCATAGTGATTTCAAGGTATCTAATTAAATTTCTTTGATACCATGTGATAATAAATTATAGGTTTATGGCTTTTCAACTTCATTGATAAGGATACTATGAGGAATAACATTAATTCAATATTTCTAATTGAAAATCAATTTTCAATTCAAGTTGTATTATGTTGAGCCTCTATTTTTGGATCTTTTCCACTACTGCTTGCATTGAGCATGGATGGGAATCTTTGTTTTGCTCGTATTTTCAAAACTAACACTGCACCAAGGACACATATTAAACTTGCATATATAGTCGCAAATGTAGATAACTATGATAATGAGAATTACAATCAACTTTCCATTTATACACCATAAATTGCACTTGAATCTATTGAAAATTTAGGTTTATATGCTCTATTTTAAGAGCAAAAAAATTAGTGCTACTTCACATATGTGTTTTACACATATTTTATAAATAATAAGCTATATTAATATGAACAAATATATCAACAATCTATCCAAAAATTAATACATAGGCAGGGACTCATCCATTCGTTGAATTGTGAATGAATTTATAATTATCTACCTACACACATAAAAATTCACAATAAATAGAATAATCACTAGAAATGCCTCACAAATTGGATAGGGGATGTGAAACAACATATGCGACAATTTTTTATCTAACCTATAGAAGCTATCCATCAAGGAATTAACAGAACCAATAACACAAATAACTAGTGACATTTGAGGTTGTATCAAAATAATTTAAGTGTTGATGGATATTGTGTACTTTTATGTAGCACACAGGATGGATATATTAAAAGGAAATGATTCATTCACTACAACAAATCCCTGAGATTAGCTCCCTTTTTTTCTTCCAAGGATTCTTTTAGTGTATTTTTCTCCAATTTTTTGAAAAATTTGGCGTTATTTATTGGGATGGCATTATTTTTGGCATTGTTTGTGTCGACCAAAACATTTAGGTGCTAATATCACCAGAAATTGCACCAGAAATTATACCATAAATCACAACAGGAATTGCGCCAGAGTTTTACACAAGATATTGCATCAAATTTATCTCCCCTTTTAGTGCCTAAATTTACGCCTTGGTTAATCCCCTTTTTAGCGTCATATTTAGTGGCAGATGCACTTCCTAATAGTTAATCAATTGAGGTGTTGTGGGTTAAGTGGATAGGGTATTTGAGGATTATGAGATTTAGGGATTTGGGGTACAGGGATTAAGGGTTAGGGTTTAAGAGATTAAGGGTCATGAGCTAATGGATTTGGTGCTTATGGGTTAAGTAGTTTAAATTATGGTTAATGGATTAATTTTTAAGTTCTTAGGGCATAAGGGGTTATGAATTAAGGGATATGGGATATTTGTTAAGTGTTTAAGGGTCTATGGCTTAGGGTTTAGGGATTTTAGGGATTTTGGGTTAAGGGATTAGTGATTAACTAGGGTTGTGGGATTAAGGGTACTTTAGGGACTAGGTCTTAAGTATTTAAAGGTAAATGTAGGTTTAGGGGTTAGGGGATTTAGGGATTTATCAGAAATCTCTTGAAATTTCATGGAACATCTTCCAACGCACCCATCATCAATGTCATCCACTAGTACCACATGGTGAGTAGTGAATGGGGCCATTGTTGAAATTTCTTCAAACTATTCTTGTACGCATCAAAATTTGACATCGTTAGACTAGACACATGCATTGACGGTAAGAATGGGTTTTGAGATTCAAGGATGTTTGATGTCCCTGCATAATATTTGATATTGTGCATGTTTGCATCAACGTTCATCATGTAGTCTCATTTTCATCCTTCTTCATTACCATCTATGGAATATTTGTCGAAAATCTATTGAAATGTCATGGAACATCTTCCAACATGCCATCACTAATGTCATCCATCGAATCTGCATAGTGAGTAGTGAATGGGGACAATGTTGAAATTTCTTCAAACAATTCATGTATGTGTCAAAATTTTACATGGTTAGAGTAGACACATGCCTTGATGATATGAAAGGGTTTCAAGACTCAAGGATGCGTGACATCCTTGCATAATATTTGAGATCATCCATGATTGCATCAAATTTCATCATGTAGTCTCATTGTCATCATTCATCATTCCCACCTATTGAATATTTGTCGAAACTCTCTTGAAATGTCATGGAATGTCTTCCAATACGCCCATAGCTAATTTCATCCACCAACGCAACACAGTGAGAAGTGAATGGGGCCAACGTTGAAATTCATTCAAATTGTTCCTGTATGTGTCAAAATTTGACATGGTTAGACTAGGCACATGCCTTGATGGTATATGATGGTTTGAAGACTCAAGGATATCTGACATCCCCACATAATATTTGAGATCGGAAAAATTTACATAAACATTTGTCATGCAAAGTCATTTTCATCATTCTTCATTCCCATTAAAGACATATAGGAGTTATAGAATATTTTTTATATGGGATTATGTTATGGATCATATATCTTACTAGTTAAGAAGTATAATTATTATGAAAGAGAGTTTATTAGTGATAATGGTTACATTTCAAGAGTTAAGGGTGATAGGGCTATGATTTTTGGGATATAGTGGTTATGGTTACAAGCTATATTATATAGTAGACTTTAGGGGTCAAAATTAGTAGATGTTAAGGGTTATCAGGGCTTGGGATTATAGGTGTTATGTGTTATACAATTTAGGGGTGATAAGGCTTGGACATCACGGGGTTAGTAATTATAATGGTTATGGATTCAAACTAGGAATTAGGTCTTATAATAGTTATAGGAAATTATCATGGGGTGTAGGGTATTTGAGGCATTTGTGTTAAGTGATTATGGTCTAAGGGTTTATGGCTTAATGGTTCAGGGATTAGGGCTTAAGGGTTTAAGGGTTTGTTTCACCTATTAATTGTTTTATAATTTTTTGCAAAAAAATTATAATTGGGGTCAAAATGTTTGAAGGCTATTGTTATACATTGGGTTCATATACATGGTTATAGTTAATTTTATAAAAAATATTGGGTTCATACACTTAATCTCCATGTTAGACAATTTTTCTCCAACATATAGCAACCATCACATGTCAGATGTGAATAACAACCAACACAAGGCACCCAAAATTGGAGTTTATATATATATGCACTGTATGTCAAGATAACATCCAGGAGCTAGGATATTTAAATAATGACAAGCCTTTTACTCTATTACATGTTGGATAATTCAAAGCTCCAAAGGCAAAAGTACAATATTCTATTACATGGTTCAAAGGTCCATATCGTGGGAAGTTGGAGATCAACGATGAATGTGTTGTGGATTTTGAACCGACTTGAAGTATAAAACACCATTAAAATATGAGACTCACCTAGAAGCAACGTGTCCCTTAACAAATTCAATCCGATATTCTCTTATGGTGTTAAAGATCATGCATTTCTCATCTCCGCACTCAATTTCCACCATTGATCTAGAAATCAAATCAAATCAATGGATAAAACAATTTGGTATTTGCTAACTTTTTACTAAGAACTTTATTTATAAGATTTCTTTTTGCCTAGTAAAAACACAATGTTATGCAGTTTCTTATGGGTGAAAATGGATTTACTACAGGCAGTAGTGAAGATTGTTAAAATATCTAAGTCAACAATATTTTTAACTTTTAAGGTTGGTTTCTTGTTTCATCTCAATGTTTTAGCAGTCGAAAGAATGGAATCATTTAATAAAATTGTCTCCATCCACAAAATCTCTTACCCTTACTAGAATAACCTGGTGTACCAAGAATTGGATGTTTATGACCCAATTTTTTCATGTACAAATCAAGAGTAGATCCATTAATTGTTATTTTATCAGGATGATGAAATTAGTAAAGGGTATAAAGTTTGAGAGTCCTATCTGCCATTGTGTATAGTTTTCCATATCTTTCATTTCCCTGAATTGGTCATATGGTGCTCTAAGAATTATTCTTCTTCTGTTAGACCAATAGTGACAAATAAAACTTTAAATATCCTCATTTCATTAAATACCAAATCAATTCTCAAGATGTTAGGGTTACAATCTTCTAGTCTTATGAATGAAAACATTGTAGAATTAAATTAAGAAACTCTAATTCAAACCTTTAAATGATTAGCCCCATAAGTACAACTTACATTTATCCAAAGTGTTATAAACTATGAGGCTTCTCTACAATATTTAATCTACCCTATGAAATCCAAGTGTTTGTTAATATAGTGCAGATCATTTTTTCCATGATTAGTCAAATATTTGGTTTCAATCATGATCAGGCTATTAGTGAATGTTTCTTAGGTTTTCTATGGTATTTTTTATTGCTAGTAAAGTTCAATTATCCTAAATTTATAGCAGAAGAAATGCATGAATAGTTGAGAAGTTTCAACACCCTTTGGAGCTTCATATATCAAGCCTATCTCATCCACTTAATTTTGGATAAATTCATTGATCAATTTCAACATATTTTGGAACCACAAGGAATTAATTCTTTTGGAGTAATTTTAGTGATTCCCAGAGCATTTTGTCTTAGAATACAATTGGAAGGTTTATTGAATTTTGTTAACAAGTTTATATCCAAGGTGTATGTATTGATTCATGAAGAATAATTTCCAAAAGTATGCCTAGAGTTGAAGAAATGTCTCCAACTAAGTTCAAGCTCTAGAATATCAGATTGGTTCTTATATTAGGACTATACATAGATAAGGATTTATGGAGTAGAGGTTCAACCCTGTAAACTAACTTCATTTTTCACTCCTAGGGTTTATGCTTTGGAGATTTTAAGGCATAGATTAGATCCAAATTTTATACATTTTTCGAGTAAGAATCTAGCAATATCTTTAAAATTTCCAATAACAGTGGTACCTTTTATTGATAAGAATAGAGAAACTTCACAGATAATTGACTAATTGATAGGTAGTTTCAATTTTGAATATGATGAAGCATGTCACTATGATCCTCATCATATCATTTTAGCCAAAATAAACAAGCTGAAAAGGGTTGAATATAAACGACATGATAGTTCAGAAATGGAAAGGCTAGAAAACAAGTTTGAATGGTCAATTGTTGAAATGTTGATCAAAATCAATTGGGAAATGAAGAAAATCACTTTGAGCAATTAGAAGGATTTCAAAGCAAGGACAAGAAGATACATAAATAGTTACCTCAACCAAGCTTGATAGTGGAGCTAAAAGGCCATTTATTGAGGATATGATATAGATAGATGAAAAAGATGTCATTGAGGAAGAAAGAATAAATAGGTCAAAATGTTCTTAGGAAAAATATTTGATTCTTGTAACTGATAAGTCAAAGGATAAATATTCTTCAAGAAAATTTGTTATTCAGATTCATTCGCAGTATTCAACACAAGTTAAGGTCGTCCAATCAATAGATAACGTACCTATATCAGTTGAAAATCCTATCACATCATATTACAATGAAATCAAGCAACAAGGTTACAAAGATAGACAGGAGAAAGTCAAACAAATTAAAAGTGAAGATCCTCCTTATTTACTTAATGTGCTATATAACAAAGACATGTATTTAAATATTGCAGTGGTAAAGCATGTTAATAAAGGAAGTAAATCTCATGAAGGAGTTAAAACCACTAAGTTCAAATCAAATATGAATCGGTTTAATATTGTTGAAAAAATTAGTTTTTTCAAACAAGCAGGTCAACTCATTTGTACATATTTGGTCAATGAGTCTACTAAAAAAGAAAAAAATACAGTCAACTGTGAAGAAATTGGAGTATCAATTGAAGCCAAAGAAGGCACAAAATAAAGCTTTGCGACTGAGAAAAGTTGAATTAGAAAGAAAAAATATGGAACTTGATGATGATGTTGCAAGTAATGTTTAATTTTCAAATTTACTAGAAGAAAAATATACAACAACCAAGTCCCAAAGAAAAAACTTAAAATGCCACATGATGCTCATCCTAAAACTCTATAGCTTCTTACAGTACTTCAAGAAAAGGATAACTCAAAAATAGAATTACAAGATGCTAAAGGAACCATTGGAGTATTAATAAGTCAAATTGAAGAGTTAAATCAAGAAGTTCAAAAAAGTTCAAGAGCATAGTTTGAACATCTAGCAGGGGTTGATCTTGATATTGCATTATCCAAAGAATTTGGAAAATTGACAGTTAAAGATATGGAGTGAAAAAAATTAAAAGAGGATTTGACTAAATTAGAGCAAGATAATGAACAAAAAAAAAGGCCCTTGAGGAAGCTCTGGCTAAACAGAAATAATTAAAGGAAGGATTAAATTCAATGAAACTCAGTTTGATTGATACTAAATATGTTATTTTGAACCATATTTCTGTAGAACTTAAAAGATTCAAGGATTATTTTGCACAGGTTGAAGATGAAAAAGAATTGGAAAATCCTTGTTTGACTCAGGATTCCATTCTCTAGAAGGATCCGTGAGACAAACCTATGAAATCCATATATGTTGTAAGATTTATTAACACAAGGAATAAATCACAATTTCTTTTTTAGGAATACATGATAGGGCCAACCTTGTCTTTCAAGCTAGAAAGTATATTTTGAAAGATGGCTTAATAAAGGATGTGATAGGAAAATAAATTTATATGTTAGGAAAAGTTTCAAATTTTAAAGATATGTTCAAAGATCTTTTTGTGCATGGTCTACCAAGATTCTGGAATGATGAAGGAGTGCTTATCCTAGATGAAGAGTATCAGGTCAAGTTTCAAGAAACGAGGAATGAAACATCACAATTAAATCATACTTCTTCTAATCTAATGGGTCAAAACATTTTCAACCTTTTAGAAAAATATTTTAAATTCTTAATCAAAGAAGAAGAGACATCAATCATTTACCATCAATATGTTAGGATATTTCGACAGATAGGAAATAGTTAAGTATAACTTGGTCTAGAGTAGAGTTAGGTAAAGGGTGTTTCTTTACTATGTACAATTGTAACTTATAATATGATGGTCACGATATGTAGTGATCTGACGATTCATTCTCTCCTTGGTATTACTGACACTTGACCCATGGCTTAACACCCTATTAGTCCATGATATCTATTTAAAGAGCATGGAGGGTAACTTTTCCAATGACCATTTATGAGAGAAGCTTATGTAAAGTTTCTTTGTTTATATTAATAAATTTCCTCAAGAGGTCACATTGGCTGGGGGAAATTGGGTGTTTCCCTCTTTGGGGTTTACCCACGTCAAATCTTTGTTGTACTTGTTAGGGTCCTATAATAATAGGGTTCATAATTTTTGAATTGACTATGATAGTATTGTAATTATGTACATATCTTGCTTTCTGCAAGTTGTTTTCCCATATTTTGAAAAATGATAAATAATAAAAAGAGAAAAGAGGGTAAAAGTCCTAAAATAATGATCAAAGGACTTAGAAAAAATAGACCCCAAAAGAAAAAAGAGATAAAAATAAGACCTGAAAGTGAGCAAGTCAAAATGCCACTACTATTTACTTTTACTGCAAGAATAATGATTATGTGCAGATTGTCAATAAACACCATAATCCATGATTAGTTAAACAATTTAATGTTAACTTTTCATGCTTTGAATTTCATGTTTTAGATAGAGAATAAAGATATGTCAAATAGTTTAAACTTGAAAAATCAGTAGATAGAGAATAAATGAAGAGCTCAATAGTTTAATCTGAGCCCTCGGATGAAATAAGGTTAGACTTAGATAGTTTTTATGTTTTGAAAGAAAAATTGAATTAGGGTTGCAAGCCTAAATGCACCCATGAAAATGAAGAAAAAATGTTAGAAATAAAGATGGGTACGTAGAAAGCCAGTTGAGCAAGCATGTAATAAAATGTCATCGGGCAAAAATCACTAATTTCCCCTACCCTACAATTATCCAATATTCTAAACTATTAGTTAAAAAAGCTCAGAGCATTTCTCTGACTTCTGTTGTGACCAGACCCAAGGCTCGATGACTGATTGGTTAAAAATATTGAATTCATACATAAAACCCACATTCATCGGCATTTATCATTCATCCATAATCATAAATCCCTTTTTCCTAAGTAAAAACCTATTTTTACATAGTAAAAGTAGAACTCTAAATAACTAATTTCATCTCCTTTCAAAAATCATTCAAAAACACATAAAATGCATTTATCCTAAGTTAATGTGTGGAAAAATACAACAAAGACAAGTTATCCTTATTTTCACTTTACTTAGAGTTAAAATATGTATTTTTATTCATTATATACATTATCCCTTTTTCATTTTAATTTCTAACTTATTTATTAAATCCCTAATTACACCCTCCCATATAGTATTAAATCCTTTTTATTTTAAATAACCCTCAAAACCCTCTATTTTACGTTTAAACCAATGTTTGAATATCCCATATGCAAAATATAAAACCCACCCCTATCCCATTGGTTTAAACCTATCAAATAAATAAATACCCTGCCCCCTATGGTTTTAAAAAAATATCAAACATTTAAAAAACCATATAATAAAACACACAACCATGTATGATTCGAAACATTTCTTAATGTTTTAATTAATTAAAACATATAAACCTTATACCTGTCGCATATTATAAACCTAAGGTTTTAAACTTTATTAAACACTTATTCATAAAGGTTTAAAACTTATCCTTGTCGCGTTAATACACCTCGGCCCCACTCCATCCCGATGCAACTTCCACAAGAGATCTGGGTCGTTCGCAATAGAACCCCACAATCCGACATCTAACAATACATATCGCAAATAAACTTGTGCAATCAGCACCATTTCATTTCTACATGAAATGGGTGGTATTGTGATTTTCTCGTGCCTCCACGTGGTCCATTCTCACTGGATCACGTTCATTTCCTTCAAAACATCTTACCACCAAAATGGCGCGCGATAACCACTCATGGTTTTAAAACTTTTGAGCCTGAAAACCACCATTTGTTGATATGACCGCCATTTATTGCAGGCTCTTGTAAACCTAATTTACCTAAATAAACATTGGAAATGCACTCATTTCATCTCTTTCTGCGCATAAACCCTGTATAAGCTATTCTGACTGTGAAACAAATAAATTTTCACCATTTTCATACCAAAATCTTGCGAATTTCAACCTATTACCATTAAATATTACTGAGGAGCTTTGCATTGCTCTAGAGATTGAAAAGATGCCATAGAAACTGTTCAAAACCTTCAGATACGTCTTCAAAAGCCCAATACCTGCATATAATAGGTATTCTTCAAGAAAATTAAGCTAGTTTCAATCTAAAAAGACCTTTTAAAAGAAAAATTACATTCATAGTTCAAATTTACCCAAAGAAATGTGTAAAAATATCCAAAAAAAACAGGCCAAACCCTATCAAAATTTCTGAAAAAAACTTGTTTATGCTGCACATCGTTTTAAACACCAAATATAGCCAAGAAAACCTTTAAAGGTAGCCTAAACTTCTGTGCCCAATTTCAAAATAATTTTCAGCTCAATTACTCATTGAAAAAGCCCAAGGAACCCATGTTTCTTGTTTATAACCAGTAAACGTCCGTGAATTAAGTTAAAAAGTCCAAAATTGGAAGGAAAATCTCAAATGAAGACCATATTTTATCCAAGAAATCCCTGTCGGAGTAAAAAATATTTCTGCAAACTGTCTAACCTTGCAGAAGTAGCCAGAAATGCCTAAAAAAATAGAGTTTTGTAGTCCAACGAGTCTCAAAATGCCTAAAGCTGCTCTAGCTTCATCTTCCAAAACTACTATCATCATAAAACCTCTACAACCTCCTGTTGTAGACATTGAACACACTCCATTAGCAGATATTGACTATAAAATAACATACCCTATTGTAGAGTTCAATTTATTGGAACTTCATAATTGGAGCTATGAGAAATCTTTAGTTAATGTTGAAGAAGTCAAAATTTGGGAATCAAATTTACCCAAATATGTTGTCCTAGTTACTTATTCATGCCCAGAAGTCATTAGGTTATGCCATCATTACTATATGCCTGAGCAAAGAGCAATAGTCAATGCCAACAAAGAAGTGATTTTCACCATTACTGTTGAATCCATCAACCAAATGTTACAGCTCCAACCTGATCCTGAAGTAGTCCCTTTCTCCATAGAGGCCCTTACCAAGCTGTCTATTGGCCTTGATTTCCCTAAGAGATTCCAAATATTCCAAATCTTCATCCCCATGCATGTAGAAATTCCTCAAATCAATCCCCCATATTCTTCCTCAAAATTCCCGGAAGGTTCAAGGCATATCATTTCAATGCTTTCATTCATTCTAGGGTATTTTACTGATGAACATACAGATGAATCCATTATAGGTTTCTTATCCACTTTTACCCCAGGACAACCTCCATCTGTTATTTTTGATTATGCTAGTTATATTGCAGACAATATCCATGACCAACTGATTAAATTTCCAACTGAAGGAGTGTTCAGATACATATCCTTCCTTTTCCACATGTTCTTATATTTTCAAGCAGATAATTTTTCCATTTACTCTTCAAAGGCTTGAGATAGAGGGAAATCCTCTTTTAGCTATTTTTTGGACCTCTTTGATCAGGAAAGAGTCCCCAGAGTTCACATATGCAAAGTTTTCAGATTCATTCATCCATCCATTAATCAAAATATTAACAAATACAGAACAACCAAGGATAAGTGATGAGATGAAGAAGCTTTTACAGTTTTCAGAGCAGAACAAAACTGGTGATTGGTACTTATATGAAAAAACATACTGATGATTAGAGTTTTTGTGTCCAATTTGTTGCCCTACAAGTTACCCAAACATGTATCAATGAGAGTTTTTGCCTTGGAGTATATCAGGAAACTATTAAACTCTGATTCTATCAATTTCCTAGCAGCAAAGAAGAAAACACAGTTCAAATTGAAGAATCAAGTAGGACCATTCATTTGCAATCATAGAGATGCAGAGGCAGAAGCCACTAAACAACTATTGGAATACATATTTGAAGAGAGCTTTCCTTGGAATTATGATCCACAAGGGATACTAAGTAAAATGAGGGTTAAGTGTAAGCTAACACCCTTTATTCATGAGACAAAACCAGAGATAGAAAAATATTCCAATCAGACTGAGTGGAAAGAGAATACTTTAGTAGATGTTGTGAAGAAAAGTGATATTAATCACACTTTAGAGACTGTTGATCAAACAGAGAAGCCACTACCACTGAAACTAAATTCAAGTTAAGATACAACAAAAGACCTAAGTTAAATCTAGTGGGTAAAGAGGAGGTAACCATTGATGTTGAAGAAACAGATCTCCCAGATACCAACACAGATGTTGCCACTGTCATCATCAATGAGCGAGTTATTGAAAATCAGAATGAAGAACAAGTTGATAATGAAAATGCACAGTTGATAGAAAAACAACAGAACATGGAAGCTTCATCCTCACAGACAGCTGAGGAAAAGGATCTAGATATTAAATAAAAGTACAAACAGATCAAGTTAAAGAATGAAGAGATCAAAAACAATATCTACTCTCAATATCTGAAACAAACACCAAGTGTTCAAAATAGACTTTTGTCTACCTTTGATTATTCAAACAAAAAGATAATCATGTCAGTATTGCATCCTACAGTGAAATCTCCAAAGACAGTGGCAGATTATAAGAAGATTGATTAAGAAGTCCATACAGAAAAAATTCATGCTCTTGATTAGATTGAATTCCATAGACAGACTTTAGATATGTTGTATTATACTGTTACAAATAAAGCCATGAGTGTTCAGAAACTTCAGAACACTATCAAAAACATGAAAGATCAAATGAAACTGGACAAAGCATCCTTATATGCTAAAGATCTAAGAATCAAATCTTTGGAAGAATTGGTCTTGCAGGTTGGATATGACCCTGCAAATGTCAAATAAACAGAGCAATTAGTGAAAAAGAAACATGAGGACATTGCAACATTGAGGAAACAACTTAAATTACCATCAAGTGAACATCCTCAAGCTAAGGAAATAATAGAAGGAAAAAAAGAGAAGGATGACATGATGAATTTGATTTTTCAATTGGCAGCACAGATAAAATAAATGGAGATTCAGATGGAAAAACTTGTCCAGGAAAAAGAAATAGTAAAAGTACAAGAAATACCTATAGTCATCCCTATGGTCACTACTATTGTGCCATCAAATCTAGCTGAAGAGTTAGCACCTAAAGTTCCACTGGCTACTGCAGTGCCAGTGACTTCATCCACAACATCAGCTATAGAGTCATCAACAACAACATCTCACCCTGCAGATGAGGCCAGTAAACTGGTAAAGGCCATGTAAGACATGTCTCTTCAAACAAGTGAAATTAACAGATTAAACCAGATGATTGAAAATCTTAAAGATCAAAAGAAATTAGCTCAGATTAATGCAAAAACTCATGAGCAAAAGGCTATTAGATTAACTGAAGAATTGAAGAAGCTTCAAAAGGACTTAAATTTAAAAGATCTAATCTCATATGTGAAGAATTATTTATGGAACAAAATTATTGAAGCCATCAATGATGTATGGCCTTCAATTCAAGTGATCTTTGAACAAAGAGATTTGCTAACAGCAGCACTAGCAGAAATCAAGAAGACCAAAGAAGAACTAGGCAACAAACCTGAGCAAGCTTTAGAACTAATAAAGTTTTTCAATAGCAAGAATAGGCAAGAGTTAGAAGAGATTGAAATTACTGACAGAACTGAAACTATCCTTGAGATAAGGAAAGTTATCACCAAGAAGAATATAATGAAGCAACTTGAAGAAAAGTGTGAGAACATGAACATAGAAGTGACCAAATTCTTGGTTAAATTTGAAAATTTTAGGCAAAGAACTTTGCCTAAAATTGTGGTTATCAATGATAAAGTGATGCCTCAAGAAGACTACAACAAAAAAAATCAGAGAATATGCAAAGGAACAAGTCAACAAAACAGATGGACAAGGAATCCCCACTGGAAAAGTCTTACTTAGGATTTTTGAAGATCTATTTTATTCACAGCATGAGATAAGACACTTGTTTGTCATTAAACCAACTTTTTCCAGGAATACAGAAGCAGATGAGAATTTCAGAAATTTAAAGAATATACAAAGTCCAAAAGAAGAAGATTAGCAGTCACTAACAGATTTATTGTGAAAAGTAAAAAGGCAGAAAGACAAAAGAGAAACAGTTTGCTGATTTATAATCAAAACGGATTTTTATTACAACAGTAAATATATTTTACAGAGGTTAAAGAGTATCAGAGATTAAAGAGAATCAATGAAAGAGTATCAAATAAATCATATCAGATTTCAAAACAAACTTGAAATATCTAAGCCAGCAAGGAGGACACGAAGGCAGCCAACTGCATCTTATCCAAAATCAGTTTCTATTTTATTTGAATAAATAGGAAAACTTGCTGATTTGTTGAGAAACTGTCTCTATTTTTGTTGTAAAGATATTTTTATATCCCTTAGATAATTCCTAGAAGCATTCTAGGATATTTTGTAAACAATTATGTATAAATACTTCATCTTTAGAAGTATTGTTGTGGAATAAATTGCTGAAGATTTCTATAGCCATTTTTGTGGACTTGAAGGCTTTTGTGTTTCAAATTTTGAGTAGTAGACTGGATCAGATCAACTAGCATCATATTTTAGGATTCATGTGATGAGCTATTTGGAGTGAAGTATTTCCTACTTGTCATTTTTTATCTTTCTTTGTTACATGCAATCCATTATGTGTTCTAAATTTGAATGAATGAATAGGAGTATTACTTAAGGATTTGTTAAAAGCACCATGTCTTTACTATTTGTCATTTCTATGTTATCTTCTGATTTCCACAGTAGGAACCCTTAATTCCTCTCTCTTTCATTTTACCTCTGCCTGCTACTTCCCTTTTTTGAATAAAAAAACCCTTCATTTCTCTTTATCCCAATCATATCACCTCACAAAACAACTTTCCAAAATCTTCAAGGGTTATCTATCTTGCCCTGAAAACATTTTGGCTTTTGACTCCTTGGCCCAATGGACAAATATATTTCCCACTATCCATCTCTTCAAGTGATTTTTCCCACCAAACCAATCAAAACCAAAACCAATTTCATAATCATAACTAGCCTAATACCTTATAATCAAAACAAAGTTAAAATTTATAGAGAGAGCCCTCTCTGAACCCTAGGAAGGCTAGATCCTAGAGTTTAAAGGTTGGTCTGTGGTTACCTCTAGTTTTCTTAACTAAAAAAATCAAAATCTCACAACTAAAGAATTACTAGAGTGCTAACATACTGGCAACTCCACTAGGGACTTAACCAATCCTTAGTTGTTAAATAAATATTAAAGGAAGTCATTTTTATCATCCTTTTGCCTTAAAGATTGTTTGACTAAGTTGTGAGTATAAAAAATTGTAATTCTGGCTTCTAAGAAAGTTTATTATACCAAGTCTAATCCAGATCCTAAACCTGTTATTATAGTAGAAAACCCAGAAAGAATTGGTAAAAAGAAAAAACAGATAGGAGATTTAGATGCTAAAGTTTCATTAATAAGAGTCAATTCATTACCCCAAGAATTAATAAGTTTGCAGGATATAGAGTTTGATTTAGAATTTGAACATTCTTTATTCAGGACCAAATCTGAAAGTAACTTAAGTGCTGCTATTTTAGAACCTGTTTTTATTTCATTTTTGAAAACAAAACAAAAAAATATTATAGCAGATTCTGAAATAAAGAAAGTTAAAAATTAGGACAGACTTGAAGAAATTAATGCTACTATTCTTAAGGAAATTTATGAGGCAATTGAATTAGCTCAACTGTTAGCTTATACATCTAAACCTTCTATTCCTCATTTAGATACCACTACATCATCTATAGTTTCTACTACTATTCAATCCACAGATCCATTTAGTCCTAGATTACCTTAACAACCTAGAAATTTATTTCCTTCATCCCCTACATCCATTTCATCCACTAGCTCATCATCTACTTTTTTAAACACATCATTCTCATTTCCTAGTAGTTTCACATATATTCCAGTTTCACTTCCCACTACTTCAACTTTAGCTTTCAGTTCATCTACTACTTTTTCTAGTTCAACACCTTATAATCCAATTTCATCAGCCACTACTTCCAGTTCAGCTCCTAGCACTTCTACTTTACCTCTTATCCAAGCTAGAATTCAAGCTATGGCTACTAGGTATGCTCCTCTTATTCTTCCATTGCAGCTTCATGACATGCCCCTTGATTACCAAAGAAGATACCACAATTTGATGCTACTACTCATTATACAACTCAACAACACATTAATAAATGACATATTACTTTGAACTCCATGAGATAGGTGAATCATATGTACAAATGAGGTTGTTTGCACAAACATTAATAGGGGAAGTTAAAAAAGGTTCAAAAGTCTTAATGCAGGTAGTATAGCTGATTTAGCTATTTTCCATATATTATTTTTAAATAAATGGGAAAAGAAGAAAAACCCCCTACAAATATTGTCTGAATTTGATGCAATGAAAAGAGCTCCAAATGAATCTGTACAAGAATACTGCACTAGATATAACAGTGTTTACAATTCAATTCCTACAAATCTAAAACCCACTCCTGACTCTGTCTTACTCAAATTCCTAGATGGATTTGACACTAACATGGCATATCAATTAAGAGAAAGAAATGCAGAAACATTGGAAAGAATGAAAACATATGTTGTATGTGTAGAAGCAAACATTCTAGCTAAAAAGGCAAGATTAAGAAATGAGAGGAGAGTGACCATGAAAGAAGAAGCCTCTAGTTTAGACACAAAAATAGATATGTTAGCTAAAACTTTAGAGAGGATGATAGATAGGTTAGATAACATAGAAAGAATACCTCAATGGGATAATCAACAACAAATCAGAAATCCCAATTTTAGAAAAAAACACAAATTCAGGAAAAACAAAAGAATCAGCCCTAGATCAAACAATAAGACCTTCCTTTTAGGAGAACTATGCTGAGAGTTCTCAAAACAATGATGTTGAGGAGGATACCATAAATTTAATGGGAATAAATGATAATAACACTATCTTTCTCACACAGGAAGATCAAGAGTTATTTGAAATTCAACAACTCCATTTAGATTTAGGGGAATCCTTCGATTACAAACAAGGTTATGAATTTTCCATTAACGAAGTACACAGTAAGTATAACCTAAGAAGTAAGAAAAAAAATGAGACTTCTACTAAGAAAACATCTCAAACACCAAATACGAAAAAAATAAAAGCTCCAAAAACAAAAGTTCTGCAAATTCTCCCTAGGGAAAATAAACAAAACTCCAATTCTTCCCAAAAATTTTCCAGCCCTAAGATTTCACCAAGCCCTAATATTGTTGACATAACTGATGAAGTTGCTCAAGCTGCAAAAGATTCACAAAAATATGCTGCTCCTAAAGCATCTAATTCTGTAGCAACCTTAGATCCTGAAATGCTCAATGTTGATCCTAAATCAGTAGATCCAAAAGCTGCCACTGCAAAAACAACTTTTGAGAACTCAAAATCTGAAAAAAAATCTACTGCTTCACAAACCATTCCTGAAAAGAAAACAAAAAATAGTAAGAAACAAGACACTCCAACTGAAACTGAAAAGATAACTGTAGAAAAACAAGATAAACCAACCCAAACTACAATTACCAAAGAAGAATTGATTCAAATAAGTAAATCACAACCTTCATTCAACATACAATCTAAAATTGCAAAGCTAAAAATACCAATTCCATTGAAAGAATTGGTAAAACATGACTTGTATAAATCAACCATAACTGAGACATTAAACATAAATGATGGAGAAGATTCCATAAATCTGAATGATGATCATCCAGAGTTGATTTTTGGCCCAGATGTGAAAGGAAAGCATTTAGATGGAGCAGTTCCTCCAATTTACATTAGTTTAACTATTCATGATCAAATCCTACACAATGTAATGCTAGATTTAGGAGCTTCATGTAATCTAATGCCCAAATCTATAATGGAAACCCTGAACTTAGACATCAGAAGGCCTTATAAGGATTTATTTTCATTTGATTCAAGCAAAGTAAAATGTCTAGGTTTAATCAAAGATTTATGTGTAACATTAGTTTAATATCCTGGTAAGAGTATACTAATGGACATTGTAGTAGCTGATATCCCACCCAAATATGGAATGTTATTATCTAGCTCATGGGGAGAAAAGTTGTCAGGATCTTATATAGGGAAGCATTAATGAAATACATGGTAAGTAGTGTTGGAAAGGTCAATAAATTATCTAATTTATACCACACCTATCGTACCTATATTCTTTCATCCTATGTACGTCGAAACCGATAATGAAATTAAGATCGAACTAAGAGAAGACAAGAAAAACACAAGACAATGATAATATCTCTCATGAATCTTTATGGCATTTAGACTTTGTCATTGTTTAGTAAATAAGTTAGAGCAGAGTGACAGAGTATGGATAACTAATATAGGAGAAAAATCATGCGTAAGGCCATGCCAGATCGAATTTCAAATGTAAATTAATAATATGGTTTAGCACAGCCCTTATTCTAGGACTCTAGATAATCAGAAATTTAGGAGGTAAAATAATAGCAATAATGGGAGATTCGGAGTTGATTGTTAAACAAATTAAAGGTGATTATTCTGTTTACAATCCTAGACTTAGCCGATATAGAGAGACTGTATTAGATTTGATCAATGATTTACTGGAATGTAATTTCTTTGCAATACCAAGAAGGAAAAATTTACAGGCACATTATTTAGCAACCTTTGCTAGCACTTGTAATTTACCTTTTCAGCCTAATCATATGTATACTGCAGAAGTAAAACACAGGCCAATAATTCCAGACAACTTCAAATATTGGCAAATTTTCTCACAGCACCAACAACTTTATAATTTTTTGAATAATGAAGGTGAATTTCAGAAGATCAAAAACCGGTGATTGGTACTTGTATGAAAAACATACTGAAATTAGAGTGTTTGGATCCAATTTGTTGCCCTATAAGCTACCCAAACATGTACCAATGAGATTTTTTGCTTTGGAGTATATCAGGCAAATATTAAACTCTGATTCTATCAATTTCTTAGCAGCAAAGAAGAAAACACAGTTCAAATTAAAGAATCAAGTGGGACCATTCATTTGCAATCATAGAGATGCAGAGGCAGAAGTAGCTAAATAGCTATTGGAATACAGATTTGAAGAGAGTTTTCCTTGGAATTATGATTCACAAGGGATACTAAGTAAAATGAGGGTTAAATGTAAGTTAACACCCTTCATTCATGAGACAAAACCAGAGATAGAAAAATATGCCAATCAGACTGAGTGGACAGACAATACTTTAATAAATGCAGTGAAGAAAAGTGATACTAGTCACACTTTAGAGAAGAAGGTACCTATGTTGCTGAAACTACCACTAAAACTAAATTCAAGTTAAGATACAACAAAAGGCCTAAGTTAAATCCAGTGGGTAAAGAGAAGGTAACCATTGATATTGAAGAAACAGATCTCTTAGATACCAACACAGATGTTGTCACTATCATCATCAATGAGTCAGTTACTGAAAATGAGAATGAAGAACAAGTTGATAATGAAAATGCACAGTTGATAGAAAAACAACAGAGCATGGAAGCTTCATCTTCATAGACAACTGAGGAGAAAGATCTAGATATCAAATAAAAGTATAAACATATCAAGTTAAAGAATGAAGAAATCAAAAGCAATATCTACTCTCAATATCTGAAACAAACACCAAGTGTTCAAAATAGACTTATTTCTACTTTTGATTATTCAAACAAAAAGTTAATCATGTCAGTATTGCAGCCTATAGTGAAATCTCCAAAGATAGTGGTAGATTATAAGAAGATTGATTTAGAAGTCCAAACAAAAAAAAATTCATGCTCTTCATCAAATTGAATTCCATAGACAGACTTCAGAGATGTTGTACTCTATTGTTACAACTAAATCCATGAGTGTTCGAAAACTTCATAACACTATCACAAACATGAAAGATCAAATGAAATTGGACAAAGCATCCTTATATGCTAAATATATAAGAATCAAATCTTTGGAAGAATTGTTCTTGCAGGTTGGATATGACCCCTGCAAATGTCAAAGCAGCAGAGCAATTAGTGAAAAATAAAAATGAGGAAATTGCAGCATTGAGGAAACAACTTAAATTACCATCAAGTGAACATGCTTAAGCTAAGGAAATAATAGAAGGACAAAAAGAGGTGACATGATGATTTTGATTTTTCAATTCACAGCACAAATAAAAGAAATGGAGATTCAGATGGACAAACTTGTCCAGGAAAAGAAGCAGTAAAAGCACAGGAAACACCTACAGTAATCCCTATGAATGCTCACTGGCACATTGCCATCAACTCTAGGCGAAGAGTTAGCACCTAAGTTCCATTGGCCTCTTGTAGTGCCGGTGACTTCATCCACGACATCAGCTACGAGTCATCGGCAGTAGAAGCTCACCCTACGGACTGACCAATAACAAATTTGAAGTAAAAGGCCAGCAGGAAGACTATGTCTCTTCTTTGTTACATGTAATCCATTATGTGTTCTAAATTTGAATGAATGAACAGGAGTATTACGTCAGGATTTGTTAAAAGCAGCATGTGTTTACTGTTTGTCATTTCTCTGTTTTCTTCTGATTTCCAGAGTAGGGAACCCTTAATTTCTCCCTCTTTCGTTTGACCTCTGCCTGCTACTTCCCTTTTCCAGATCAAAGAACCCTTCGTTTCTCTTTATTTCAATCATATCACCTTACAAAACAACTTTCCAAGATCTTCAAGGGTTATCTATCTTGCCCTGAAAACATTTGACTTTTTGACCTTAATCGTAGCTCTATCTACTTGACTTTTGACTCCTTAGCCCAATAGAAAAATATATTTCCCACTATCCATCTCTTAAAGTGATTTTTTCCACCAAACCAATTAAAACCAAAACCAATTGCACAATCATAACTAGCCTTATATCTTATAGTCAAAACAAAGTTAAAATTTATAGAGAGAGCCCTCCTTGAACCCTAGGAAGGCTAGATCCTAGAGTTTAAAAGTTAGGCTGTGGTTACCTCTAGTTTTCTTAACTAAAAAATCAAAATCTCACAACTAAAGAATTACTAGAGTGCTAACAATACTGATCTATGATATATTTGTGAGTGATTAACTTTGGCGTTTGATCTAAGAAACTTACCCTGTAAATTCTTACATGGTATCAAAGCTATTTTTAGGGCCATATACGTTGTTGATCGAAATTTGAAGCCAGTTTGACTGCATGTGACTATTGTTTTCTAGATCTAATATTTCTGACCACTTTCAGGCCAAGAGAACGGGTCTGTTGTGTCCAGAGCGTCTGTTACGCTGAGGAACC
The DNA here is from genome assembly GCA_034641835.2 of Pinus albicaulis. Lineage (NCBI taxonomy): Eukaryota > Viridiplantae > Streptophyta > Pinopsida > Pinales > Pinaceae > Pinus > Pinus albicaulis. The sequence continues at coordinate 342,390,779 of CM076573.1, read as the reverse complement.
CCTTTTGTTTCATGCGAAAAGGTTTATGGTTTCACAAGTTATGTCATTTTAGATCTTGAGGTATAAAGTAATTTTTTGTATTTATATTTATTAAATCCTCTGTTTATTTCGGTTTATAGTTTTTTTATTACCAGATCTATACCCTCTTCTCTACCTATGCTCTTTTCTTTGCGATATGACAAATTAGAAACATGAAGACGATATTTTCCTGCTACTTATGCTCTCTCCCTGCAACTTTTGTGAGATCTTGAGAAATCAGAAATAGCAAGAAAAATAGATAGTCGTCGGACGAAATAACCGAAAAGCTAACATTCTGCCTTAGGGCTTGTATTTTTTTTGTTTGCACGATTTTTTTTCACAAGAAAAAAGCACACAAACCAAAGAGAGAGAAAAAAAAGCTCCCCTTCCTCCATTCAAACAATTATAGAATCATTTTACTAGCTCACTTGGTGCAAAACTACTTTATGAGAATAGAGGTCTTGGGTTCAAGTCTCTTTGTCAAGCTTCTTTTTCTAAAAAGCTTTTTGTTAAGTTACTTTTTCTTAAAAATCTTTTTGGAAAGTTTACTTTTAAAAAAAAGGTTTTATTTAAAAAACATGTAAAAGTAACATTGTAAAAATGTCTGTCACTTATTTATAAAAGTGGGTCATATAAAGTAATATTTTTTTTTAAAGTGAGCTTATTATAATAAATTTGGAAAATGGGGGGGGGATTTTTTTTTTTAAGTACAACTTTATCATCAACTTTCAACCTATCACGTAACTACTCGACATCTACTGCAATTTTTTTCAAAAATGCATAACTTCTTCATCTGGAAGCAGTTTTTGGAGCCATTTTTTTTAAACAACCTAATTTTTCAAGATCTTTCCATTGGAGTAGTTAGTTTCATCCTTTTCAGCTTTAGTTTTTAAAAATGGAAAGTGCATGCCCGATTATTCTTAATAACACCAATTATTTCCAATGGCTATCTTACATGATAGGCTTACTTAGAAGTAAAAGGATTTATAAAATAACCTGATGACAAGAATCTAAATCCACTGATGGATATAAAAAGGATAAATGGGAAAATAAAAAAGATCATGCATGAGGGTTGATAGGAATGTCCATTGCTCAATATCTTAGATTTCATATCTAAGAAATTGACTCCCCTCATGAAGCTATGAAAAAACTAAATACTGTTTTTGGCATTCAAAATGAAATCAGAGCCCACCAGCATGAAAATGAGTTGCTTACTTTGGACCCCAATAATTTATCCTCTATTGCATATTTTTTGTCCAAATTCAAGACCCTTAGACTTATTTTAGAAGGTTGTAAGGTCAAAAAGGAATACAGTAGTATTATCTATTCCATTCTTGCTAAGCTAGGCCTTGCATACTCTGTATTTGTTTCCACCTTCCATTCCACTAAAGAAGCCTCTTTTCTCAAGGGACAACCTACAAGTCCCCTTCTTTTGATACCTTTTGCGCTTCTTTGATAACAGAACAAGAAAAAATCTTACACCTTGGTCTTATTAACACTAGAAACTCTTCTAAGAAAGCCTTAGTAGCCCAATGACAACCATAACCAAAGAATCCCAACATCCTAAACAGAATGGTCTTAAATGAAACAAGGGTATAAAGAAATTTTAGCCGCTAACTGAAAAAATAACTCAAGAAACTGATAAGGAAAATAAAAACAAAGGGAAGAAGATAGATAGACATTTCAACTTTTGTAATCATAATTGCCACACAGAGTCAAAATTTCTTAAGAAGATGGAAGCCTTGGAAGCTGTTATCACCAAATTGAGTCCTGTTGGGCTGTTGCAATGGTCAACTTGTAGTAACTCTTTCAAACCACTTGCAACTAGAAATTTGCCTATCCAGTCTGAGAGGGATCTCTCAAAATAAGAATAAATGATTTTCAATGAATTTTACAGCAGATGGCTAACTCTGAATTGGATTGAATGTGATGTTTTTGTATAGGTGAAAGATGTAAACCAGTAACTACTATTGGGCATGGAGTCAATATGAAAACTAATTCACAAGTAAAATTATCTCATGGAAGTTGAGGAAATTGTATTCTTATTAAACCATACATGAAGGACAAAAAAAAAAGATATATGCATATAGGAAGTTGGAGCATGTCACCATGAATTCTAAGTGATTATACATAAGCAAACTACTAAATCTTGACAAAATAGTAACCTAGGTCTAAACAGGAAGTTTGAGCATGTGATCATGAATTCCAAGTGATTATACAACTAAAACACTGGAGATAAAGTAAAGGAGTGATAGAAAAAACTTACATAAGAATACATAAAAGAATCTCAGGTCTGAAATAAGCATGATGCAACTGTATATTTATGATATCAAACTATTACAATAGTGGTAGTGTCAATTAAACATCTGCCAACCCCTTCTAACTCTAAAAATTTCTTATTTATAGAGTGAGGACTCATTAAAATTATATGCCACCTTAATCACCTCGAATTCCCACCTCAGAGACCTATTTCAAACATGATTCTATCACTTGGAGACTTCCTAAGGATATTTCTGTTTTCAGAGTTTGATAACAAAAAAACTCTTCTTTCATTAATAATTCAACAAATCAATTTAATAACCCTTATCAACTGTAACCAACTAATTTTATAAGTGTACTAGAGTACTGATGTGTCATTATGCCACGTGGATGCTAAGTTGGACTTCCTCCAAGTCGAATTTTTACAATCTTTTCACAAATCTGGTTAATGAAAATTCTGAAAAATAAGGCTTTAAAGATGAGTGTATAATTTCCAAACCCTGATGGCTTTGTAGAAAATGAGAGAGGTGTTTCTAGATGGACTTGTACTGAAGCAAAACCTCTTTCAGATTTCCAAAATACTTTTTCATTTGGTCGGAAATCAAACTTGAAGTTGACTACTAAAATAGTCATGTACATAGATTTTTGTAGCAAGTTTTAGTAGCGTGGGAAAATTAATGGATTTTCCATCAATATTCTTGACTTCTTTACTGTTCCAACACCTTCATTATGTCATGAAACCTTGCAAACATCAATATACCCCCATAAAACATGCCAAAACTGAATTTTAAAGCAAAAAGGCACCTACAGGAATTTTCGTAGCATTTTTCTGGCTTCAAGCCTGAAGCATGCTACGAAAACTCCTAAAAAAGGCAGAACTTGCAGTTTAGAAATTAACTCATATTTCCAAATTCTTAATAGATTTTGAAAAAATGGAGGAGGTTTTTGTAGATAAAAATGTTTTGAAGAAAAAAATCTCTTTTTTTTTTTAAATACCATCTCCAACTGTCCATAATCTGCATTTGCAAAACATGTATAAAACAGGAAAATTCCGTTTTTTGAAAATAGGGCCGAAATACATCCTTGTATCTCCCAACTTGTAGCACCTTTGAGAAAAGTGAAAGAAATTATTGTTATTTGATAAGTTCTTAAAATAACCTCTCTTAGTTTCATAAAATACTTCTCTGTTTGCCCAGAAATCACCCTTGAAGTTGACTTCTCCAAAGTAAAAAAACAGAGAAATCCTCATATTTGCTACGAAATTATTAGGTGTTTTCGTAGCATTCTCTGTTGTTTTCTTGTGTAAAATACTACGAAAAGTTGAAAAAATTGGAAGATTCATCCTTTTGAGTCTAAATGCACGGGGAATGACAACTGACATGGTGTTAACTCTGGAAAATCGTACAACAGAAGACGACATTAATTAATGTCGAGCCCAAAGATTTACAGGACAAGAATACATTATGGAATCAAGAAGTATTTAAAATCTCTAAGGTTTTGAGAAAATCAGATTTGAACTAGTCATAAATGCTCAAATGCACGCTTTTTCCTTCGAGAAGACCGCCTTTTGCGCGCCTTTTTGCCCGATAAGCGTGCATTCTTGGAAATGGAAAAAAGTCACTTTCTGGGACCACAAAAAGCAAATGACAGTTACTCCTTATGTGAAAGCCGCCTAAGGATAGCCACCAGCGCCTCCTTAGACATTATGTGAGCACACAAAAGAATATTTGAGCACACAATGGAATCACACATCTCCCTTGGGTCACCATCCATCATGTACCAAGGGAGGGAAGGAGGATTTGAAGCTCACCTATATAAACCCACCAAGAGATGAAAAAATGGTGATCACAAGGTTATGCTGGCCAAATTTGCCCAAGCAACACTAGCATTGTGTGTGACCTGGAGCTAGAGCTAAAGAGGACTCGATTTTTGGCCACCCAACATCTTGGGCCACCACAGTAGAGAGAGAGAGTTAGAATACATCAGAGGCAGAACTTGGAAGGCAAAAATCCTTGCATCGGGACCTAGAGCCATTGCCTAGGGGCCCTTTGGCAAGTGGGTAAGATTTATGATGCAGGGATTCTACTAGAAAGCAAAATCGTAACATATAAAAAACTTACTGCTTCACTCCATTGAAAATGCTCAAATTTTCTTTAAATAAAACCATGAAAACATTCAGCTCAAAATTTACATGAAGGAGAAAGAGCTATTTAAAACAACTACAGATATAAAATATAAAATTTTTCTGGCCAAATATTACATTGGGTGACCTCTTGCCTCTCGGCCCTTCAAACCATCTTTCACTCTCACTGTACTCCTCACCGCTCGCAGGTGTCTTCAATCCTCACAAAACACTCCTATTTATACATAAATAATGAATTTATTTCACTCCTTCAATTCCTCCATATAAATATCAACTACAAATATAATTTGGATTTATTCTAGTTTTGGACTCAACAAAGTCCCATATATGGAATTCCTACTCCCTAGATTAGCTAACTAATTCCATTCCACTCATATCCTTTAATTATTAAAGAATATTTACAAAAATCCTCACATTTATAATTTCTCTCCTAATTTATTAAAAGTAAGAAATTTAATTAATAAAATAATTAAAATGTCTCACCCCCCTTATTACATGATTGAATAATGAAAATTTGGCTTGGATGCTCCTGCATCAATTTCCTTTTATTTCGAACATTCAATAAGAAGAGGCCATCAAGCCATCGTTTGCATTATTACTGTTTGGAACTCTCTCTATAGCTTCTTTTGTGTTTTTAGTTTTTTAACCAGAGAATACTTTAGCATATTATTTCCATTTAGTTTTATTCTTTTGAGCTCCCCCCACATTCTGCCTATTACCAATCGTTTAGAGAGTAGACCACACTCTCTAAGCTCGTGCGATTTCGTACACCCGTGTGTCGAATCCACTGCAACAGGATTGGCGACTCCACTGATGTGTTTCAAGTTTATGTGGTTGTGCCATATTTTGCAGGAGACCCTTTGTCTATGATGGAGTGGAGTTGATAGTCCTCTGGCCCATCTTACAGTCCCTAGAATCACTGAGGTGACAGACTGAAGAAGGTAGCTCCTAATATTTTTATTTGCAGGATTTTTGCGCGCAGTTTTTCCACACAGAGGCGCATTGCACGCATGGAAAATTTTAGGGGCTAATATTCGCAGGTGGGCTAATTTTCCATGGTTTTTCCAAAAAAAAGATTCGCCAATTTCCATTTTTTTATAAAAAAGATTCGCCCAAATTTTACAATATAAAATTATTTTACGTTAAAAATCGTGAACATTATATAGAAAATATATATAATATCATTATAAATTTGAATAATTTTACAAATACATCAATAAACATTTTATAGTTTGCATATTAGAGCCTAGTGAGATTCGCCAATTTTTTAAACTTCAAGATAATTTTCCATCCTTAAAATTATCCCTGATTGCACGCATTCAGGAGTGACCTGTGGGTAGGAAGGTGCACCTATCAAGGGATTTTGCGCGCAAATTGCAGAGAGATTTTTGTATCCCTATTTTCTACATTTTTTCTGCTTGTAAGTGTATTGGGCAACCCCTAATGTATCTGCTAACACCTGTGTTGATACCCCACAGCTTCTGAGAACTCATTTTTTGCTGCTTTCTGTAGGCATTTAGTTAGTTTTCATTTAAGTTGGTTTTTGAAAAAAGTGTTCACATAGTTTAAGTAGGGGGTGAATTAACCATTTCTTTCCCAACAATTTATGTTTTTTGCACAAGCTTAACTAGTCCAAGTAATTAGGTCAAAGCCACATATGCATAAGCTAGTGTAGAGATTGTTTAGTTTAAATTACAATTTTTGCATTTAGGAAATTGTGGGACTAGGATTGAATCGCCAATTAGAGTAAGTAATCTCTGCTATCTTTGCACCATTTGGTGACCCTAGACAAACATATGAATGCTCTACATTCATGATTCACCATCTCCCTTTAGTCACTCATATAGACTAACTAGGAGGTTTTGGAAGCGACCCATTATCTGCAAATGCTTTCTATTTGAGCAAGGGGCAACATCATATAGTTTAACTAGGGGACTTTTGTAAAGGATCACCGATATCCATATGTTCAAATTATGATATTGTTCACCATACACTCACACACATCCAACCACTAAGAAAATAAAGCCACCTAAAAATAATTTAAACCAACTCACTAAATTCTCCCCACAGGGGCCACAAGAGAATTTATAGATTAAGTTGGGATCAAGGGGGTAGGCATCCAATAAGTCGCCTTGATCACACTTCACATTGAAACATAGAAGTTGTGTTTTTAGGGAGCTTTAAAATCCACCTATCAGCCCACAAAAAATAAAACCCAAGCACGTCAGAGATCCGATTCACAGTGGGTTAGGCTTAGGCGCAGTGCGTGTAGTATCAATTGGGGCTATCTGACCTGGCTGATACTTGGTACTGTTAGCTGACTACCAAGAATCCCAAGACTTGAACGCTCACTTGGGATGGTGGTTCTTAGTGGCTAAAAATAGGGCATCCTTTACCCTATAGGTGATGGTGCAGGCAAGCGCCAAACCCTCTACCCTTACCTTGGTTGATTCTCTTCGACTAACTGGGGGCATCGCCAGCTCTTACGGGATGTTGTGCCAGCACTCGCAAGAAATCCTCTCAAGGCCCAATTAATTTTGAGTGTGTGAGGACGTATTAAGTCTTCTAGGATTTTGAGTATCATGCGCAATCAAACAAAACTTTTTTTCCTTGATTGATCACATAGATTAAGTTAAAGGAAAATTCATTTCATTTTCACTTTGTTTTATGTATGTGGCCATAAATTTGTCGTGATCACAGACTTGATCCCCTCAAAAAAAATTTCCAAAACATAACCTGGTCAACACTCAAACGTTTCCAATGGAACCTTGTCGGTCCATGCGTCTTTTAGACCTCCTCCCATTATTGGGAGGGGTTCCAGGTCTTTTTCCATTTAGGCATCAAAGTAGAAACATTGCCACAGCGGTTGGTTCCTCCTTTCTTGGAGCAACCTTAGTTGGGAACCCTAGTCGGTCTCCCAACACCACACCACACACCACTCCCCCCTCGTCCCCTGGGGGGCATAGGAGTGCATCCCATACGGGAAACCAGCTGAATTCATAATAGGGTACGTCACAGACTAACCCTCGTTCTAACTAGAACTTTGTGTCTTCACACATTTCCATGGCGTCAACCTCCCAGTCACCCTTCTTATCGGCGTTAAATCTACCGGATTTTACCAAGCTCACCAATGACCCTAGCGCACATGACCCCAATTGGCCTCCCATGCCCACGAAGCTCCCTTCATACATACCAAAGTTTGAAGAAAAGCAAGCGGAAGACCCAGGAAATCATATAATGACCTTTCACCTCTGGTGCTCATCGAATAACATCATTGACGATACTATTCAGTTGAGGCTGTCTCAACGCACTCTTACGGGAGTGGTCGTGAAATAGCACGTAGAGCAACTCCCTGCTTCACATAGAACCTTTAGCGCCCTCGCTACCACGTTCCTCACATACTTTCAGTTACCTATTCACCACGATTCGAGAATGGAGTTACTGACTCATTTTAGACAATCCTCCTTTACCCATATTTTAGAACATCTCCATGAGTGGAGACAACATTTCAGTTTATGCGAAGCACAACTCGATGACCGAGTCCTTTTAGATTTATTCTTGAAAACTCTAAAGGGGGAGATTTCAAAGGATGTGGCGCAACGTAACCCCACATCCAAAGAGGACGCAATCAGTAAATACCAACAGCTTGAACTGATCTACAAACAATCAGGATACATATACAATATCCTGCCCAATGCATCATGCCTACAATATTATCAAGAATTTCCAGGCACCTCTAACTTTGCAGATGGACTTATTAGGTCAATGATCCAAGGGTACCTAGGCAGAAGCAGTCAGAATCCTGGTTACACACATGGGTCTACCCAGAACACATCTCAACTTGGATTTCAAAGTCATCATATGCAGTAGCAAGATTTGACTAATAGGGTGCCAGCGTATCACTAAGGAGGACCTTATCCTTTGGCTGAGGGGACCCAATACACAGGAAGAAAAACTGACAAAAGAACTCCCCCCCAATGGCCAAGTGCAAACATGGGACAACAATATGCTCAGTCCCAAGCACATAACCCACCTATGCAAAAAAATGCACAGGTGATCTTTGTGTAGCCGTCCCAAAATCAACCACACCAGTATGATCAGGAGAATTATCCTCCTAACGTGGTTAAGAGAAAGGTAAAAAACAAGCCTAGAGGGAACCCTGGATATGGGGGCAGCAACCAACAGCACCCACCGTGATCTCAGGCTGGAGGTAACTCCAACCGGAATCAGAACCAGGAGCCAAGAAATGCCCAAAATCAAGGCAAAAGGCCACCTCTATGAACAAACCATTCTTGTTCAATATGTGGTAAGTGCGGGCCCTATACTCACCACTGTCTCAAACTCCCTGAGCTTAAAAAGCTTCAGAGTAACAGAGGACAAGGAGGATCTTCCCAGACAACTTCGGTTATGCAAGAACCCTTCCCCCATCAAGGAATGGTCAGCACTCAACAGCAAAACCCTGACAATTCTGGGAAAAACAACCATGAAATTTACATGGCCGGGGAAGAAATGTTTTTCCAAACTCAGAATCGCAACTACGACACCCCACCAGACACCAGTACGTCAAGGGATAGTACGAACTTACCGACTGCACCTTTAACCATTCCAAATATTCCTTGGGAACCATTGCCAAAAATGGTAAAAGGACCTAATAGGCAAGCATGTAGCTACTCCAAAGTAGCCCACAATTACAGCATCGTAGACGATTTAGCTCAATCACCTGCTGTGATGTTCGCATTGGAAGTACTGTAGTCATGCCCAAAGCAATGGAAAGCGCTAATTTCCGCATTAGGCACCATCTACCCTACCGACACGCGCATGACAGATTTTGACTTAGACAAAGCCATCCCTAGGATTTCCTCCATGGTCGCCTTCCAGATACCAGTATCGGTACATAATATCACTATTCACCAATGTGTCATTGACGAGGGTGCATCCACATACATCATGTCAAAGAATGTATGGTAGAAGTTAGGAGCCCTCAAACTCAAACCTTCCGTCATCACACTCAGAGCATACGACGGTCATCCCTTGACCCTCGTCGGTTTCTTCCAAAATGTACCAGTCTATTTAGCCGACAAGATGGTCCACATAGACATCGAAGTCTTGGATGCTCACTTAGATTACAATATACTCATTGGGCGGAGTTACATGTACGCCATGTTTGCCATATCATCCTCCATTTTCCGCATCATGATGTTCCCCCACGAGGATTGAATCATCATAGTAGACTAGATGACGCACAGTGAAAAGCGTCCCTTGACCAACATAGATATGGTTCTACCCTATGTAGATACAACCACAGATGGTCTTTTATGGTATCAAGAATATGGCCCTGTCCAATTCAAACCGTCGTCCATCCTAGGGTCATTCCTAGGAGATCCTCCCATTATCCCTGAGGTATCGCCCGATGCCACAGGGGCCCCGGTATGCATGATGTCCACATCAAGCACCGAGCTTAGTCAAGACACATACTCAAGCAGTAATGACACTGAGGCATAAGCTACTGCAGCCTCCCTAGTCTATGCCGCCTCCCAAATGCCTTTCCTCTACCCACCTCCTGGCTTCACCTCCCAACAGGTCTTGGCAACACTAGTATCACCCAATATATCATTGGCATTCCTAGTGTGGTATCTCGTTCCTCCTCCCGGAACGCCAGCTACCAACATTACTGCATTTGGGTTAAAGCCCCCTGATCCCGAGGAGCCCCAACCTACCCAAGGAGCTGTCGAAACTGCCCCCGCAAGGGAAATTCCCACTGCAAAACAGGCGACCACGACAAATAAAATCGCTAAGAAATGAAAGAAAGTGGTGAACCCCACCATGCAAAGGGATTCATCAGCCTGCGCTATATTTAATGTCACAGGACACCCTACCCACATATGCCCAGAGTTGGACGAATTAAAACCACTCCTCGGCTGCGAGGCAGGCACCTCGACACGACGTTCCCATAAAAAGGAACTTACCACCAAAAGTATGGGAAAAACGCTGCGTACCAATCACGCATGTGCCCTATGTGACACCTATGGGCATTATACCCACCATTGTCCAGAAATACCACGGTATAGGGACGCCTTACACGTGATCGAGCGATCTTATCAAGAGGATCCCCCCACCCTGTCTATCAATAACGAGCCGCATACCATCCTATACTTACAAGAGGAGCACCGATACATAGAGCGCCCCCCAGTAATGCCCATTATACGTTGCATGCTATGCGATGAACGTGGCCACTACCTCGAAGAGTGTGCTACATTATAACTCCTTCACTTATGTTATCCAATTGAAAGGGTTTACTACGTAGGGCTATGGGCAACACAATTCACATGCTCGTTATGCGCTGACAATCACCTATTGGAGGATTTTCACTACATACCTCACTTTCGGCTAGCCCTTGCTAGCCTCTGCTTAGCCATAGTTCATATTTCCCGAGAAGATGATATAGATGCCGAATCCATCGACAACTCCATGACCCAAGTAGAGGAGATGAGTGGGTCTATTATGTTCTTGTCAGCCGAAGAACGGCCTAGCAGGGAACCCATAGTTACCCCTAAAGGCACTTCACAAAACCCTCCTGCATGCACGTTATGCAAGCAGACAGACCATATAGTAGTCCACTGCCTTGACTTAGCAGCATTGCGATGATGGTACCCTGCCCGGCCTCTGACTAAGCACGATGGGACCCCCATATCACAGATATTTTGCTTGATATTTGAGGGTCATCATTATGACCGGCATTGTACTTATGTCTCACGGATCCGTCCCACTATTGACATGATTAAAGTCGTAGAAAAGAGGATGAGAGATCTCCAAGAATGGCATAAAAGATATATCGCCGGCTCAAGGTCCCCACCACCGCAATGGTGTGTCAAGCCTGATAAGACCACACACCAACCACGTGCACCCCAGGCAAAGCCTAGGATAAAATGCAGCCTATGTGACATGAATTATCACCGCATAAATCAATGCAAAGAACTCAAACCCCTTGCAAATAGTCTTCGCATAATCTAGCCTCTTCCTCAAAATCTTCTCTCTAATCAGGAGAAAATCACACGCACTTATTGCTAAATTTGCTCACACTTTCATCATACGTTTAAGTGTACACATCTCCCCAAGCTGAGAGCAGCTAGAGCAGCATTAAGTAAAGCACCTACCAAAAAGGGAGGCAATTCTCAACCTATGACGCAAAAATGGAAGCAGAAGACTACCTGGTCCACAATCGACCCTTTCCAAGCGTCCACATTAGGAACATCGAGTAGTGTAGAATCACACACTATCTATTCTGTCAGCACTGTGATACCATGCACCATTTTCACCAGTCATGATCACGCGCCAGAGGCATGCCCACTGCTAGAAGCGTTCAGGAACCTTTGTGATAAAAAAAACTTCCACCGACCAGAAATTGACTATCCTAGCAGGAAAGCCGACATTAGGCTCACACAGGACTCCATTACTAAGATCCTTCCCTCACTGCATGCCAGCGACACAATTCACCACATACGACTTGTATCATCGCACGCCCAAGATAGGATTTCAACCACCTCCTCGTCACAGGAATTCCGCTTTATTCATATCGCAGAAGACCAAGGTACCTTACGCTTTTGAATTGATTTCCACAAGATCCCAAACTTGCATACCGCCATCGAACTCCTAGCCTCTATAGCAATACCTAGTACAACTAGAGCTAGTTGACGAAAATAGGCGAAAACCGCTGCAACACAATGAGGCCCATAAAAAAGGGTAAAAGAATCATTCGATCGACACATCACTGCTCGCTCATTTACCGAGGGAGAGTTAGTCCTTTGCTATGATGTCGCAAAAGAAGACTTAGGGCCAGGAAAGTTTGAAACCTTGTGGAAAGGGCCCTATAACATCAAACATTGTCTCCGGTAGGGGGCATACATCTTGACGGAACTAGACGGGACCTACCTCACTAACCCCATCAACAGCCTTTACCTCAAGAAATTACACCCATAAAGGCCCCAGTAGCCCGTATCCCCTAGAGTTAGAGTACACAAAAATCAAAATACCAAAATATTTTTGACCCAAAGACCTAAAGTGTGCTCAAAATACCAACATGGATCACCAACTTGAACCCTATTTCGGATTTACTGATGGAGCATCGTGATGGTCTCAAAACTAAGCTACATCCGCCTGGGTCATCTACCACCCTGACCGATCACCACTGTGTTCAAACAGCGTGTGCATCGGGTTAGAAACCAACAATCAGGCATAATATGATGTCGTTATCGAGCTTATGTGCGAGGCCCTCCATCAGGGCATCCACCATATACATGTCTACCTAGATTCCCAGATAGTGGTATCACAGTTAAACCAAACATTTGAAACCAGAGACACAAACCTATTTAGAAAATATTTGCATGCCAAAATATTTAGTAGAAAATTTGATTACATTACATTCTCACATGTATCAAGGAATCAAAACCAAGTAGCTGATCACATAGCTAACAATATCCTAAACTGGAATGCATCGCAAATAAACCACCATACATAAAAAAAAACCAAAAACATAGATATCCATTAGCATAACACAAAATTCATAAACCGAAATAGATAGCACACCATGTAGAGCCGCAAAAAGATCTCTCATATATATATCAAAAAATATGTGTATCTGAGCACAAAAATAGTATCACTAGCCCATTGGCCAGCCCAAAAATACAATGGTCATCAAAAATAAGGGAAGCATCCTCATAACAGGTGCTTTCCCTGTGTACAAATCTACTCTAAGAGGGTGCCCCCTCAAGAGGAGCACCAGGGTCCACGATTGCTCCTGGTGCCACCACCGGAGCTACTGTCGCCACTGTGATAGCTACCCGTCAGAGAGTGGGCCAGTAATCCCTCTCGCATGCCATCACTGTCTCTAGCCAAGTGTCCTCGAGGTCATCCATAAAAACTCGGGCAGGCATCCCGTGGATTAAACAATCCACTCGACCCTAGAATTCCTTTAAAGCCTCCACCTGAGCTGTAAGTACTGCAATGCGTGCCTCAAACACATCTGCATGAGCTCGCTTAGCCACTACCTCTACTGCAGCTGAGATTTTTCCCTCACCATAAGGTCCAGCACCATCCCCATCAGGTCCACTAGCACCCCCACCCAGTCCACCTACAACACCTCCTCCTCGACCACCCGACGGTCGTGGTAGAGGATTGTGACCCACCAGTCGGGCGACTGGGCGTCCCACCTCGCCAACAACTACATGAGTAACCATAAGAATGTCAGTGTCAATAAAAAACACTCAAGTACACAAAAACTTGAATAAATGCAGAAATATAGCACATACCTGCAGGACCCCAAACATAACTGAAAGGGAGACTAATATCTAGATCACCCTAAAAGTCCATCCCCGCGTACGGGAATGGAAAAAAATTCTATAGATTGGCCTCAAACCAGGCCTCCTTCATATCGTTCCAATAACGACCCACCATGCCACCACTGCTGCGTGGCATCATCGGAGCCCACCTCCTCATGCGTGGCTCCCTCAGCCCCCCAATAGGCACAACCACCACGGGCCTCAGCAGCATGAACCTCTCGTACATAATGTTGCATAAGATGCTAGTGTACACAAATGATTTGGATCCATGTTGGACCCTATTCATTTGTGACACCATACCGTCAAAGCAAAAGCGGGCAAAATCGAAGAAATGCCCGTTCCTCAAGTGGTGTAAAACTCCCACCTGTGGGCTCGATGCCCGATGTGGCGCAAACGACCCTGCCAGTCGCACAATAATGGCCAGAGCACACTACTCGGCCACATCTGTCACTTATGAGATATTGATGCACCCCTCAGTGAGAGGCGCACCATCGCAATGCCTCGTCTGGAACCTGTCCATGTTCACTAGTCCAGCAGGAAGTGGATACCTCAGCACCTCGTCCTGAGGCAGTAATCCGGTCGCAAAGTATATATCCATATCTGGATGGATAATCAAGTTCGTCCCCCTTAGGACAAACATATTGCACCTCTTGCACCAATGTTGTATGATATAATGTAACAATCGGTTGTGCAACCGAAGGAACTCGTTTTCAGAAAATTTCAGAAGGCCCCATGCGACCAACTGACGGCGCGCCCCAGCATCAGCAGCCAAAGCAGTCTGGATCTCGGGCCAATATCGTTCTCTCCACACCAACCTACCAAGCAACAAGCACCCATCAGTATAGAGGAGAAAAATTAAAAGGGACAACAAAAACCCAAGTTTTTACAAAAACCTTGCCTTTGCGTGCCTGTCTCTCAGATAGGCACACCCTTGCGTACAAAAAGAAGGGAACAACGCGCCTTTGCGCGACTGCCCTCTAAAATAAGCTCAAGGGGGGCACCTCTTTTCCTAGATCGCCTGCACAATCTATGACAAAAATCCCCTTTTAGGTCTTACAAACCCAATTTGTACGGCCCCCGGCATCACCAAACTGAAAAAATTGAAATGTAGGATGTCATGGAAGTTACCTCGGTATAATATCGTAATCCCCGGTACACAGGTTGACCGCAATGGAAAGAAAGGCTCTGCTATCACCTCTGATCTCCCAAAACTCAGCAAGTACAAATGAATAGGATTAGGGCCATAATCCCATATTTATCACCCTTTTCCAGAACTTCGGAGGTCCATAACAGGAGATTAGAAGGTCCATTCTGCAAACCATAAGTTGCACCATCATCAATATACCATGATGAACGAAAGTGATGCCCCACATTCGCTTTTCGAAGAAAAATTTTTCAAGTGCCGGCAGGTATGCACCCTCCCATCTTCCTTTCCAAAATTCATGTTTTTCAGTAATATTGGATGAAAAGAAGATGATTTCACTTGAGGTAGTTTTTTTTTGCAGGAAGAACCCATAAAACATTCATAGCACCACCCACAGAAAGTTCCGGAGTAGGTATCATCCTACCCTTAGCATGATAGAGTCCCAGAAAACTTTGCATATCCTGACATCATTTCTTCATTAGAAATAAACCATAGGGTCCTCATACTCGACCATGTTTATCATCACCTCACCTTGCATATGATAAACTTCCGCGATGGTTGGTAGAGCCTCCTCTCCATGGTGATCATCATCCAAAGTAGTCCATACATCACCCCACAAGTGACGCCATGGCCATACCATTTTAGTCTGGGAAGCACCTCATGCCCATCCACATATCATGCATAAGGTCAAGTTCACCATTCAAACTCAACCCCCTTCCCGGACGATCAGGTTGTACAAGCAGATTGAAAGCACACCTCCGCGCACCGCGTTTGGCCCGCCATACCTCCATCAACATAATCCCATCTACGACATCTTCCACTTCATCAACCCCGCACATGAGACCAACCAATGGGATCCCTACCCCCAGAAAAACACCATCCTCACACCTTTAGTGAGCAACCCTCTTTCATGTTTTGGGGTACCCGTCTTTGTGTTTTGTACAAAACAAACCCCATGATTTTATTCTTTTGGTAAGTGTAGAAAGACCGTAAACAATTCCCTTCACCACTTTGCCCTCATATTTCACCTTTTCTCCCATGGAAACAGTCCCCCATATCCCTTGGTCGAATTGTTTCACCGCCCCATGCATGCACCATTACAACAATCATAGCCGGTTCACACCCGCCCTGGAAGTCCTACCGACTCCAAAGATTTTTACTTCAGAAATGCCTATGACTATCGCCAAGCTTCTCAAGTATACTTTGACCACAGGCCACTAAATCCCCATCATCCATTTTCAGCCATCGCTTACCAACATGCCTATGTTAAATCTATCATGGTTCAGTTAAGGCTTCCTTTTTGTCGACCTCAACACATCTTTTCCAAAAAGGAAGTGGTACCTTGGATAAACCCTCCCCATGCAAAGGGGTATCCTCAGGTGGCACTATGGGAGACATCATTATCCATAGATGTCATTGATCCTCTTGACATTCGACTACAACAAAAGCTTTCATGTCACGATGGTATTGTATCTTACAACCATTGCACTTTGATCAAGATCCATCAAAGACCCGTGCCTTCATAAATGTCTTTGACAACAATGCTTACACGGGAAGGTCCCAATCATTACATATGCGTACATGGCACAATGATATGCCATACCAGAATTATGCATATGGGTACCACATTCCACCTATCGTCAAAGAAAAAATTCCCCTGAGGGCATCAATAGTCGTCATCAACAACCACCAGCATCACTACCACAGTAGTGGCACAGATAGCACATGTATCTGTCAATTTTGTTTAATTAGCCATAGCATCATGAGCATGGGACATTACCGCCTCGTTTAAATTTTGTAAATATGTTGTATATTTTGTCTGCTTTCAGGGGGTCCCTTAGGCCATGGTTATATCGGAAACGGTGCAAGGTGTTGTCAATTCCAAAAATACACGCAGGCCTCTCTCACTCTCTCTCTGCGTATGATACAGAAAAGAAACTATAATGTATTTTGGCTATACAGTTCTTCCTAGACCTCACACATTAGGGGGAAACTGTTAACACGGAAAATCGTACATTAGAAGACGACATCAATTAATGTCGAGCCCAAGGATTTACAGGACATGAATAAATTATGGAATCAAGAAGTATTTAAAATCTCTAAGGTTTTGAGAAAATCAAATTTGAACTAGTCATAAATTCTCAAATGCGTGCTTTTTCCTTGAGAAGAGCACCTTATGTGCGTCTTTTTTCCCGATAAATGTGAATTATTGGAAATGGAAAAAAGTCACTTTCCGGGACCACAACAAGCAAAGGACAGTTACTCCTTATGTGAAAGTTGCCTAAGGACAACCACCAGTGCCTCCTTAGACATTATGTGAGCACACAAAAGAATATTTGAGCACACAATGGAATCAAACCTCTCCCTTGGGTCACCATCCATCATGTACCAAGGAAGGGAAGGAGTATTTGAAGCTCACCTATATAAACCCACCAAGAGATGAAAAAATGGTGATCACAAGGTTATGCTGGCCAAATTTTCCCAAGCAACACCAACATTGTGTGTGATTCGGAGCTGGAGCTAAAGAGGACTCGATAGTTGGCCACCCAGCATCTTAGTCCACCACAGAAGAGAGAGAGAGTTAGACTGCATCAGAGGCAGAACTTGGAAGGCAAACATCCTTGCATCGGGACCTAGAGACATTGCCTAGGGTCCCTTTGGAAAGTGAGTAAGATTTCCTTTTATTCTGAACATTTAATAAGAAGAGGCCATCGAGCCATCATTTGCATTATTACTGTTTGGAACTCTTTATATAGTTTCTTTTGTGTTTTTAGTTTTTTAACCAGAGCATACTTCAGCATATTATTTCCATTTAGTTTTATGCTTTTGAGCTCCCCCCACATTTTGCCTGTTACCAATAGTTTAGAGAGTAGACTACACTCTCTAAGCTCGTGCGATTTCATACACCCGTGTGTTGAATCCACTACAACACATGGTATGGGACTGATTTGACATGAAATGACATTAATGAAGGTGATCTCCAAACTTAGGATAGGCTTAAAAATTAATTTTGTTTCCTATACCACCTTAAAATGGCTTAGGAGACCTTATCCATTTAGTGAGTGACCTATATGACCTTATTTAAAATGTTTCACAATTTTATGAGTGATAAAAGTGGCTCCACTTGGGATGGTGTGCCACTGTGTTACAAAAAAGAACTAGTAGTTCCAGTGCCACCTCCATTGGGCTACTCCCATATTCAAAATGAAAACTTGCAACTTGTTCTGACCTGTAACCTTGGCACTAAAAAAAAAACTAGTAGCTACTAAAGAACTGAAAGTACACATGCCAAATTTAAAACTGAAACTGAAAAAATGTTTGGTCTTCAAGCTTATTTATATACAAATGATCCTATTCTACTTTCTTAGCATAAAAAATGAATCAAGTGATCTCACACTTTCAATGAAGCCGATCAAGAAGTTGAGTACTGGATTGGAACAGACATTCCACTTCTATGATCATAAACCATTCCCGAGAGATGAAAACTTGTTGCACCATCTGAATTTGTATACATAACTAAAAATCATATTGAAATTCATTCCTATAGAATATTCCAGCAGAGCTGTGAAAGGATTTTTGAGAGTATGCACAAATAATTCTTGTTGATCAACAAGAAAGTGTGAGTAAATATGATCTTTTGATGATGTTCCTTGTTCAAATTCTTCATTATAACCCTGGTGACCTTTCTCAAATAAAAAAGAAAAAAAATGTTGATCATTATTTTCATTTGAGAGGAAGAAATACTTGGAGAACTCTTGGACACTTTCAAAAGGAACTGCCTCAGCATGGACCACATAAATTTCTAAAGGTAACTCTTCATATGATTTAACAAGCATACCCATATGATTGTCTAAAATTTTCTTTTTAGAATTTTCTTCATTTGATGTAGGTCAATGCTAGGAATGACATGAAGAATAAATTTCTTCCTTTACATGAGGATTATAGAAATTATCTTCCAGTATTTCCTCTTGTTGTTTGAAATGATTCTCATATTCCCGATGATCAAAAGACTGACAAGTCTGCTGCAAATTTTCATCAAACTCAGAAGATGTAACATGATTTTCATAAATAAACTCCTGTTGGGTTTCATTTTCATCCAAGAGAGAGGGTATCCTTTCTTCTTGGTGATGAAAGAGATTATCATGAAGGGCCTCTAAAATTTCCTCATCCATGAACTCATCATCTTCATAACAATTCCCCAAATATTCAATAAAACTCACACAATGTTTACAGCAGTCTTTGACCAGCAATAAGGAAGAATTAAATTCTTTATACATCTCATAAAATGAAACATGGAAATCAACAAAAGAATATAAGGAACTTTTTGGCATGATTTCGTACCAAGACCATGCTTTTCTTTCTAAAGTGACCATAAACATCTTCATGAGACAATCCTCAGGGAACCGAACCTTAAGTCTGTGTATATGCATATGGAATCTAACCAATGAAGAGCATCATTATCTTTCTTTTCATATTTAAATATGGGGATATTAGTTAACCAATCGACCTTTGGCATAGGATTTGGAAAACCAGGGATGCGATATTGATTCATAGGGGCATACCTCACATTTATTCTTGCAATGGAACACATCTTGGAACTTCATCAAGCTACTGATCTTCAAGCAGTGGAGTCACCTTCTAATTGATTATTTTATGTGTGGATTCGCCAGAGCAGAAATACAACCAATATGTGTCAAAGTGTTTGATGCTCTTAGACCTTAGAACTGAAACTTTGTCATTCTTCCTAGGGAAAATTTTGCACCTTCGGTCCCCGGCAATGACTCCAAAATGTTATCACCAAACTCAGTCTTGTCAGGATGGTTCAATGCTTAGCTTGGAGTAACTATTTCAAACCACTTGCAACTGGAAATTATCGTATCCTGTCTGAGAGGGCTCTCTCAAAATAATAATAAATGATTTTCTATGAATTTTAAAGTATATGGCTAACTCTAAATTGGTTTGAATGTGATGTTTTTGTATAGGTGAAAGATGTAAACTAGTAACTACTATTGGGCATGGAGTCAATATGAAAACTAATTCACAAGTAAACTTATCTCATGGAAGATGAGGCAATTTTATTCTTATTAAACCATACATGAAGGACAAAACAACAAGTTATATGCATACAGGAAGTTGGAGCATGTCACCATGAATTCCAAGTGATTATACATAAGTAAACTACTAAATCTTGACAAAACAACAGCCTAGGTGTAAAAATGAAGTTGGAGCATGTGATTATGAATTCAAAGTGATTATACAACCTCTCCCTATTTATAGAATTAGGCACCTTTACATCATGTCTACCAACTGGGCTAGACCAGCGAATACCTTCATGGACACCTAATCTAACTAACAATTTATTACAAGGAGGAAAAAGTAGAGATAACTTTGTATTCAAGAATTAGAAATCTAATAGGACTCTTTCACTCATCATTACATTATCAAACTATTAAAACTAAATAATTAAAAAAGGCTTATCAAAAGAGTAGAATTATGAGGTGGAAAAAGTCATGATCTAATAATAAGACATCTTGGCTGGAATATAGGAACTGTTACTCGGATTCTAACTATGATTTGTCATGTTGATGATGTGGCAGCTTGATAAGTTGGTGAGTTGAACAACTTTTTCGAAGACACTTCCTTCACCAAAACATTCCTCTAATATCCTTTAAGCTTTCCACATGGATATTTGACCTTAAATACTCCTTCAAAACACTAAAATACTACCAAATTCTATTCGCTGCAAAAACGGAGTAAAACAGGCAGTTTCGTAGCATAGTTTGGTAGCAAATTCATTTCAGCCATCTAAGTCAACTTTTAGCCTCTCTTTATGATTGGGATATGCTTTATAGATAATATAAGCTAAATACAACTCTTATCCTCCATTGATTTCTAGAAAAATTGAGAATGCAAAAATTAACCTACAAGGATTTTGTAGCGAAATCTGGCCTTCAAGGCTGGAGTTCGTTACGAAATTGCCTAATTGGCAAAAAAATCAGAATTTTTTTGTTTTTTCTAAAACATAGGGCTCAGAAATGAGTTGATATCTCTAAATCATTGATATATTTTACAAAATGGGAGGAGATTTTTATAAATAAGTTCGTGTTGAAGAAAAATTTCTCTTTGTTTTTTGAAAAACATCTCCAGGTGTCTGGAATCTGTATTTGCAAAACATGTCTAAATCAGGAAAAACGCATTCTAAAAATAGAGCCCAAATACATCTTATAAACTCCCAATTAGTAGCACCTGTGAGAAACATGAAAGAGGTTAATGTTCTACAATAACCTCTCTCAGTTGTTAATAATTCTCCTCTATTTTCCCACAAAATTATCTTGAAGTTGACTACTCAAACAGTCAAAATAGAGAAATCTCTTTGTATCTTCTTGTAAAAACTCATGCAACCAACTTTGATGAAATCCTCTGCAACACTATGGTATCCCATGATTTTATTGAGGTCCATGGGTTCATATCTCAAACATGAGCCTCCTTTGTTTGTTTTCTTCTTCATGGCCATCTTCCTTTATAACCACACTGCCTTTCTGGAAAAATTGACACTTGCAAAGAAACCTATTTGAACAACAAGTTGCTTATTGACATTTGGTGGAATCTAACTTATGACAGCAGTAAGAGGTATACTTAGACAAAAGGTAATAGGTGGGAGAAGTAGCTAATAGGGATTGACAAGGTAAGTGATTAAGCTCAAATGCATGGAGTTTGAATTATGAAAAAAGGAAAAAGTTAAAGTAATGACCATGCATGACCTACATTTAATAATGATTTAAAATAGGTAAAAATGTGATAGAAACTTGAAATTACCCTCTCATAAGATGAAAAATCATCAATCTCTGAACATTTTGCAAAAATCATGATTTCGTAGCGAATTCAGTTAGAAATTTAGCAGATTTGCCACGAACTTTTCAAGTGATTTCATAGTGAAAATCACCTGTTTTGCATAGAATTCGCTGCGGAATCGTGAAAAAATAGACATGTGGCTAAAAATAAATTTTAACCCAATGCATGTGAACCTAAGGTGGATTTTATAGATATGACGGAGATTACATGACTAATGAAGTGTTTTGGACTTAAGATAAAGACTTATTTCATGATTTTTTCATCAATTTCATGGACCAACCTTATGAGACAGAATAAAACCTAGGTGAGTGACCCTAATCAAAAATTAAAAAATTACGTGTGATAACACCATCCAACTTGGGGACTCCAAAATCATAGAAAAATCAAACATACAAACCCATCCATAAATCCTCCAAGAATTTTTCCAAGAATAATTCCTCCACCCGAGCCCTTACGGATTTTCCGATAATCACCATCTCCACCCTCTATTCAATGGGGACTCAAGAGGAATTTTCTTCCCCACTTGGAAGTGATTTCTTCCCTGACTTCTTACAAACTGAAATTTGATCTTCCTCTCCTATTTAATTTATGTGTTCCCCCCTTCCAATTTTCACGATCTTGCTATCTGTTAATTTTTCATAAAGCAACATTGTTCTTTACTTTGATAGTTACATTTCTTCATTAGCATGTTGCATTCACCCCAAATAATTTTTACATTGTACAGATCTATATCATTAACCATCAAAAAATGAAACTATGCATAAATAACAACACCATCATTATCATCATCATCTAAGTAGCGGAAAATAAAAGATCAAAGGAAGAGAAACATGAACACATAGAGACACCAAGATTGGTCTGAGACCAGAGAAAAACCCACTATGGGGAAAACACTTGGAAATTATTGTTCTTAGATCTTCAATGGATGATTCAGAAGCAAGAGTACAATGATCCATGAGTACATATCTTTACGATGCAGAAAAAAATAGCATACAAGCACTAAAACATACCCATAATTTTGCATGAAGGAAATTGAATCTGAGAACTGAAATGCACTGACACTGGCTGTAGAAAACTGATGAACACGGCTGATACTAAATGAGGATTGAAGATAAATATGAAGCGGAAACAAACAGATCTGATCTACAGATCTATAGATATATAATACCAAAACTCGAATCTGAAATATCATTAAGTGATCTCAACTCTGAAGTCATAGATCTGAATCCATGAGACTTTCAATGATGCTCTGATGCAACTGTGACTGAACGAATAAAGTCTGGAAGCATTGTGAAATCAACTAAAGGTGATCCAAATCTGATCTTCCTAGTAACTCTCTAAGGCGTGGCTTTAACATGCTCAGCTTGTGGCTCTGGGGCTCTGAGTCGCTACAACAATACCTTGTGCCCGCAGCTCAGCTTCAGAACACTCGGATCTGACCTCAGGGCTTTGGTCACGCCCTTAACATGTTGTTCCATTGACTTTGGCACCTTGGTCATGGGCACAACACATCCTGCCCATGCCTCTACTTTATCAGGGCATTACATGTCTGTGTATCTGCTTCAATAGACCCAAATATGGAATGTGCACAAGAATCTGACCACAATCCACTGTGTGCCATTGCGCGATCTCCTTCCAATGTAACTGTGAGCCAAGAAATTGAAAATACGACCAAAAATGAAAATATCATGGAGAAAATCTCATGAACGAATGTGTGCAAATGAACTTGAGGTCGCCTCTATTTACAACTTTATGAGTGACCACTTAGGGCTTTGACCGAATCAACATGTAGTTAGACCAACCCATAAAATATTAAATTAATTCATAACTTAACTTTTTCTTAACCGATTGGGGCAATCTATAGGTCGATTTTGATCCTCTCGAAAAGAGGAATATAATTAAATTATTATATTAATCATCTAATTTTTCCAATGGAATTTTACCTTAGTTGCAAAAATTAACACTTATTACCCCTTTCTATGTGTTGTTCTTCCTTTTGAATTCTCCTCCTATCTTCCTTATGTAACCTACTAACAATGACCCTACCAACAAGACCATTTTAGCCAATAAAAAATGTGCCTTGTACTCCCACCACGATCTCCTTCTTTAATAGATGTTATGTTTAACCAACAATTCCTTAGTGCCACCGTCCCTACATTTATTTCAAGTTCTCCTCTTGCTTATATCTTTCCTTTAAAATAGCATGATCATGTGTACTTCCTTGCAGTTCCATTAAATTCATGGACCAGTTTCTTAAGACACACAATCAACCTTCAAGGTTGTCCCAATGATTCATATTTTCCTGCTTTGAGAATCTTATCCCCTCCAAGCAAGTAATCTCCCCAGTCTCTAGAATCTTTGTCACATTACTCAACCCATTTAGAAATATTTAAATTTCATACATGGATGTATTTGTAGGGGTTGTCATTTATTGATTAACTTATTTATGTGTATTGACTATTTGTAAATTCCAATGTTACATGGCAATAATATGGTTGTATTAAGTTAGCATTAATTTATTATATAAATATTTTTATTATTTATAAATTTAAATGTTAAAGAATCAAATTAAAATACATATATCTTATTAAGAAAATATATTATTTCTTCAAACAAAAATAATTGATATTGTCTGAGATTGAATTTCAATTATATATATAGATATAGATATAGAGAGATATATATATATACATATGTGTGTGTGTATGCATTCAAAACATTTTTTAAAGGGAAAACTAATATAATAAGTATATAAACTCAAACAATAATAAATTTAATAAATTTTCAAAGTGAATAAATGCATGGAATTATAAATAATTACATGAAATTATATAATGATAAATTTTCAAAATATAATGGACCTAGTCTACAGATCTACAGATCTATAATACCAAAACTCAGATCTGAAATATCATCAAGTGATCTCAACTTTGAAGTCCTAGATCTAAATCCAGGAGACTTTCAATGACGCTCTGATACAACTGTGAATGAATGACTAAAGTTTGGAAGCGTTGCGCAATCAACTGAAGGTGATCCAAATCTTATCTGCCTAGTAACTCTCTGAGTCAGGGCCTTAACACACTCAACCTGTGGCTTTGGGGCTTTGAGCCGCTACCACAATACCTTGTGCCTACGGCTTAGCTTCAGAATAGCCTAATTTGACCTCAGGGCTTTGGTCACGCCCTTAACATGTTGTGCCATCGGCTTTGGCACCTTCGTCGCGGGAACAACACATCCTGCTCGTGTATCTGCTTCAGCAGGGCATTACTTGCATGTGGCTCTGCTTCAATAGATTCATATATGGAATGTGCACCAGACTCTAACCATGATCCACTGCGTGCCACTATGTGAGCTCCTTCCAATGTACCTGTGTGAGCCAAGAAATCGAAAATATGACCATAAATGAAAATAGCTTGGAGAAGATCTCATGAGCGAATATGTGCAAATGAACTTGAGGTTGCCTCGATTTATAACTTTGTGAGTGACCTCTTGGGGCTTTGACCACTTGGGGATTTGACCGAATCAACATGCGGTTAGGCCAACCCATAAAATATTAAATTAATTCATAACTTAACTTTTTCTAAACCGATTGGGAAAATCTATAGGTCGACTTTGATCCTCTCGAAAAGAGGAATATAATTAAATTATTATATTAATCATCTGAGTTGTCCACAATGGAATTTGACCTTAGTTTCAGAAATTAACACTAATTACCCCTTTCTCTTTGTTGTTCTTCCTTCTAAATTCTCCTCATATCTTCCTTGTGTAACCTACTAACAATGACCCTACCAACAAAACCTTTTCAGCCAATGACAAATGTGCCTTGTGCTCCCACCATGGTCTCCTTCTTTACTAGCTGTTATGTTTAACCAAAAATTCCACAGTGCCACCATCCCTGCATTTATTTCAGGTTCTCCTCTTGCTTATATCTTTCCTTTATAAGAGCATGATCATGTGTACTTCCTTGCAGTTCCATTAAATTCATGGAATAGTGTGTTAGGACACACAATCAACCTTCAACGTTGTCCCAACAATTAATATTTTCTTTCTTTAAGAATCTTACCCCCTCCAAGCAAGTAACCTCCCCAGTCTCTGGAATCTATGACACATTACTCAACCCATTTAAAAATATTTAAATTGCATACATGGATGTATCCGTTGAGGTTGTCACACTATACTCTTTATTGATTAACTTATTTATGTGTATTGACTATTTGTAAATACCAATGTTACATGGAATAAATATGGTTGTATTAAGTTAGCATTAATTTATTATATAAATATTTTTATTATTTATAAATCTAAATGTTAAAGTATCAAATTAAAAATACATATATCTTGATTAAGAAAATATATTATTTCTTCCAACAAAATTAATTGATATTGCTTGAGATTGTATATATATATATTCATTCAAAACATTTTTTAATGGGAAAATTAATATAATAACTATATAAACTCAAACAATAATAAATTTTCAAAATATAATTGAGATTTATATTTAATTTTAAAAGGTTATATATATGTGTGTGTATGTGTGTGTGTGTGTGTGTATATATATGTATCAAAATTTCTTGAGAAAATTTGTTATTATCATCAAGTTTTTTGGGATTCTTTAAATTTCATCAATTGGTTTAATGCTACTAAGAAATGTCACAATAACGCAAGATTACCAATTCTGAAGGACATGGTGTTCACTCTCCTTGTTTAAAATTTTTTAGTTTAAAGCTAATAAACCCTAGCTTTCATTCCTACATCCCAAATTTTTTCCCTTGACCCTACATTCTTTCCCCACATCCCATAAAACATTGTCACTATCCCTACATTAGTAAATCCCTGTTCCCAAGTTACATTTCCCAAAACCCTAGATCATAGGCTACTAATTCCTAGGTAGCTTTGTTATAATACCTATAATAAAATTCTAAATCTCATTTCCCTAAGTGTTTTGATCCCATATCACCCCCCTAAGTTCCCAAACCCCCTTCCCTATTTCCCCAATTTTTCCTACTCCCTAAACCTATTTTCCACTCCCCTTTCCCTTCCCTAGGGTTTCGAAACTAAAAACACCATGGAGGAGGAAGACAAATAATTCATGGAGGAGGAGGAGGATAGAGAGGAAAGAAGACCTCACAAGGGAGGAAGAATTTTTAGGCTTAAGCCTACTAACACCAGATAATTTATGGCCTTACCCATGACAGTCACTTTCTTCAAATATGTAGGCTGCTTTGATTTTTGTGAAATTGTTCAAAGAGTTCAACACCACCCTGTTTTGAGCATACTTTTCATCTCAAACCTTCAGGAAAATCAAGTGAACCTTGCAGGTGTGACCTTCACCATATCCACACCTATCATTGTTTCCACCATAGGGATACCTAATATGGGTGATAAATGGTTTAAATCCAAAGACCTGGGTGACCGGTTTTATGAACTATTCATCAAACCACGGTAAAAAAATGAGAGAAAGAAAGTATTCCCTTTTAGTTACCTTCTTGATAGGTATGCCCCCATGATGAAAATCATCATAAAGTACTTCTTTTGTGAAGGAAGGTTCTCCTGACTCTATACATACCATATCAGATTGCTTATGCACTTCACAAGAGTCAAATTTCTCAACATCCCATACTATTTGTTCAGGAGCATGGGAAAAATGGCCTACATAGTACAGAAGAGAGAATATGATCAATAAAAGAATAGCCTCTTCCATCACTCTTTGATCAAAATCATTGTACTCCATCATCTAAACCAGTTGAACATTTTGTGGGACACTTTCATTGCCAATGATGTTTTCACCATTCCACAAGATTATCATGTTGAAATCATCCCTCCTTCATCTCAGCCCACTGCATCTATTCCTCCATCAGCTCAGCCTATTGGACCCATATCATCACCATCATCAGTATTTCAAAGTCAAATTGGGTCATCCAGTAGAGTTGTGGTCAAAGAACCTAAAAAGACCAAAGAGGTTGAAAAGGAAAAACAGGTCAAGACCTATCAGAGGGGACCTAATGTTATGCAGATTAATATCTCTTTCGGACAAGAGCGATCTCCCTAGTATTCAACGAATAGCTAGAAACAAACATCCATTTGGAAATATTTTTCTCTATATTAGTTGCATTTCAGAATTATTGTAAGAAAGTAAAGAGTACATGCCCCTACCTTGAAATCCAACGTTTTATATAGTCTTTTATCTAGTCGCTCCGAAGAGGCTTCTCCAATAAGTAGAACCTGCAATCAAAGACAAGACAAAAGAATCAAAGCAACTGCAACAAATAATAATTAAGAAAAGTTAACCCAAATTAGTGATCAAGGAGTCTAAGTATTGATGTTATTTCAATAAGCATAAGAACAACTCAATGAGAAAAAGAGATCCATATGTATTATCTTGAATAAAAAGAGTAATCTTACAACCTAATGCCTTGATGTCATACAGATTTCTCTTGGGGTCCTGAACAATTGTTCCTCCTTCAGTTTGATAAGCCTTCCTCTCTAAATACCAGCATAGAGTTATGGACATAAGGGTGTGATCATTCTCATGTCAACAACAACTAGTGTAGAAAGTATGTACTCTTGGGAATTTCTTCAGAAACTCATTTGCAATCTTTAAGCTTAGCATCTACCATCTATGTAGAATCTAAAATCTCCAGTCTACCCTTGAACCTGAAACTAGAGCTCAATTTATAGGGAAATGGAGGTAGTTTCAGTTCCATGAAGAGGAGGATGGATTCCTCTCATGAAGGGATTTGAGCTCCATGGACCAAGGGATAAGCTCTATGAGTGGAGGGATAAATCTCGAACTGATCGTGCCTCAAGAAGCTTCCATTTGGGAGAATATTGTACCAGCTAGGCTTCTAGAATTTACTTTTTCTTTTATTTGAATTTTTACGGAGGTCCACAGGTTTTAGCAGTAGAACGTGCGGGTGTTACTGTAGTTTACAGACCAAGTATCCGCGAACCCACAGGAAAAGGCTAGAAAAAGTGTGGAGGTAGACTTTTAAGGGTTTTAAAGAGATTTTCTCCAATTCCAAGACTTGATTTAGGAACATTAGGGTTTTTTACTTCTAAGGGAGCAAAATATAGGTATTGATAGACCTATATGGACAGTAAAATGTCATGGTGACAAAATAACGTGTAACAGATTTCCTCCTAAAGTGCGAAGTCTGAGGTTATTCTGAAGAGTGAAGTGCTTTATCATTCCGAGGATTGGATTGGAGACATCAGTTGAAAACCTGTAAAAACATTCAATGCAAACATATATATCTCATCACTGAGGTAGGCATTCCCATACTCAGATCAAAACTAACTAAATTTTATGGTACAAATATGGTTTAAATATTACATCAAAAGTAGACATAGTGTGGGCGCAGTCATCTATCATGAGTAGTCTACCGTATCATGAATAATAAAACTCCTTGCAGCCTGGATGGTGGAAACTAGATCCAAGGTCTTGATTTCCGCTTCTCGAACTAGTACGAATCTATCCATGCGATTGATTGTGTCGAAGTAAAACATGGTAAAAACCACTTGATTACCAGTCAATGATGTGAATTGTTAACAAGTGTGAGAGAAACCACCAATAATGAAAATGGCTCTCAAAGTACTCCAGTACAATCTATGAAATTTGAATGAATGATTTGCAGTCGAACACTCATAAAATCATTCGATCAAAGGTCAATGATGCAACCTGTCTTCGAAGGCGAGAAACCTGCCATTAGGGCATGCAGATCCCAAGGTACTAATAGGATTCTAGATCAACTTTCTAGATGATGAGTTGGCGTCGATAGAAAGTGATCCATCGTAGTAAATCCCACGACACGAAACCATTATATCAAGTTTTGAAGAAATTTTTGCAAGGACTTACTCAGGGATGGTCAAGATGAATGAAGACAAATGTTTGCAATGAATGGTTTATTTGAACTATCTCTTGAACACATAACGACACTGCAGATGGCTTGGTAGAATTTGACCTAAAGCTAATACCCAGAAACCGGTTGAAGACTTTCAATGTGGTTTGATTAAATTTTAGACAAAGGATTTACCAACCCATGTAAAAGTGTGACAAAGTGTATTGTTCAAGAGTGGCATGCTACTTTCTAGACAAGGGTGACAACTGGATTCTTTTTCTCTCTTTTTCCCCCACCATTACTAGCAAGTGCCTCTTTATTTTTGACAAGCTTGAGGAGGATAACATTTGCTTGTTTGCGTAAGCTCATCCTTTGGATGATTCCATCTTAGTATTAAAATCGAACCCTAAGAAGGAGTGGTCTGGTCCTGTTTGTAATCGACAGGTCCTTTACTGTTCAATTTTAATGAGTCCAGTATAGGAGAAACTCGACATTTTTCGGTTTTAGGGAGTCAGAAGAAAAACATAAGTAAACTCTGCGGTTGTTATTTTTCGTAAATTTAGTCTCTCAATCCCGAGAAAGGATAAAATAATGCAAGAGAGAACTCTATTGACCATGATTAGTCAACATATACATTTTTCATAATTAGTCCATTTTAGTCCGAAAAAGGGTTAAATGTATACTGAAGGGACGACTATTCATTTACTTTAACGAATTTGAATATTCAAGAACTCAGCGATATTTTCATATTTAGAGAGTCTGAAAAGGGCTTAAAAGAGAACTCCAAGGTTTCGCTTTTTCGTAAGTTTTATTAAGTTCGATAAAGTGATAAAAAGTGTACTCATATGGCCAACTTTCAATTTAATTTACGAGCAGGAAAAGACAGAAAGAACTCGGAATTTTCATGTGTTTTACGAGAATGAAAGATAGCAAAATAATCTCGGGATTTTCATGAGTTTAATGAGCCTTGAAAATAATAACCGAAATGGACTCAAGATAAGTTTCATTTTTATACAAGCTTGAAACAGAGAAAAATTGTGCTTGAAAAGTTGTTTCATTTTTACACAAGCTTGAAACAAAGGAAATTGTGCTTGAGATTGGTTTGTTTCATTTTTACACAAGCTTGAAACAAAGTAAAAATCATGCTTGAGATATGTTTCAATTCCCCCCAAGTGTAACTTTCTAGAGCACATGCCCCCTAAGCTTCATTTCATTCAACTAAGTAGACTATTGATTACTAGTAGTTGGATGGAATGAAGGTTCATTTACGAGATCAGATGAAAGACTCGACTTGACACTTATGATATCTAATTAAATACTCGACTCAATTAGGAGAGGATTAGTTTCATTTTTTAATGAGCTTGACACAGGAAAGAACTATGCTCGTGGAAACTTGTTTCATTTTTTAACAAACTTGACACAAGAAAAGGAACTATGCTCAAGGTGACATGTTTCATCTTTTAACGAGGTTGACATAGGAAAATAACTATCCTCATTACCTGATTCATTTTTTAACAAGGTTGGCACAGGAAAAGAACCATCATCATAAGGGCCTGTTTCATTTTTTAACGAGGTTGACACAATAAAAGAACTATCCTCATGGGAACCTCTTTAATTTTTTAATGAGGTTGACACAATAAAATGAAATATCCTGAAGATGAATTGATTCATTTTTTAACGAGGTTGACACAGTAAAAGGAATTATCCTCATAGACATGTTTCATTTTTTTAATGAGGTTGACACAGTAAAGGAACTATCCTCATAGGAACCTGTTTCATTTTTTAACTAGATTGACACAGTAAAAGGAACTATCCTCATAGACATATTTCGTTTTTTAATGAGGATGACATAGTAGAAGGAACTATCCTCATAATAACCTTTTCATGGCCTCCAACTAGAAGAAACACATGTTAAGGGACACTCCTCGATCATGGCTTCCAAGAGGTCTTCATCAGATGGAAGAATAGTTCTCTGGAAGGAACACATTTCAAGGGACTCAATAGGGATAAGAAAATCACGTTCAAATAATCCCATAGGGTTTACCATGTCAATTTCCAGATCTAATTCAAAGGACATCAAGAAAACAATGAGAGGCTCGCTTGCATTGGTAACTGAAAACATGGGATTGGTTGCCACATAATTAACTTGTAGCAGGGTAGATACCACTTCCGTATAAGGAAACTTTAGGGATGTCGGATTATTGGAAGTTGAATCAAGACTAACGAATTAAAGTTGGTCAATATTCACAATGTTTCCATTGTGAGGGAAAGACATCACACGAAAGAGTGTCGATACGACAGCTTTCATTTCATAAACATAGTCTCGCCCAAGGAATAAATTGAAATCCAAAGGGCCTCGGACTACCATAAGATCAATACAAATAGTTTTACCTTCCAAGGTAATAGGAAACTTAGGAAGGATCCCTAAAGGTTCACTAATGGTTATGTTAAAATACAACATATTTTGTGTAACAGGCACAATCTGAGGAGAACCCAAAGCTTGCCAAGCAGTTGAGGATAAAATACTAACAGAAGCACCTTCATATACATTTGTGTGATGCACACTCTTACCATAAGCCTGCATAATTATTTGGAAAGGGATGGAATAAGGAATACATGGTTCTTCCAGTCTATTCCAATCAAAGGAAAAAACATCATAACTTAGAGGGGGTTCTGTAGGAATAGATGAAATGCCCCCTAGCATAGAAGAATATGATGCAACAAGCATAACCTGAGTGATATGAATTCTTCTCTCTATAGGGACAGTGGGATTGACTGAATGTGAAATCAAGTCGACTACTTGATCAAATAATGGATCATCAACCTGGGTGATATGATTTTCACTCTTCAATGGAAGAGCGGGATTGATTGTACTTGGAATTAGATCAATCACTTCGTCATTTGACGATAGGTTGGGAGGAATTGTATGGTAACCAATTGGATATTTTGGTTGGAGAACAGTAAGGTTTTCCAACAATTTTTAGGCTTCATCCATGTGAGGGAAAATGTGAGTTTGATGAATCCCTTTGCATAACCTACAAGGAAACCTAACTTTACCTTTTTTCCCAGAAACCTGACAATCACTGGTTGATAGATCAACAGTATTTTGATGAGATTTTTCTTACCATACTTCCAAGACCTTAGGAATACCAGGACAATTGATAAGGAAGTGGTCACCCTTACAAATCTTGCAAGGGTATTTGGGTTTACGATGCATGTTGGAGGTTTCCTCAACATTACTAACACTTACAGCCATGGTTGGTTGGTTGACTTCTTTCTTATCTTGCTTCTTCGTCTTCTTCCCTTTCTTCTTCTTCTTAGTCACCTGGTTACTAGCATCAAGGATTTTACTAAGAGAAGAAGAAGAAAGGGAGGACGAAATGTCGGGCAAAGAAGGTAAAGGGTCAGCATGAGGTTGGTGATGTTGAGATGGTGAACTCTGTTGAGGTGAGGCATCCGGTTGAGGTGGAACAATTAGAGTATTTGAGGCCAACGAATTTGAAAATAACCATACCAATAAACCTATGGTAAATCCAGGTAATGATAATGTAGCCATATAAGGAGGACCAACATTTCCAAAGCAAGGAAAAGTACTAGGATTCTTGTTAAGAGGGGTTCCTTGGTTGGTAAATTCTGGAACTATTTCCATTAGATTCAACTTCAGTGAGTTTTATTAACAATTTTTAAAAATATTAACAATTCAAATTCATAATCTACACCTAAGGTCTCTAAAAAGTAAAAACAAACAAATGAACACACGTTATCAAATCTAGGAGTCAAACCACACACAAACAATATGTTTCAACAATAAAAACACTAGTTGGTGATGAAATCCAACGTTGTGGAAATTAATGTGGAAAATTGGCAGTTGGAACAGAGGCGGTTGGAACAGTTACCCTGACAACCTACTTAATGAAATAGTCTAGTGTAAGTATCTCCACTATGCCATCTCGAAGTGAAAAGTACCCTCCGGAAAGTCCAAGTGAGTCTAGTCAACGTCTACTCCAGGTACAATGGGACCTTCCCTCCACTGTCACCTTGGGAAAAAACCTAAATATTATGGCCACTAAGGTCACCAACTGAGTCAATTGCACCTAGGGGAACAGTCTACGATCCGATATACACGCAAGGGTAGAGTATCAATCTCAATCCCCTTGAAAGCTCCTCGACATGGTAAATCCGAGGTTTGCTAACAAGTGAACCCAGGTTCCTCGACAATGGTTAATCTGAGGTTTACCATTTGTATTACGTGCACATCTTCTATCTTTGCCAATGAGATAGGTACGATTACCTCACTGGGTCTGACATGATCTTGTGCTTGACTCTTTTAAGAAGAGCTTCCCAGAGCATAATTGCAACAATTGGAATTTTTCCTTACAGCAATATACTATTGTTTGTTTAGTTTCTTTGGAAAGTTAACTACAACCTATTCCAAAGCACTATCCTAAGCTAAATTGGTGGAAAGAGCCCTAGAAAATGTAAAAATTTCTAGATGAATTTTATTTAGCGTTGTGTTATTTGGGCTATTATTACTCAAAGGGAAAATGGATATGAAACCAGTAGTGTTATGACCTGACCCAAACTAAATGCAATCAAATATGATAATGTAATATTTTCAATTTGATGAATCCTAACTAAAGTAAGGAAAGAGTTTCCATTCACTTCCAACAATGCATAAATAAGAGAAAATATAACAAATTCTCTAATGCACTAATTTCAACAAGAAAAACTAATGCTAATCAATTCCAAATTTATTTTTATGTTTTTAAAACAAGCATAAAAACATGTAAATTCAAATCAAAGAAACTGATCTAATTCTACGATTGATTTTTCTAAAATGTAAACTATGCAAGTAATCTATGCACAATTCACTTGAAAACTGTGCAAATGTAATCTATGCACTTTTTCATTCATGTTCTGAAAATGAGAATTCTAAGTATGCAAATGTAATCTATGCAAGAGAATTCGTACACACAAGATGATTCCAAATAAGCAAAAGAACAAAAAGACTATTATACTTCACTAATGTAATCTAAGGAACCAATCAAGTGTAAGTAAAGAAAATTGGGTTAGAATTTCAAAGGTCAAAAGTAAAAACAGTCAAAGGCGATTAACACTCAGACACAATTTAGCGAATGAGGGGGAAATTTTTTTGCAAAAACAAAAGAAAAAAGATGCAAAATTGTTAAGAGACTGAGACAAACCTCAAAGTAATGACCAAAGGAAATCAAATTAATAATTTCTCAAAAAAGAAACTCAAAACACCCAATTAACTTAACCGATACTGATGAGACTATAAATGGATCAGGGAAAACTTGAAGAATCAGGTAATCTGGCTCTAAAAAAGACAAATTTTATTATTTTTAAAAAATTTCCCAGGGGTTTGCAATTTCTAATAGAAAACAGAGAGGGTGCATACTATTTTGAAATAAAACCTGTGGAGGGCATTGTTTTCTACTAAAAACCGCGGAGGCAAGGAAAAACCTTGAAAAAATAAATAATCGGCTTCCTTTTTTAGGGATTCTTAAAAGTTATCTACCCAACCCATTCTCAGATCATAAGTCAAAATCAGAAAACTCTAAAATTCAAACTGAAAATAAAGAGAGAAAACTAAGTTCTATTCCCCAGCAGAGTCGTCTTTTTGTTATGCGGATTAATCCCTCTTGCAGACAAGAACGATCTCCCTAGTATTCAACGAATAGCTAGAAACAAACATCCATTTGGAAATATTTTTCTCTATATTAAATGCATTTCATAATTATTATGATAAAGTAGAGAGGACATGCTCCTACCTTGAAATCCAATGTTCAATGCAGAGTTTTATCCAGTCGCTCCAAAGAAGCTTCTCCAATAAGTAGAACCTACAATCAAAGACAAGACAAAAGAATCAAAGCATCTGCAACATATAATAATTAAGAAAATTTAACCCAACTTAGTGATCAAGGAATCTAAGTATTGATGTTATTTAAATAAGCATAAGAACAACTCAATGAGAACAAGAGATCCAGATGTATTATCTTGAATAAAAAGAGTAATCTTACAACCCGATGCCTTGATGTCGTACAGATTTCTCCCGGGGTCCTAAACAATCATTCCTCCTTCCGTTTGATAAGCCTTCCTCTCTAAATACCAGCACAAATTTATGGACATAAGGGTGTGATCATTCTCATGTCAACAAAAACTAGTGTAGAAAGTATGCACTCTTGGGAATTTCTTTAGCAACTCATTTACAATATTTAAGCTTAGCATCTACCATCTGTGTAGAATATACAATCTCCAGTCTACCCTTGAACCTAAAAATTGAGCTCAATTTATAGGGAAATGGAGGTATTTTTGGTTCCATGAAGAGGGGGATGGATTCCTCTCATTAGACCAAGTATCTGCGAACCTGTAGGAAAAGGCTAGAAAAAGTGGAGGTAGACTTTTAAGGGTTTTAAAAAGATTTTCTCCAATTCCAATACTTGGTTTAGAAACATTAAGGTTTTTGACTTCTAAGGGAGCACAATATAATTAGTGATAGACCTATATGGATAGTAAAATTTCATGGTGAAAAAATAACATGTAACAACTAGGCAAGTTTTTCTCCATAGATTGTGGAAGGGCCTTGCCTTCTTCATTAGAAAAGCAGGTACACCAGGATGAGCATCAGAAAGAGATAGTTGTACATGAGGAAGTCATGCAAGAGGATGAGGACCCTCATGATGAGGAAACAGAGTTTGAACTAGTTGACTTGGATCAGCAAGATGATCATGAGGCCTCAAGCTTGATTATCAAAGATAAGGATGCCCAAATTTTAGAGTTGCAAAATAACTTGGATAGAGCTCAGTTTTTCCTTTCATTTTTTGAGCAGGAGAATAAGCAGCTGAAATATCAGCAAGTACTTATGGAGCTAGAGCTACTCAAATAAAAAAGAGGTAAGGCCATGATGTCACTTGATGATCTTGATCATGATGACATTCAAACCAGCAGAACAAGACCTAAGACAAGAGGTCTTAAGAGGGCTCTACAACAACAGAAACTTGAGGATGAAAAACTAACTTTTGAGGAGAGGATTGCCAAGGAGGTTGAAGATGATAGAGAGATGTGGCTTGATAGGGTCAACCTCCACCTTGAGAAACTCCTCCATAAGGAAACAAAATATAACAAGATTCTCATAAACATGTCTAACAGGTACATCACAAGAAACAAGATCTGTAGCATTAAACTCAAGCAATTGGAGGAAAAATATAAGAAAACGTTATGCAAACAAAAGGAAGGAGATAAGCTTAAAATTCTTGCTGAGGCCTCTCTCATTTCTTAGCATACATCATCAGCATTCTACAAAACAATTTTGAAGAGTTTTTGAGAAAAATTTTGAAATTTTGGGTTTTTGTAAATTTTTGACAGTTTTTAGCACAGTTAGACTTTCAGGAGCGCAGCGCCCTAGGCATTGTGCTTCTTCTAGATACCTCCAAATGAAAAACCAAGACCACAATTGGATTCAAAAGGTATAAAATAGTCAAATTTGACACTTTTCTAATCAAATTTGGACAATATGGTAGGGAGAAAGGTCAAAAAACACCTCAAAAATCATGTTTCTGCCCTGATTTTCAGCTAGGCTGATCTAAGGCTCAGTATTTAGCTCAAAATTGAAAGTGTTCATAAATTATTCAAACATAAATGCCTGGATAGAGCTTGTCTCCAGGATTCTAACGTGTTATTGTCAGTATTTTCATCCTTCCATCGATGATCAAAATATACTCTTTTCATATTCATATTAGTCCCACTCTAAAATTGTTGAGATTCAACAAGATGATGAGCTTAGTGAAAAGAGTCACTTTCACTAAGTGGGCCCGCAGGCTATTTTTGGCGCAAAGTCTATTTTTAGACTATGTCTATTTTTAGACATGTCGATCATATTCTATGAGTTGCAGGATGCTATTTGTGGATGGTTGGTCAAGCTGGAAAAATAGATGGACTTCTATTTTTAGACATATTGGGTGGAATCTATTTTTAGATTGCCAGTCTAAAAATAGATATGTCGAATATTATTAGCTCTTAATAATATTTGGACTCTAAACATTATCTTATTCTCTTGGAGCACTTCAGTTAAGTGCACAGATGTGGCACAACAGCTGACAAAAGGAATTACGCTATTCCTGAGGGTTTACTAGAGCTAATGCATGAGGACTTCAGTTAGAACTCATGTGACAGAGTTTGGTGGAGTTATAGAAGTAGTTGGTGGAGTTGTATTTAGTTTAACTCAATTAGACTCAGTTGAGATAGTTGTATCTAGTCTAACTGATTGATACACTAGTGAGAGTGGTGTGAATTAATTAGTTAATTAATTCACTAAATAATAACTCATTAATCAACTGAAGAATACATCAGTTAACTACAGTGCATGGTAGTTTCAATGGAGACCAG
This sequence comes from Pinus albicaulis, assembly GCA_034641835.2. Taxonomy (NCBI): domain Eukaryota; kingdom Viridiplantae; phylum Streptophyta; class Pinopsida; order Pinales; family Pinaceae; genus Pinus; species Pinus albicaulis. The sequence goes on along the minus strand of CM076573.1, from coordinate 342,352,781 downwards.
TGGAGAGGTAGGTGAAAGAGCAAGTGTGACTATCAGTTGTGACTATAGTGATGCATTGATTGCATCCAACACTCAGTGGAGATGCCAATGAGGATTGCGCAGTGCAAGCTTGGTGGATTCGATTTCATTCAAAGCCATTCTTCAGCAGGGATTTTGCAGTAGAGGCAAGCTAGCAGGTGGCAAAGATCGGTGCATGGATTTGCAAGATCGGGCCTGATTAGTGTGTAGCGATTGTATTGTACTGAGAGCTTGATATGATCATCTTTGTATGAGGATTGTTACATGATATCTATGACATATATTATATATAGATAGTTGGGGTTTTCAGCTTCAGGCTTTCCTGTTAAACAACTGTGTTCGTATGTGTGAATTTTTATTCTCTCATGTGTGCATCGCGATCATGATTTTATTTCCGCAAATGATCAATGGTGGAATAGATTCTGTATTTTGCATGAAGTCAAAATAGTGTGAGATCAGGAGAATATTAGATATATAAAACATAAGTTATATAATTTCTACGTGGTATCATAGCAGTATTGATGATAGAAGATTGCAATTATTGAAGTCAAGATTTGTGCTTCGGTGGAATTCAAATTTGTCATAGTTGTTTTCTTGGTGTCGGTTGAGCATTCATTAAAATGTCTTTCAACGGATTGCGATTATATGCCCTTGAGGGAAGCTCGAATTATATCGTAGAGGGAAGGACATGATGGAGGTGGTGTTGATGATAATGGGTTGAATGAGTTCATAGATGCTAATATTCCAAAGCCTGGTTCTAGCGATGCAGTCGCACTTGACGCATGGAAAAAGAAGACAGCAAAGTGTCGAAGGATTCTGTTGGAAGGTGTGAAGGATCACATAGTGTCCAGCCTTCATGATAAAGCTACTCCATTCTTAATGTGGAAAGCTTTGACATACTTGTTCCAAAGAAGAAGCGACCAAAGGAAGTTGGCGCTTAAAGACAAGCTCAGGAAAATAAAAATGGAGAAATGCGACAGTATACCAAAAATACATCACGAAGTTTGTCCACTGCAAGGATGAGCTGGGAAGTGTGGGGGTTACTATAGATGAAGAAGACTTGGTGAGCTTGGCTCTCCTTGGGCTTCCGAAGAGTTGGCATAGCTACAAGGACTCTGTCAATGGTCGGGAGAAACTGCCAGGATGGGAGCGACTTTGGTCGGATCTTGTGCAGGAGGAGATAAGGCAGGGTACCAGGGATGGATCTTCATCGAAGAATGAAGATGAAGAAAATTTCTCTTTGGCTGCCAAAGCAAGGAAAGGGAAGGGAAAGAAAAATCCTTCTCAATCCGGTGCGAAAGGCAAGAAGCAGGACTTGTCCAAGGTGAAGTGCTTTCACCTGGGTCACCAACACCTGACATTACGCTACCGATTCTCCACAAGACTAAAAATGCTGTGTCACTGATCTACAGTTGGAGAGGCCTTAGCCTTGCAATTTGAGCTGGATTTTTCTTTGATCGCATGCTTGGTTTCAAGTGTGATGGTATCGGTGTGGTTTCTTGACAATGGCGTGTCTTTCCATATGACCGGAGACAAAGGTTTGTTTAGTGATCTGGATGAAAAGGATCTTGGAGTGCACATCGAGATGGGTGATGATGGTAAATACAGTGCGACTGGTATCAGGACCATTTCCTTTGAGAGGGATCCTGGTAAACCTTTCATCTTGAAGGACGTCATGCATGTTCCAGGATTGAAGAAGAATCTGATCTCTGTGGTGATGTTGGAAGACAAGGGTTGTGATGTTGTTTTTAGCAAGGGAAAAGCCTTCCTACACTGTAAAAAAAATGGTCAAACCAGGAGGATAGGGATTCGAGTTAAGAATCTTTATCAATTGTAGGTAGATGGCTGTGCAACAATGGTAGGAAAAGCAAAAGGAGTGGTGAGCCAGAATGAAGGCGAATTATGGCATAGGATATTGGGCCATCTTCACCATGGCGCTTTGAAAATTTTGCAGCAGATTTCTACCGAGCTTCCCAAGGGTACACTTGCATAGTCAGATCAGTGCAAGGGATGTACTTTGGGAAAATTTGTGAAGACCACTTTTCATGAGAAGGATATTCGTGCCTCGACGATCCTTGAGAGAATTCACACAGGCGTGTGTGGACCTTTCTCAGTTGCTTCAACAACAAAGAACAGGTATTATGTGATATTTGTTGATGACTTTTCTCGTAAGTGTTGGATCTTCTTCATGCAGAAGAAGAGAGAGACATACTCAAAGTTCAGAGTTCAAGGCGCTATTGAGAAGAGCTCTGGAAGTGGTGTGAAAGCTCTAAGGAGCGATAATGGTGGCACACATCTCCGGCGCATTCAAATAATTTTGCAAATATGTATGAATTGAAGAGAAACTATACAACCATAACCCACAGTAATGGTAGTGTACAGAGAAAGAATCGTAACAATCGTGGGTGCCGATCACATGTTGCATGATCAAGGCCTTCCCATACACCTGTGGGCTGAAGCATGCAAAACTATGGTTTATGTGCAAAACCGTTGTCCTCATAGAGTACTTGGCATGAGTACACCCGAAGAGGCATTTTCTGGTAAGAAGCCTGGTATTTCTCATTTGAATATTTTTGGCTCACCTGTTTGCATTCATGTGAAGAAGGATGCCAGGAAGAAGCTGGAGCCGACCACAGAGGTTGGGATATTTGTGGGGTACACAGAAAAACCCCACAATTATCGTGTGTATTTTCCAGACAGTCGGATGACTGTTGTGCGATGGGATATCAAATTTCATGGGGAGAAAGCCATGAAGTTGTCGCTGGAGAGGCAGCTAACACTTGCATGCGTACGAGGAGCTACTAGTTCCTAAAAAGATGATTCTCTCGGATGATCAGCACAAGAGAGGCTCATGAGTGGAAGAAACCACTCATGCAGTACCAAACATCGAGGCGTAAGGACACTTGGCGTAAGATGAGCGATCGACCTTGATGCAAACACGTGCACGTAGGAGCACCTACATCACAACGCAGATAGAGGAAGACACCTGACCGATTTACTAGATACATGGCTCTGATGAGCAAGTGTATCATGATAGAACCATCTTCTTTTGAGGAAGCTATGAAGGATCCTGCATGGGTAGATGCCATGGTGGAAGAGTATGATTCGATTGTTAGAAACAGTGCATGGGAGATTGTCCCAAGACCGGTTGGGAAATCAGTTGTAGGTTCGCGATGGATCTACAAGGTGAAGCAGGCGGCTGACGGGAGTGTGGAGAAGTACAAGGCGAGATTTGTCGCCCGTGGCTTCTCACAGATCGAGGGGATTGACTATGAGGAGACTTTTGCACCTGTCGCAAGGTACTCTTCCATACGGACGATCATTGCTCTCTCAGCGCAGATGGGGTGGCACATTCATCAGATGGATGTGAAGACTGCGTTCCTCAATGGAGTTATTGAGGAAGAGGTGTACATAGAGCAGCCTGAAGGTTTTGAGATCTTCAGCAGTGAGTCGCATGTGTGCCGACTCAAGAGAGCACTGTATGGGCTGAAGCAAGCACATCGTGCTTGGTACACATGGATAGACAGTTATTTCACCGGACTTGGATTCTCCAAGAGTGAGGCGGATCCGAACCTATACCAGATTGTAGTGGAGGGTAAGTTGCTGATCATTGTACTTTATGTAGATGATTTGATTTTGACAGGTGATGAACTGTTGATACACTCATGCAAGGCTGATCTTGCAAAGGAGTTTGAAATGAAGGACTTGGGCCTCCTTCATTATTTCCTGGGATTGGAAATTTGGCAGTGCAGTGGTGGACTATTTGTTTCTCAGGGTAAGTATACCCGGGAGACACTGGAGAAGTTCAACATGCATGGCTGCAAGCCTGTTGATACTCCTCTTCCTGGTGGTTGGAGGAAGGAGGATGCTACTTCAGCGGAGGTAGTGGATGCCACTGTTTATCGACAGTTGGTGGGGTCGCTTATGTATCTTGTCAATACACGACCCGATATATGCTATGCAGTTAACCAGCTTTCACAAGCTATGGTTAAGCCTACCAAGCTCTTTTGGAAGGCAAGAAACCATGTCCCGAGGTATCTCGTGTGGGCACATCGATATGGACCATGGAGGGCTGCAGACTGATGAGTTGGTTGTATGGTTTCATCGACGATTAAGCAGGAGCTTCAATGCACGTAAAGAGCACATTGAAGGCATCTCTGGAGGGATATTCAGGATTGGTCTACAAGTAGCTTTTGGTACATCGTGAAATAGATATCCGCGGGCACTCGCCCCGCCGGGAGGCCGGAGTGGCATGGCAGCAAGTTTGGCCTGCATACGAGGCTATATGGATGAGAATATCCCGTCGAGTCGTTTCGCTCACACTTAGATCCTACTGTGATATATTGTGATAATCATAGTTGCATTAAACTCTCGGTTAATCCAGTATTTCATGATAGATCTAAAAATATTGACATCCGGTACCATCATATCATAGATTGTGTGTAGCGGAAGATCATGTTACTTTCTTACATTCCTACGGAGGATCAAGATGCAGATATTCTGATGAATGCACTCACCAGGAGCAAATTCGAATATCATAGAGACAGGATCGAGGTGGCAGATAATCCCTATCTTGTTGAGAGGTAGTGTTGAGATTCAACAAGATGATGAGCTTAGTGAAAAGGGTCGCCTTCACTAAGTGGGCCCGCAAAGGCTATTTTTGGCGCAAAGTCTATTTTTAGACTATGTTCATTTTTAGACTATGTCTATTTTTAGACATGTCAATCATATTCTATGAGTTGCAGATGCTATTTGTGGATGGTTGATCAAGTTGGAAAAATAAATGGACTTCTATTTAGACATATTAAGTGTAATCAATTTTTAGATTGCCACTAAAAATGATATGTCGGATATTATTAGCTCTTAATAATATTTGGACTCTAAACATTATCTTATTCTCTTGGAGCACTTCGCTATGCATGATGTGCAATAACAATGGATGTATGAATTACACTATTCCCCAAGGGTTTACCTGAGCTAATGCATAGTGACTTCAAACAGAACCATGTGACGTAGTTTGGTGGAGTTATGTATAGTTGGTGGAGTTGTATTCAGTTTAACTCAGTTAGACTCAGTTGAGCTAGTTGTATCTAGTCTAAATGATTGATACACTAGTGAGAGTGGAGTGAATTAATTAGTTAATTAATTCACAAATAATAACTCATTAATCAACTGAAGAATACATGAGTTAACTATAGTGCATGATAGTTTCAGTGGAGACCAGTGGAGAGATAGGTGAAAGAGCAAGTGTGACTATCAGTTGTGACTATAGTGATGCATTGATTGCATCCAACACTCAGTGGAGATGCCAATGAGGATTGCGCAGTGCAAGCTTGGTGGATTCGAGTTCATTCAGAGCCATTCTTCAGCAGGGATTGCGCAGTAGAGGCAGGCTAGCAGGTGGCAGAGATCGGTGCATGGATTTGCAAGATCTAGCCTGATTAGTGTGTAGCGATTGTATTGTACTGAGAGCTTGATATGATCAACTTTGTATGAGGATTGTTACATGATCTCTATGACATATATTATATACAGATAGTTGGGGTTTTTAGCTTCAGGCTTTCCCGTTAAAACAACTGTGTTAATGTGTGTGAATTTTTATGGTTTCATGTGTGCATTGTAATTGATTTAATTTCCGCATGTGATGATCAATGGTGGAATAGATTCTGTATTGTGCATGAAGTTAAAATAGTGTGTGATCAGGAGAATCTTAGACATATAACACGTAATTTATATAATTTGGCGTAAATTTTTTAACATTCCATTAGGTCGTGTAAAAATTTATTCACTGATGGTAGCCCTAGTCATAAAACTTCACTCTCCCTCAAAAATTAACATTTTTTGGCCCACCTTCATGTCTTGTTGAGCATAAATCAGTCGTGAAAGCTCATTTCACTATGCCGTTATGTCGGTCAAAGTCAACATGGAGTCTAGTCTTTCAAGGTCCATTTAGGTCACTAGGTTTCATTTTCCAAGGTTCAATAATACTCCATTTCATCTCAATAAGGTCAAAAAAGGTGTGAGAGTGATTTAATAATACTTCTTTATCATTTGAAAAATATTTTTCAACATGTAAATATGATTTTTAAACATTGTAATTATGGTTTAATAATATGATTTTCATACTATAGTGTAATTTTATTTTTATTCATGCAATTTTATGTCAATTCAAATGTAATAAGTACTTAGTCTCCCAAAATCCACCAACTCAGTTCCACATGCCAAACAAGCACATGTCAAAGTGCAAGAGTTTTTATTTCATCAATTTATCAAATGTCAAAGGGAGTTGTCTTTTCCCAAGGATGCCCAAATCATCATTTTCCACAAGCACTAAACCCTAATTTCGTCTCCCACTGAGCTAGGTTTTGCTATGGAATCAGAGACATCTGAGTGGAGGAGTAATAAGGGAGGTCATATAAGCAATTATGAAGTCATTTCAGCTCATAAACATCATGTCTCCATCATTTTTCAAGAAGTCATTCCAAGAGTTAAATTGTTTGCCACACAGGGTTGGTTTTTATTCAAACTGTGTTTTTGACCAAACAGAGATGAATATTATAAAATTGAGAGATGTTTTTGTCCATCATAGGTCAAAAAATAAAAAACTCCTTTAGTTCTTACACAAGTATCATGGTTTTGGATGAATGTCAAAAATACAGTTTCTACAAAAGGTTTGTTGCACTTCTGGAGTGACCTTGGGAAAATAATTTTTTCTCCTAGATGGAGTGTCCAAATGACTTTCTTGATGATTCAAATGATAACTATATAGATATATATTTCCAATAAGCTATCTTGAGCTCAATTTTGAGTTGAATAAGTCCTCCAAATGTTTTCTGCAACATCACACTGCATTTTTTCACCCTCATTCTGCACTTTTTTACTAGTCTTCGGAAAATAAGTTTTTTATAGGTCAAATAAATTCTATTATGAAAAATAAAGGCATATTTTGAAATTAGACAGGATAATATTTCCAACTAGCTATCCTGGGCCCAATTTGGACACTGGGAAGGCCTCCAAAAGCAGTCTGCTAATTTGTGTTTCTCAGGTGTTGCGCACAGGCTAAAGGCATTGCGCATATCCTGAAGGTCGCACAGACTGAAGGCACTACACGCAGCCTTAAGGCGTTGTGCAT
>CM076573.1:342221607-342345531 GCA_034641835.2 Pinus albicaulis | reverse complement strand
TGAAGGTGATCTCAAAACTTAGGATAGGCTTAGAAATGAAAATTTTTTCCTATACCACCTTGAAATGGCTTAGGAGACCTTATCCATTTAGTAAGTGACCTATATGACCTTATCTAAAATGTTTCACAATTTTATGAGTGATAGCGGTAGCAACAATGAAGAAGCACAACATCCATTTGGAGAACTCTTCAACTTCATCTTAAGGAATGACACTTTCTGCATGTGGTTGTTAAGCATCAAGATCTGGTTATGCATTGAATGTATCTTCTTCTTCTCATTCTCATGAGTCACTCATTGATTCTGGAGCCTCTTACCACATGGCCAAAAATAAAGCCATGTTTTCTTCTTTAAATGATTGTAACACCAAAAATATTTATGTTTGTGATGATATATCTCTCAATGTTGTATGATCTGGAACTATTCATCTAGATAAAGGTCAGTTTAATGATGTATTATGTGTTCCTACCTTTTCCTACAAACTTCTATATGTTTATCAGATAACTCATTCAGGTGAATGGAAAACCGTAGAATTCTCACCTCATGATTTTGTAATTAAGGACCTAAGAGGTCCTAGACATATTTTAGCTACTGGAATTGCCGATGATTCCATAAGGTTGTATAAGTTTGAAAACTTTGGGTCATCATGTATTCCCTCCATTTTTGTTGCTCATAATGATGTAGTGAGAAAAATTTGGCATGAGCGAATTGGTCACTTAAACTACCGCTCTCTTCAAACTCTATGTAAATAAAATATGGTGACAGGTCTTCCTATGGTATCTTGCCAAGATGGTGTTTATTACGAATGTCTACTTGGAAAACATCATCGAGATAGTTTTGACAAATGTGCCTCTTGGCACGCTTCAACCCCTTTACAACTTCTGCATAGTGATTTATGTGGTCCACTTCTAGTTGTTTCTTTCCTTGGCTACAAGTACGTCTTAAATTTCAATGATGATTTTTCCAGATGCACTTGGGTATACTTCTTAAAACTCAAGAGTGAATTTTTTAACATGTTCTTGGCCTTTAATACCTTTTTTGAGAAACAATCTAGACATCACACTCTTAAGTTAAGATCTAACAATGGAGGAGAATATGTTAATAAAAAATTTATCAAAATTTTGACTAGGAACGACATTAAATTGCAACAGACTGTTCCGTATACTCCACAAAAAAATGGTGTAGCTGAAAGGAAGAATCATACTCTAACAAAAATGGATAATTGTATGCTTTAATCTAAAGGGATCAATCTTAATTTTTGGGCAAAAGCAGTTAGATGTGCAAATTATATAGTAAATCACACCCCTACTAAGGTTTTAAGGAATATCACTCCAGAAGAAGCCTCGAGCTCAATCAAACCAAATGTAAGTCACTTTCATGTTTTTGGAAGTGAAGCTTGGGCCCATATTCCAGATGATAAACATAAAGCCTTAGAACCTAAGAGTGAAAAATTCATTTTTGTTCGATATTTTGAAGATGTCAAAGGATATAGACTTCTTCAACCCAAATCCAAAAATGTAATCATTAGAAGAGATGTAAAATTTGATGAAAATAAATCTTCCTGCGAGCCTAGTTCGATGGGTGTGCCACCTTTGGCCTGTAAGCCTGATTCAATATATGTGCCACCACTCTCTATCTATTCTACTTTTGACAACATTACTTCTAGTTCGGATGATGACAGTGAGGACAATAATCCTCCTCCACCTCCTCAAGATCCTCCTTAATCTCCACAACCTCCAAAATGGGTCCGCTCTACTCGGGAGGTAGTAGGTTCTCTTGCAGGTGACCTTACATATCAACGTCGTACACGTTCTTAGTTCGACAAAGCCTCTTCCTTATTGGCTCAAGTTCCATAAAATATTGATCTAGACACCTTTGAAGAAGCTTCAGATCATCTAGATTGGGATGAAAATATGAATGAAGAATATCGTTCCTTATTGGAAAAAGATACTTGGGATCTTGTTCCTCTTCCAAAGGGAAGAAAACTTGTCAGATGCAAATGGGTTTACAGAACAAAGTTTGGAACAGATGGAAAAGTGGCTAAACATAAATCTTGTCTTGTTGCTAAAGGATTTTCACAAGTTGAAGGCATTGACTATACTAAAGCCTTCTCCCCTATTTCCAAAATGAATTCCATCTACCTTTTTCTTTCCCTTGCCACCTCGTTTAAATGGTAAGTCCATCAGATGGATGTTAAATCCGCCTTCCTACATGGGGACTTTCATGAGGACATCTACATGGAAAAACCCCCTGGCTTTATCCAAAATGACTCTAGCCTTGTTTTTCGCCTTAGGAAGTCTCTTTATGGTCTGAAAAAAGTCCCTCAAGCTTGGTATGCCAAAATGGATAGCTTTCTCTTAGATAATTGCTTTTTTAGATGTCATTCCAACAACACTGTCTACACCAAGAAAGTGGGTAATTCCTTACTCATCCTTCTTCTTTATGTTGATGATATTATCCTTACTAGTAGTGATCCCAACCATATAAAACATGTGAAGTCTAGCCTCAAAAATAAGTTTGAAATGACATACTAGGGACACTTTCATTATTTCCTTGGTCTTCAAGTCTTGCAATCCAAAGAAGGTATTACCCTTTCTCAGTGCAAGGATGAATGTGATCTTATATGCCACTTTCACATGGAAGACTGTAAGCGAGCCCCTTCTACCTTTTAGTCTGGAGTGAAGCGTTCAGTCACTTGTAATTCCCCTGAATTTGATGATACCTTATACCGTCAACTTGTTGGTAAAATTCTGTATCTAACCCATACCCATCCTGACCTTTCCTTTGTCGTTGTTCTAGTTGCTCGGTTTATGAAAAAACCTCATGAAATTCATTGGAAAGAAGCTAAAAGAATACTTTGATATATTCTAGGTATAGTTTAGTTCAGGATTCATTACAGTGCATGAGCATCTCCATTGTTGATTGGTTTCACTGATTATGATTGGGCTGGTGACCCCGATGATCGAAAGCATATTACAGGTTATGTATTCACTCTTTCTTCAGGACCTATTACATGATCTTGTAAGAAACAAAGTGCCATCTCTCTTTCTTCGACAGAAGAAAAGTATCCTGGTGTTGTTGAAGCCAATAAGGAAGCCATGTGACTTCATCAGATCCTGTCTGAATTTGGTCTTCATTAGAAACATCCAACTACACTTTGGTGTGATAATAAGAGTGCCATTCAACTATGCAAATATCCAATTTAGCATGAGTGCATGAAACACATTGAGATAAACATACACTTCATCAGAAATCTCATTCATGATCGTGTTCTTGAAGTGAAGTATTGTTCAACCAATGATCAAGTTCCTGATATCTTTACAAAGGTTCTCACAGAAGGGAAGTTTACCAAACTTCGATCTATGTTTGGAGTTCAGGAAAGTTATCATTAAGGGGGGATAGGCTATAATGCCTCCTTCTTTCTCTTATTGTGTCACCTTTGTAAATCATTCAATCCTATCCCAAGTTGTTATTAAGGGGGGATGTTTGGATATTCCGACACATAGGAAATAGTTAAGTATAACTTGGTCTAGAGTAGAGTTAGGTAAAGTGTATTTCTTTAGTTTGTACATTTGTAATGCATAATCCGATGGTTACGATATGTAGTGATCCGACGATTCATTCTCTCCTTAGTATTACCGACACTTGATTGGTGGCTTAGCACCCGATTGGTCCATGACCTCTATTTAAAGAGCACGGAGGGTCATTTTTCCGGTGACTATTTATGAGAGAAGCTTATGTAATTTTTCTTTCTTTATATTAATAAATTGCTTGAAGTGGTCGCATTGGCTCAGACCATGTACTGTTTCCCTCTTTAAGGGTTTTAACCACGTCAAATACTGGTGTACTAATCTGTGATCTATTTTTGAGCAGTGACCTTTGGTGTTTGATCTAAGGAACATACCATGTAAGTTCCTACACAATCTCATATGCCTTTAACACATAATCATATACTATGTATAGAGAGATGACAACAACAACATTCCCATCATTAACCACCTGGAAAAGGATAACTTCATTCAACAATAATTGGACTGCATTGAATAAATCTTCTACTTCAACTTATCGTGACTCATAGACAATACCATGATTTCTGCAGTAGATTGCATATTTATCTTATTTTGTTGCTAATAGTGGGTTTTTTCCCCAAATATTGTAGGACTAAATATTTTATAAATTTTGTATAAATTATCTCATCACAACGAGGAAAAAGTTGGGATTTTGAGAAAAAAAAAAAAGACTACTGTGTGTCTGTGTCTATATATATATATATATTTTTTTTTAATTTTTTAATTAATTAATTAATTTATTTACTTTTTATGAAATTAATTAAAGTTTGTCAAGATCATAAGTACTTGATCAATTGAAACCAAAGATTCATGTGTTGGTATTTTCTAGTGTGTGTTATTTAGTGATTGATTCCTTTCAGTATTTCATTTGATGTGTTATCTTCAGTGTTTGAATGTAAGAAAAGGATTCAAAATTCATCTTTCTTGCTCAGTTTTTGTCACAATCTTTGTTGATACAAAACTAATGGAAGAAGCATTCAAGTAATCCTAATTTTTTCTGCCAACAATTCATACCATACCTTGAACACTTTAATGATATTGCAATAGTTAATTTGTGTTGACACAAATAATATTGAAGCATTTAAAAGTTTATGCCATAAGAATCATCATTTTTTAAACATGGATTACAAATAATTATGAAAATTTATAAGTCTTGGTCATTAACGTCATTGTCTGCAACAATGTCATCTAGTGTATTATTGTAAATTTTCATATGATATTTCAATTATTTAATATTATCATCATCCTCATGTTGACCTGCATCATCATCATCATCATCATCATCATTGAAATCTACTTGTAGACCATCCATATTATTACCAAATGTATTTGGATCATCATTTTCTATACTATCCATATTGTTTTCTTCCATGACATCATATAGCTCTGTATTGTTTTCTTCTTTTCCCTAAACATAACCATCTTCAACATCATCATGGCTGTTAATTTATTCGATGTTCTCTAATACCTCTCTGTCTAATTTTGTTGGCCATCATTGTTTTTTCTCTGTATCCACTAATACATCACCAAATACATGCCTTAATCTTGGATCATAATGCATGACAACTATCCATTTCGGGTTCAGAATATCTTCATAGAAAAATATGTGCACATGAATGAGTATATACATATATTAGACATATGTTATAACAATTTTATTGATTAATAAACACACGTATATATTCGAAATAAACAATGTATTAACATATCATTGATCATTATTGCTTCTTCTTTAAGTTAAATAAATAAATGCTCACAATGAATTGGTAGAACATAAGGCTCCTTATCCTTTGGTAGGAACTTGGAAGAATTTATAGAAAACAATCCACTATGGGTATCATGTATTTGTGTCCTCTCAAATGCTTCATACCATCTACTCTTAAAAATAAAAAAATTAAAAGAGTGGTAATTCAACTCAATAATTTCTTGTATTTTCCTAACATATTGTAGATTACCTTCAATAATATGCTTAACTTTTGAGATTGATCAACTATATTTATTGAAGTAAACCATGATGCCACAATCAAAGGATCATCTCTCTGCATCTACATGTTCTACACGATAATGTTGACCATATTCCCATATTGCTGAATATTTCCTTGCGTGTGAAAGACCATTTATTTTGGTTAAAACAAATATAATTATAAATATTAAAATAGTTAATAGTGCCAAAACTATAAGGAAACAACATTCTGTAAAATTCCAACTTTACCTTTCTTTCACATCCTCTAGACAAGTTGGTTTCATCTTTTGTTATGTTCGAATCTATACCTGCATATTCTATATGATTTTGAATTTGTTCAATAACCCATTCTAGTGTGCAATCTTCACCCCATTTCCCTTGGAGATCAAAAGGAAATGGGGTATTCCTTGGGTTCAATATCTATAATTGTCTCCTTTCTTCTAACACTTATTCTCTCTTTTTATCATACAAATCAATCCATTTGTTCATAAATTCCATGTGTTATAGAATGATATTTTCAAGTATAGCAATTTTGTCTACGCCTATTACATGTCAACATGTTTATTTAAAAGTCCAAATTCCATGTTATTAATTTGACAAATAAATTACAAACTAAATTAATGTTTACGATAAAAACAACAAAAACGATCATGAGTTTAGTTACTAATTTCTACATCAACACCATTAGATTATGGTTTTTCTCCATCAATAATATCTAATACATGTTCTTCATCCAAAAATCGTGGCCCATATTTGAAATCCTTACCAAGGAATTCAAATAGGAAGAAAAATGTTTCATTCAATACATACCCTTCAGCTATGCAACCCTTTGTGTTTTCCCTTTTTTTAGCATATTTTTTAGAGTTTTCATATACCTCTCAGAGGAAAACATCCACCTCGTCGATACTACACCATCCAATTCAATGTAATCGAATAGGTGTATAAGTAGATGGAATTGTAGGCCCATGAAACTTGTAGGGAGCTCCTTCTCAAATACACATACAATTTTCGCAATTTCCTTCTTCCATTTTGGTACTTCACATTCGTGGATATACTTGGATATCACCCACCTAATATATTAATAGTAAATTAGTATGAACCTTTAGGAAAATATTAAAATCCAATGCAATATATCTATGTCTCTCAGACATGAACATTATGTTATGAAACCAGCTCCAAAAATAGAAGAAAAGAGAGATCAACGCCTTAGAAATCATCCACTTCGAAGGGGAACCTCCAATACATTACATAAATGAACAATTATCGGATGATACAAATGACCAAACCTCCTTTATATATATAGGAGTCCATGGGGCCATAATTTAATCCTAGCTGACCTAACAATAATAATGTAAGGGAACAATAATAACAATATGGGGGTTACAGGGATACAACAATAACAATAAGGGGGTTACACTAACAACAATAAGGGACTATACTAGTAATATAGGGACCTAACATGCTCCTCTCCTTAAAAAAAGGGTTTTCCTCAATGCTTGAGTAGCTCCAGGTGCTTCTGTATAAAATTCTCATCCTCCCATGTAGAATCTTCAGTGGTTAAGTTCTTCCATTTGATGAGATACTCTAAAATTGATCGATTTCGTAGCTGTCGAGTTCTTGTTTCCGTGACTGCTTCAGGTTCTAATATGGTTTTTCCTTCCTCATCAAGTTTTGGAAATATTGTTTGAACTGAAATTTTTTCCCCTATAACCTTCTTTATGCATGAAACATGGAAAACTGGATGCACTCACGAAGAAGCAGGAATCTCCAATTTGTATGCCATAGTACCAATATTTTGCAACACCTTGTAAGGACCATAGTACTTTGGCGATAATTTATTATCCTTCTTAGCTTGCCTGAGGGACATTTTTTTGTATGGTTGTAGCCATAAAAATACCCAGTCTCCTACATCAAAACTTATCTCGCTCTGATGTTGATCTGCCTGTTGTTTCATTCGATTTTGTGCCAAATTTACGTTATCCTTTAAGAGTTGGAGAAATTCTTGTTGATGCTTGATGTGATATTCCGTTGCTTGAACCCTAGAATTTTCCCTTAAATAAGATGTGATGGATGGTGGATGATATCTATAAATTGCCACAAATGGGATCATTTTTGCTGCACTATGGAGGAAGTGTTATACCACCATTCAGTGAGAGGTAACCACTTGACCCATTGTGCTTGCTTATCAGATAAAAAAAAACGAAGATATCCTTCCAAACATTTATTCACTATCTCAGTTTGACCATCAGATTGAGGATGATAAGATGAGCTATAAGCTAGTTGAGTACCCAAACAAGAAAATAATTTTGTCTAAAAATTTCCTGTAAAAATGGGATCTCTGTCACTTACAATAATCTTTGGCTTTCCATGTAGCTTTTGAATTGTTTCCATAGTGCACTAGCAATTGTACTTGCTTTAACTGGATGAGATAATGCAAAAAAGTGTGCATACTTGGTAAGTCTATCAACTAACACCATGATGAAAATCTTTCCTTCGGACTTAGGTAAACCTGTGATAAAATCCATTGAAATATCCTCCCAACGTTGACTTGGAATGAATAAAAGTTGTAGAATACCCGGGGTATTAATTGTTTCAAATTTATTTTGCTGGAAAACCAAACATTTTCCTACAAAATTTTGAATATTAGATTTTAGGCCATTCCAAAAAAATTCTTTCTTCACCCCGTGGTAAGTTTTTAAAAATCTTGAGTGTCCTCCCAAAGAAGAAGTGTGGAATTCCAAAAGAATATTTTGTTTTAGTTGGGAATTCTTGAAAATATATAAGCGATCTTTGTACCATAAGGAATAATTTTTCCAACTAAATGTATCTGATCTACTAGGATCTTGCTGCAACTTTTGAATGAGTGTCCACAGTTCTTCGTCCTTCTTCCATTCCTCCCTTGCTTCGGTTATCCAATCTGGTTGGATAATAGAAATGGAACAAAGCAATGCTTCCACCTATTTATCCTTTCTTGAGAGTGCATTTGCAACAACATTTAGCTTCCCTTTTTTGTAGATGATTTCAAAGTCATAACCCAAATGTAATATTCCAAAAATTTAGCCTTTAAGCTAAATGGAATATTATAGTTGTTTTATCACTAGGTATGTGAATAAGTGGGTGGGAAGGCCCATAAGTCTCCTTAGCAGCAATAAAGACACTTCAAGTGTGAAAGGGGACCATTTTAGCAGCTAAATAAATCACCTCAAAGTATGAACAGGGGTTGGATCATGTTGATTCAGTCAAATTTGACCAAGTCAACAACGTTGTTATGGAGGGGTGGAGATTAATTAAGGAATAATGCAGTTTTGGAGGGAGATGGATCTCATGAAGGAAATGACCTAATTGAGTGGGGCCAAGTGCAACCAAGCTCATATTCTATTTAAGGAAGAGGATGGCATCCATATGAGAGGATGTTTTAGATTATTATTTGATATTGGTCTGCTTAGACTTTGCTTCCTCTTGCTGTTTAGCAGGGTAGCTGTGCTATTTAGCACTAGGTGTTCCTGAGCGGGAATCCCACCTCCTTCCTTGAGGGGAATCTTGGAAGAGTATTGTATTCATTTCCACATTCAGGTTTTCAAGCCAAGCTATAACTTTCTTCATCAACGCAATTTCTGCAGGCTATTGTACGGTGTTGCAGGGTGCAACAGTGGAGGGGTTAGAATCCCACTTTCTGAACTAGTTTCTCATAGGAGGAAGGTTTCATTCTCTTGGGAGATCTCTTTGGAGAGTCCTTGAGAATATTTCAGATCTTTGGCACCAGGCTATATATTTCCCATCATTTCCAGCGTTGTTTTATCTAGGAATTGCGTTATTTTAGAGGGCAGCTTCAGTGGAAGATCTTGTGGTTCCTTTGCAGTGTTTTCTTGTGATTGAGGGGTTTATCATTTCATGGGAGGAGACCTTTGAGGGGATCTGCATCATATCTGTTATATTCCAGCCTTCTACACTCTTTTTCTTCAGTTTCTAGTGAATCTTCAACCATTGGGCTTTAGATCCCATCTTGTATAGGGTGTATTTCTGAAAATCCTTTCCAGGTTCTTTGTAGGAGTTTATATTGAGCCTAGATCTATATTGGGCATATATTTTGAGGAATATAAAAACCCTACATATTTTTTACATTCTTTTGATGTAGCAGTGTGTTTATAACTGCAATGTAGCAGTCTCTGAAATTCTTGTATTGTGACAACAACTTATTTGTGGAGTGATTTCTTATGGGAGGCTTGTTCCTTCATTGTATATGATTAATGCCTCACTATTATGTATTTATTTGCTGGTATAATACATTATTTTATGTCTCCATATTGGTCCCAATGTTTATGAGTTGATTTACACTGCTATTTCCAGTTTTGTGTTCATGCATTGTTGCATCCCCATTTTTGGATATTACAGTGGTATCGGAGCATAATCTTGGCTCAACCTGTGGATCTCAGCCATTATGCTAACATGAGAATAAGAAGAAGGAGATATGTACCGAAAAAACAAAAAGAAGACTCCATTATTTGGAGGAGGAGAAGAGGAGGAGCTCTCACATATTCTCTTTCAAACTATGCAAAATATCAAAGGAGATCTCAAGAAGATGAGAAGAGAGAGAGATTCTCCAAAGGAGTTTGGATCTAAAGCAAACTCTAGATTGTCACATGATAGGTGTGAGCATGCAGCCACACACTATGATGCACGACTAAGTCAAATGCCCAGATCTATTATGAGGGAGTTGAAAGAAGAAGAAATACCAAGGAGGGAAACTCTTAGTGATTTTCTGCAAGAGTATGAATCTCAAACTAAGAATTTTAGAGATAATATCACCTTCCAGGAGTTTTTCAATATCAAGGTGGAGAGGAGAAAGCAGCATGACATGGGTAGATTTCTCCTGTCACTTTTGATGGATCACGAACATGTTCAACTAGAGCTTGGGTGGAGGAGTTACACACCTATTTGCAGCAGCACCAAATTTCTGAAGATAAGGCCATCAAAGTTGCAGCGCTGCATTTTGAAGGTAAGGCCCATGAATTTGAGTATTTTTCCTTAAGAAATGCAAATAATTCTTCTTATGCAAATTTTAATAAGAGATTAGTGGAAAGGTTTGATAGAAAACATTTTGAAACATCATTGGTGGAACTAAACAAACCAAAACAAATAAAAACTTTTCATATGTTGAAGGAATCTATAAACTCAAATCCATTTCAAAAAACTGTTGGAGAGGCAAGATCTTTGTCTCATATTCTTGGGCAAGAGGGCATGGAGTTTCCTTTAAAAAAGGATCCACTTATTGAAAGGTTGACCATTCATACTAAGGAGGAAGAGAAGGTTGAGGGCAAAAACGCTATCATATCTAGACCACATTTAGCACTTCATGCAAAGGTAGATGGAGCACTTTCTCCAACAGGAGGGATTCTTGTATCATTGCAAGGAATTCCCCAGGATCTCATATATGCAGGTCAAGGAACAGTCAATGAACAACATGATTGTGAAACATTGCAGATGGAAGGAGAAGGTAGGGAGGAAGGTCAGCATCATTTGACGAGGAACATACACCCCTATATATTTCAGAGAGTTAATGCAAAGAAGAGGCAGACTGATTTGCGCTGTGAGGGAAGAGACAAAGTTTTCCATCCATATGTGCAGTCTAATCTTGACATTGATGTCTCATTACATGGAGGCATTCCATCGGGGAGACCACCAAATCAGGAGATGATGAGGAATTTTTCACATTGGATAGCACCACTCTTAGATCCTAGAGGGGTGGATACTTTGGAGGGGTCTATTACAACGCAGAGAGTTTGGGGTAGACTCAAGGAGGAGGGAGACAATCTCCCATTTTCAGCATTACCTGCTCTCACTACATATACTGCACTGACAGAAGTTGCTGCAGTGATGGAGGATGGCACCTTCATGGTGCAAGGGAGCTTCTCCATGGATTGGGAGAAATAGAGGGTACTTCCTTTGAGGAAGGAATCCTCCATACATTGGAGTAGATGGAGGCCACTCATGCTTACATTGGCCAAGATCAGGAGATTCGTTTTGGATGGTAGCTTCTCATGGGAGGCCAGCTTTGAAAGGTCACAACTTCTATTTATGCATGAGCAGCTGCATGTTGGGCATGGAAGCACTTTGGAGGATGAATTTGGAATGAGGAATGTCAAAGGAGAAGACAACAGCATGTGGGGAGCTTAATATTTCAGATCTTCAGCGCTCTCTCTTTGGAGTATTGATCCATATTGGAGGTCTCAACTCTTGGTAGAGTACTCCAAGGATCTTGGTGCTTGCATGATGCTTGATGACCCAGAGGGAGATTATAGATACATTTTGGTTTATGAGGTCATCTATTCTTATGGTAGAGTATTCTTGACTAGAGTTTCAGAGCACAAGAAGAAGCTACTACATGTAGTGCATGTGGACTTTCTTTCCATGCACTTGGATGCATTTCATTCTTTGATGGATGAGTTCAATTGGGAGGGAATTCAACATGATGTATATCAGCATGAGGAGAGATGCATAGCCCAGATGGTGATGGAGAGGTTGTCACATCCACTTCCCTACTCATTGGGGGTGAGGGAGAGCTTTCAGTTGAGCCATTTCATCTCAATGACCAAAGTACATAGTAGAGAAGGTACATTTTTGCATTAGGATTTGCACTTCTTTACTTTATATGAGAAGCATGTTGTATTAAGGAGGGTCATTCCTTATTATAAATTATATTATGATGTACTTGAGGAAAAATGTAGCATTGAGATTGGCTATCCTATTGGTGGTTTGTGGGGGAAATCACATGATTCTTGGTGTACACCATTGACACCACATACTAGATTCATGATTCCATCTTAGGGGATGATTGTGGCAGCAAACAAGTGGCTGGAAGGGCACTTGTTATTATTTATTTTGAGGTAGGAAAGGGATGCACTACGTTAGTTCCATGTGTGGATCTATGATCCACTTTCCGATTGTCATATGGCAACTTGTTTTCACTGGTTATTTCTTCCATATATTGTTGATGTTCCTATGTTCACAGGGAGCTTTGTTTGGAGAGTGGAACAAGAGTTGGAGGTGCTCATTGGAGGTATGATTCTCCCTACTTTACATGTTTCATGTTTTAGGAGATATAATGGGCAAACCATGATTGCCATGCTACAACTCTTTTCTTCATATGGGGGAAGCCATTTGGAGAACTTGAGTTCTTGGAGGAGGCACTTCATGGCTGATTTGTTTATTGGGGTAACTTGGGTCATTCTTGGAGGCCATTTCATTTCAGCCCAATATCAGCATCAACCCCATACTTACCTTAAATGGAGAGAGAAACAACTTGGGTGGAGAAATCTAATCTCTCCATGCAGCCCCAATACATTGCATAAAACCGGGGTTGAGGATTCCCTTGATGAGCTACCTAGAATGGCTCATTTCATTTGTATGATATCATGGGTTTGGGAGTCTCTCATTGGGAATGAGATCCCCTATGCTTTTCATAACTCCTACCTTGAGGAGGCCATGGGAAAACAAGAAGGTTTACACTTATACCTCCCACCTTTTCATGATGTGAACCATTTGGTTTTGCATGCTTGGGAAGAAACATTGGAGGGCAGATCTATTGTAGATTATTTTGAGCAGTGGTGGGAACTAATGATGAGGAGGCCATAAGAGGAGGGGAGGAATTTTGATCTCCCTTTACAGTTTCTTGAGGACAAGCAACATTTTGGAGGGGAGGACTTTAATATTCCAAAAATTTAGCGTTCAAGCTAAATGGAATATTATAGTTGCTTTATCACTAGGTAGGTGAATAAGTGGGTGGGAATGCCCATAAGTCTCCTTAGAAACAATAAAAAAAACTTCAAGTGTGAAAGAGGACCATTTTAGCAGCTAAATAAAACACCTCCAAGTATGAACAGGGGTTGGATCATGTTGATTCAGTCAACTTTGACCAAGTCAACAATGCTGTTATGGAGGAGTGGAGATTAATTAAGGAATAACAAAGTTTTGGAGGGAGATGGATCTCATGAAGGAAATGACCTAATTGAGTGGGTCCAAGGGAAAGAAAGCTCATATTATATTTAAGGAAGAGTATGGAAGCCATATGAGGGGATATTTTGGATTATTATTTGATATTGGTTTGCTTAGACTTTGCTTCCTCTTTTTGTTTAGCAGGGTAATTGTGTTGTTTAGCACTGGGTGTTCTTGAGCGGGAATCCCACCTCTTTCCTTGAGGGGCCTCTTGGAAGAGTATTGTATTCATTTCCACATTTAGGTTTTTAGGCCAAGCTACATCTTTCTTCATCAGCGCAGTTTCTGCAGGTTATTGTGCGGTGTTGTATGGTGCAGCAGTGGAGGGGTTAGAATCCCACCATCTGAGATAGTTTCTCATATGAGGAAGGTTTCCTTCTCTTGGGAGATCTGTTTGGAGAGTCCTTGAGCATATTTCATATATTTTGCACCAGGCCATATATTTCCCTTCATTTCCAGTGTTGTTCCAGCTGGGAATTGCGTTATTTTGGAGGGCAGCTTCAATGGAAGATCTTGTGGTTCCTTTGCAGTGTTTTCTTGTGATTGAGGGGTTTATCCTTTCATGGGAGGAGACCTTTGAGGGGATATACATCAGATATATTATATTTCAGCCTTATACACTCTTTTTCTTTAGTTTGCAGTGAATCTTCGGCCATTAGGCTTTAGATCCCATCTTGTATAGGGTGTATTTCTGAAAACCCTTCCCGGGTTCTTTGTAGGAGTTTGTATTTAGCCTAGATATATATTGGGCATATATTTTGAGGCATATAACAGCCCTACATATTTTGTGCATTATTTTGCTATAGCAGTTTGTTTATAACTGCGTTGTAGCAGTCTCTGACATTCTTGTATTATGACAAAAACTCACTTGTGGAGTGATTTATTATGGGAGGCTTGTTCCTTCATTGTATATGATTCATGCCTCACTATTATGTATTGACTTGCTAGTATAATACATGATTTTATGTCTCCATATTGGTCCCCAATGTTTATGAGTTGATTTACACTACTATTTCTAGTTTTGTGTTCATGTATTGTTGCATCCCCAATTTGGGATAGTACACCAACATCTTTGTGACCTATTTTTGCTGCTCTTCTGAAGATAGTATTTGTTCCAAAAAGTGTTTAAGACTATCATGATCAGTTTTTACCTTGAAGTGTCTTCCCATTAGGTAAGGTCGCCATTTCTTTAGTGCATGTAGTATTACCAACATTTCCTTCTTATAAATAGCCTTTTGTAAATACTTTCCTTTGATTGGATGACTTTCAAAAGCAATAGGTCTTCCTTCTTGCATTAAAATGACACCAATTCCATTTCCTGAGGCATCACATTCCACAATAAAGGTTTTTGTGAAGTCTGGTGTAGCTAAGATTGGTGCTAGGCACATTGCCTCTTTGAGATGTTCAAAGGCCTTAGTTGCTTCAGTACTCCATGAAAATTCATCTTTCTTCAATAATGTTGTTAGAGGTGTTGCTATTATCTCATAATTATTAACAAAATTGTGTTAATACCCTGTTAACTCGAGAAATCCGCGCAACTGCTTTATGGTTGTGGCGACTTTACATTCCTTAATGGTTTTAATTTTTTTAGGGTCTACTTTAACACCCTCATGAGATACAATATGACCCAAATATTCCACCTCTTGTACTCCAAAGAAACATTTGGATGTTTTTTCATATAATTGTTTCTCCTCCAATAGTTTGAGCAACCTGTCAACATGTTGAACATGATCCTTCCAAGACCTGCTGTAGATTAGTATATCATCAAAAAATACTAGCACAAATTTTATAAGGAAGGGTTTGAAAATGGAATTCATCAACCCTTGTAATATAGAAGGTGCATTGGTAAGGCCAAAAGGCATGACCAAAAATTCATAATGACCCTCATGAGTTCGAAATGTTGTTTTCGGAATATATTTAGTCTTCATTCTAATTTTATGATATCCCAAACGAAGATCCAACTTATTAAAATAAATTTCTCCATGTAATTCATCCAATAATTAATCAATCACATGAATGGGAAATTTATCTTTAATAGTGAGATTATCGAGCTCGCTATAATCTGGACACATGCGCCATGATCCATCCTTCTTATGCACCAATACTACTGGAGTAGAGAAAGAACTTTGACTAGGTTGAATTATACCAGCCTCTAACATTTCTGCAATCATACATTCAATTTCGCTCTTTTGGACATAAGGATATCTGTAAGGCCTGATGTTTGGAGGAATAGTTCTTGGAATCAAATGAATAGCATGATCATGATCATGAATAGGTGGAATTCCTTTGGGAGTTTCAAACACCTTCGAATGATTATCTAAGAATTTTTGAATATCTGGAGAAATAGATGATTTTGATGTTGGAACTTTTAGTGAGCATAATTATGCAATTATGCCTCGTTTTTCTTTCTTCAGAAGCTTTGTCATGACATTAGAGCTTATTATCTTTCCTGGCTTCCCTATGATACCCCTTAATTCGATTTCCTTTCCTTCCGAAAAAAAATTCAAGAAAATTTCTTGAAAATTAAAAGCTACCGTCCCCAAGGATTGTAACCATTGTACTCCTAGTACAACATCAGCACCTCCCATTAGAATGGAAAGCATTGGAATATTCAATACATATTCTCCCATGTCTATCTTGATATTATGGCATTTTCCAGAGAAATTTATAGTTCCTCCATTTGCAACCATCACTTGAAATTCTAGTGCTGAGTATAGGAAACAATTCAATTCCTTGGCTACCTTACAATGAATAAAATTATGGGTACTACCCGAATCAATCAACACAATTACCTTTTTCTTCTTGATATGTCCTTCTATCTTGAGATTTTGAGGAGTGGTAATTCCTGCCAATGCATTACACAATATGGTTAGACTCATTTCTTCTTCTTCTAGGGTTGGTTCCTGGTGTATATCCTCTTCTTTTGAAGTTTCTTGTTCATTTTCTTCCCCCTCTTCACAATCTATGTAAAATAATTTCTTCTTAGCACACTTATGACCTTTAGTGTATTTTCTATCACAACTGTAGAAAAGCCCTTTTGCTCTTTTTTCTTCCAATTATTACGGTGTCAACCTTGTAGGTTGTGGAAATGTAGGAGTAGAAATACTTCCATCTTTATAGATGTGAGTGGTAGGCTTCCTTGTTGCCATAATTTTACATTCAATTTTTCTTGCCAACCTGAATGCCTTCTCCAATGAGTTAGGTTCCCAAACACGAAATTCATGTTGGATGTTATCCTTTAAAGTCCCTCTGAAGACATAAGTTACCCTTATATTCAATTTTTGGAAGTCCTCAATGTGCTCTCCCACGGAACCCTTTTGTTTGAGATTTACCAATTGGCTAAAGAAGGTGTTGCTCTTTGTATCCTCATAATGTGCTAGCATTTCCTCCGTAAAAATTGACCAAGTGACAATTTTTTTATGGGAGAAAAGCCATCGATACCATACACATGTATTTTGTTCTAAATGTAAAGTTACAATGCGTACCTTTTGTGTGTTTTTCACATTATTGAGATCAAAATATTGCTCCATCTGTAGTATCCATGTTACGGGATCCTTGCCATCAAAATTCCTCATATCCAATTTTGGAATATGGTGGTTCTTCCCTCCAACATTAGAGTTTATGAAATCAAAATTAACATTTATTTTGTTCTCATCATGAGTTTCCTCTACTATATTTTCACCATTAGGAAACATTTCTTGTATCAACTTTGTCAAACCTTCCATGTCTGCTTTTAGATCATTCTTCATGTTTTCCATTTTTTCATTGATCTTAGCTTCCATGTCATCCATCTTAGATTCCATGTTAGCTTCCATGCCATCCATCTTAGCTTCCTTGCCATTCTTCAAACCTTCCATCTTAGATTCCACGCCTTTCTTCAAACCATCCATCTTAGTTTCCACTCCTTTCTTCAAAACTTCTATGTCATTTTTTGTTGCTCTTTGCGAGAGTGAAATTTGTTGCATTTTTACTTGTAATTTTGATATGTCATGTTGCCATTCTTCATCTTCATGAGTCATAGTAGAGCCTTCTAAAGGCTTAATGGGTGTTGAATTATTTTTATGGGGAATTTAGAACCCAATACTAATATCTATTCTACAATATGTCCTTGGAATCATTTCAACTTGATTCTTCAAATAAGAGTTATGCAATTTGAAAAACAAATGCACACCTTTTTCTTGCTTTTGAGGAGCTCGATATTGAAATTGCATTAGGTCTAACCAGATTTGGATTCTTTAAGACAAATTTATGCTCAATATCCCACAATGACCTAATTATGGACTGGTTCAGTAAAGTGAATTGGTACGATGTGCCACGTGTCACTATTTCCTCCTTTGGCTCTAAAATTAATAAAAATGAAACTATAGTACATGTACTTGCAACTACTTTTTACAAAATTCCAATCCGATGCTCAGAGAGAGAGTTATGATGATTTTCCCATGGTCACCTCTTTGAGATGAAATTCGGGAGCATGAAACAACCCTAGCTTCCACAGATCATAGCTCTGAAAATATTGCGAACCAAGATCTGAAATTTTTATAGGAGGTTCATTAGGATTGTGGCTTTGCTCTCTAAAAATTTCAGTTTCTAAACATTCATAGATAGAATGTTATAGTGCACATGCCGTGATGACCTTTTTCAGGTGAAATTCAGGAGCCTGAAAAATCCCTAACTTCCACAGATCATATCTCCGAAAATATTGCGAACCAAGATCTGAAAGTTTTTCAGGAGGTCCCTTGGGATTTCAACTTTGATTTGTGAAAATTTCAACTTCTAAACCTTCGTAGAAAAAACGGTATAGCGAAAATTCCACGATGACATGTTTGGAGCAGAAAAACCCTAGAATCCAAAGCTTTGATACCAAATGTTATGAAACCAGCTCCAAAAATAGAAGAAAAGAGAGATCAATGCCTTAGAAATCTGCCACTTCTAGGGCGAAACCTCCAATACATTACATGAATGAACAATTCTTGGATGATACAAATGACCAATCCTCCTTTCTATATATAGGAGTCCATGGGGCCATAATGTAATCCTAGCCGACCTAACAATAATAATGTAAGGGCACAATAATAACAATATGGGGGTTACAGGGGTATAACAATAATAGTAAGGGGGTTACACTAACAACAATAAGGGACTATACTAGTAATATAGGGACCTAGCACATTCCATACCACATACCTTACAAATGCACCCCCCCTAATTTCCAATGGAATGATATTCTATCAAAAGCATTTATCAAAGATAATTATCTATTTTTTACACACAAAAAATACTAGAATAAATGTAGTACCTAACCAATTTTACCAATAAATGTTAAATTATGATATATAATAGCTTCATAAAATTATGAAAATCATGTGTTTTAAATTATGTGATATTTCCATCAACTATAAAAGCTTTATGCAATGATGACCCATATACAATAGGTGTCCTTATTGAACGCATTGCATTTTTTAGTTGGTAGATCTCTTTATTTTTCAAAATCCATGGAGCTTTTGCATATTTTTCATTTTCCCTGTTTGGCCAAAATAAATTTCTATCAAATTTGGTACGCGAAAGAGAAATATCTCTCCTCGGAGACAATGTGTCCTTCTATTTTCCTGCTATATGTTAGAATATTGAATCTGGGACATTTTTGAAGATGTGCATAGTATATAATAGGCAAGATATTAATATATCCTTCCAGTATGGGAGATCATAAAATATGGATTTCCTTGTCATCCATTTTCGCATATTAATTACAACTTGTTTTGGTTCTTCAATAGAATCACCCCCATTAAAAAAATTCTTCCAAGCTTTCAATTTAGCATCTTCATACTTCTTAAGCCAATCAACTGGACCCATATTCATGGGATGGCCTCTATTTTCAAATTTTCAATCAAATTAATCCTTGTGGTGGTTTCTAAACCTATGATCTGGTGGTAGAAAAACCATGTTATTTGCATAAATAAATTTATGTATATCTATAGAATATCTCCCTTGAAATTGTTCTACACATCTTGGACATGAAATATCCCCTTTGTTTGAAGCCCTGCAATTCAATAAGTAAGGTTAATAAGATCAAAACAATAGTATAAAACTAAGTATGAAAGTTTGGATGACAATTAATTATGAGTGTAAATACATAAAACATTATCTTACTGGAACAAAAACTGAGTCCTATGAAATCTTGAATAGTACAATATAGCACAACATACAACATGGAGCATATATTTGATGGAGGATGTAATATGTCATGCATTCTTATGAGTTTCCAAAGCAAGTGCATCTCATCAATAAAAGGTGCAATATAAACATCGATGTTTTTAACTTGATTTTTCCATGGAACAATGAGAGATATCATAAGGTGCTCCTTTCTAACACTGATCCATGGGGGAATATTGTATACTATCAATCTGATTGACTAAATACTATAATTTGAGACCTTGAAAGAGAATGGGCACACTCCGTCAATTGCAAGACCAAAACTGATAATACAGGGTTCATATTTGAATTTTCTTGGCCATTTTTATTCTATGTGTTTCAATTCTTTGGATTCTACCGAAATTTGCACGAATCCATATTTACTTCTATGCATTGCACACCAATCCATTAATTTTTCAAGTGCATTACAATGAAACATTCGTTGGAGTCTAGGTATAGTTGGCATGTGACATAAAACCTATTTGGAACTGTAGGACCTTTTACATCTATACAATATCTCTTCCCTTTGCATACTGGCAATTCTAACTTTTCTTGATATTCATCTCTTTATAGTTGGCATGTGACATAAAACCTTGTTTGGAACTTTAGGACCTTGTTCATATACATGATATCTCTTCCCTTTGCATACTAGGCATTCTAAATTGTCTTGATATTCATCTCTACATAAAATTAAATAATTTTTACATGAATTAATTTGCTTATACTCAATCCCTAACTCAACCAACAATTGATGTGCCTCTCTACAAGTTGATGGCAACACATTATCTTCAAGAAATATTTTAGTTTTTAGTGCCCCATAAGATTGCAAAAGATTAGATCAATTGAATGCTAGACTTATGATTAACATGTTTGATACATCAATCTATATTATGACCATTCATATATAATATATGGTTTTATAATCCCCTCAATGAAATATAAATGAATTTGATGAATGTTTACGAATTACTTACACCAATTGACAATGCATTGTAAGAAATATATTTCAAATCACTTCAGTGGGGTGGTGAATCCTTTGTATCACCAACTAAATAGTGACTTTATTTCTAATAATATTAATGTGCATTCTAGTTTTAAGGTTCTATTTGCACTCGATTTGAACACGAGTTCCTTTGCTGCTTTCTTGATGGAGTCTTTCTGGTTGTTATCATCAACATTACAATGGTGGTAATTACCCATGCTTTCATCAAAATTGTCAGCCATATGATCATTATTGTCATCATTGTTTCCATATCGAAATAAACTTATAAGTATTTCATTCAATCCTTCTTCATGCACTGTATTTTCACTATCATGATCATCATCATTAAGGCTAGGTGGCATGTCATCAACTGTTCAAATTTATCAAGTTGTAGAGCTATCTTAAAATATGCTCTTTTCACCCTGGTATGGTTTAAAGGATGGTTTGGATCATCCCGTCCAAATATTAATAGCCTGGTTGGATCAGCCTGGGTATTAGTAGTCGTTATTTCATCATCATGTTATACTTATTGACACACACAACCATTATTTAATGTTTGGCAAGAATTGGATAAATCATAAATGTATCAATTTCAAAGAAATATAATCAAATATTGCTTAAAAAATCCCATCCCATTTACTATAGTCTTGACCAACCTCTTCTTCAATGCAATTATTTGTTGTGTCAGGAGGATCCATAGTCACATCCTCTTCCACCCAAAATTTTCTTCATGATTTAACAATTTTAGGTCCATGCCAATGTGTGTGTGTGTATATATATATATTCTTTTGCTAGTTGAATTCTTAGGCTATGCACTTGCTCCAATCTCCATCTGAAATATCATAAACATGCATTAATTTATTCCAAGGTTTGAAAATACACTATAAATTCTAATAATATTGTGAAAAAGGATGGGTGTGTCACAAAATTCTTCCTAAGTTAAGTCAAAATTTCATTACCTGATGTCCCACGACATCTGTTTTGTCCTTATTTGATATGACATGACATGTTGACATGACATAACATAGTCAATGATGTTTAGTACATCAATTATATTATTTCAACCAATATGTTATCCAACATAAAACCTCACTTTACTCATATATTTGACATATTGATATCATGTTTTGTATTTGAAAGAAAACTATGTAGTTTATATAAATTTATCTCGTATATGTTGTAGCATTTGTGAATTCATAAATACCATCCTCCTTTGGTTGAGGTTTCTTTGTCTTCTTACCTTTATTGTAACTGCATATTTTGTATTTGATTCTATGGCCACCCACTTTCCTCTCATTGATTTAGTAGGTCTACATCGTCCATGTCCTTTGTCCATGGCCTCCTCTAGATCCTATAATACACAAAAATGACATTAGTCACATAACATATATGAAATTTTTTGTTTATCCATCAAACACACAATCAATTTAAGCTCAACCGATTTTCACTGCACCTTTCTAACTAAAATGCCCCTATTTTCAATATATACCTTTTTTTTTTTAATTTCTACTCCCAGTATGGTGACATGCCACAAATATTATAAATATTAGATGAGGATTATGAAAACTAATTGACTACTTGTTATTTTTCTTTTTCATATTTTCATTTAACTTAATTCAAACCCTTCATAACATGGAAGGTTCCCACATCTAAGTTGAAAATCTCAAAGATGAAAATGAATACAAATTATAAAAAGGGTAAAAATGAAATATTATAGGCACTAAATTATGCACAATTACTGCCCCATTTAGTGCCCTAAGCCAACTACATTTTTTAGCCAATATTCGATGCTAAATCCGATGCTAATGGTGCTCAGTTTATCACCGATTATTTAGTTAAATGATAAAAATAAAAATAAAAATAAAAAACCCACTAAAATATAATTCAAACACGCAATGGATAAACCTATTGTGTATCGAGACTATTCAACCAAAAAAATGTAATACATTCACCGTATTTCCATTATCATGCTCACCAATTGCAAATTGAGGGAGCTTTGAAGTTCTGCATGGAGTTCGAGCAGGCCATGGTTGGAGCAATGTGTTGAGGCTATGATAGAAAATAAATGATCAATTGGATCTCTATTGATGGTGGGAAGATATATATATATATATATATATATATATAGAGAGAGAGAGATAGATATATAGATATATACATTTTTTTTTGTAACCCAGAGGAACCTAGCAGCTCGCCTGACATGTAACTACTAGCAAACCTATGGGGGGCTACGAATTGTGCTCCTCCCCGCAACTTGGATCACAACAAGGGGATTTGAACCTGGGTCTTTTGAGTTACAATGATTTCACATTTCTCGAATAACCAATTGAGCTGCCCCTCGGGACGGTGGGAAGAGATATTGATAGACCTGTCCTTCCCTATTTTTTGTTTCAATAAAAAAATTGATTTGTGGGTGTGATTCAACCTCTAACAGTCATGCAATCCATTGTTGCATATCATTCACGCCCTACCAGAGACTAAAATAAAACCCTCTCTATACATTTTGTACTAATGCTGTTTAAAATAGTTATAAGGAAGGGAACAAAATGTAGGGAGCAAAGAGAAGAGATTTTCCACAGTCTAGAGGAAAAAAAATTACTCTAGGACACTAAAAGACATCAAGCAACAACAGAGGGAAACAAGAAAAAGGATTTGATTCTGGAGAGAATTAGGTATTTCATATTCAATTCATATATTTGTACATGTTTCCATTCTTATTTTAAATGTGTTTTTTATTTTTTAATTTAAAAATTATAAATGAAGAAATTAGGGTTTATTTTTTAATTTCTAAATTTAAAATAAAAAAATTATTGTACATATATAGGGACATGAAAATGAGAAACCAAAAGAGCCAATGAATTTTATATTGGGGGTAGAAGAAGTGAAAAAAATTGAAGTTATGGACTTGTCCATGCTTACAAAATATGCGGAAGAATGTACTAAAGGGACTAAAACAGACCAATCAAAGAAACCCTGTCAAAGGGAGTCAATTGATTCCCCATCAACTCCTAGATCAAGAGAAAGATCTAGGAAAAAAACAATCACAATAATCTCTAATAATGTGGAACATGGAACATATATATCCAATGTCCCACCCACTCCTTATACACATATTTCTTCCACCACTAATACATGTTATGCATCTTGCATTGGTACATACAAATTTGAGCTAGAATATGACGTTGTCTCTTGGAATATCATAATGAAAAATTCTAGGAAAGTGTTCAATCATGGATTGAAGGAACCATGCCTTCAATTCTTAAAAGAGAATCTACATCTTGTATTATCGAAGATACCCATGCACCTTCAATAGACAATCATCCATGACATACAAAATAAATTTGGGACATGTTGGTCATTAAAGCAAGTAAAAAAACAAATGACTCAAAACTGCAAGAGATTCCATTGCAACCAATTGAAAAAGATAATATAATTTCCTCGTGGTCTAAGGGCCAAAAGAAGGCTAATTAATGTAATTGTGAAAGTATGGAAAGATATTGTGAAAGCATATGATAGAGCATATGCACAGAGGAAATCTGGCGAGGAGAGAACACCTATATTTAGATTTTGTTAGAAGATTATTTCAAATTCATTAAATAATTTTTATATTTTACTGGTCCATAGTTAAGTTGAGTTAGTGTATGTTTAGGGATAAGGCCTTGAAGGCTAGGCTTGCCAAATATCGTACCACACATCACAGTCATCAAACAGGTTTAAAAGCCTTAATACACAAATTTGTAAGTATATTTAATTATAAAATTATATTTTTTTAAATTTTGTACAAAAGAGTAAAAAATTGGACATTAATTACTTTAACTAGTCCATCTACCATGTTTTGACAAGAGGAACAATATGGTCATTATCAATCACAATTGGAATCCAATATGATAAAAGACAAAAAGTGGTTTGATCTTGTTATATGGATGGAGAATATGGTATCATTAGTGGAATTTCAATAACTTAGTTGGATATTGTTATGTTAATATGTCAATTTTCATTTCTTATGTTGAGTTGTTTATTTATGTGTAGCTTGATTTATTTTGTGCTCCCATCAGTCATATCACCCTTATAATTCACCAACCTTTCATTATGATCAAGTCCTTATAAATCATTATCCAATTATGGCTTTATCAAGTCCTTTTATAGAAACCTTAGGCCAAAGGAGAGATGAAATACCATGTAATATGTTGTAGCTCATGGAGACAATATTTGGGATGAAAATGTCCAGTGCTTAGTACATCCATATAATCCCTTGAAATATTTACACACTATGCTCAAAATTAAACCGAGATTTATATAGTTGGACTATATATTTTCCTAGAGAAGAACCTCTAGATGTAATGTGAGGTATTTCTTGGGAAAATTAACAAATAAGTTAAATTGACCTACTTATCTATGATTACAACCTTAAATTTAACGTGGTAGTATAGGTAGAATAACATTAAGGAATTTGAGATCTAAAACATAGGGATAAACAAAATCCTATGCATTAGATATTCAATAGAGAACATGAAATAAAAGAAAATGAGATGCAGAAACCGTGGAGCGATTCATTAAGGTTTCTTAGATAAAAATTACAGGTATCTCAGCTATTAACACAACATTGATAACTTTGTCAATGAAAGAAACCAACAAATTAATTACACAAGTTTCAGAAGAAGAATAACACAAATGTAAAATTACAAAGAAAATATTGCGTACTGTAGGCATCAGATACCAGGGATCATTTGAAACTTCTCCATTAACTTCCCAAAAGAGTTTGAAAACGTTATAAAACAAAATTAGATAGAACTCATCTTTGGAGCCAAAAATTCGAACCCCCAATGAGTTCTCCTATAACCTTTTTAAAGAACAGGTTAATGTTCTAGAATAGTTACAAATACATGTCAAAAGGTACAATTGTATGTTTACCTAGTTGTCATATTATCCAACTGTTCTAACTATCTCTTAAAAGGCCCATACATCATTAAAAAAAAGGCCACATGCTTAAACATTCACATAGGGAGAGGAACTTGGACCCTGAGGCTCATCACTTGGGTCTTCAGGATCAGATGCAGATTCCTGAAGGAGAGTTTCACATCTGTACCAAATTTTTTTATCTAGAGTTGGGCATTGATACATTCTATGAAAAGACACTTGTAGCTCTGATAGCTTGGTGTAGTCTGGAATGCATTCAAACATTTTTTTATTAACCATAATAATTATAAATCCCTCTGCAAGAAGTTAATTATTGTCGTTCCTTTCAATACCACAGTCTTCTCCAAATAGGTGTTTAGTCTACACTTCACTGCTATTAACTCGTCCTCATAAAATTCCGAGGAAAATAAAATTCCATCTATACCTCAACAAGTTGGTAATCCAATTATCTACCTGTGATAAAACTTGAAGTCAAAAGTGGTTACATAACTATTCAATACCTCTAGTTTATTCTCAACCTAAACACACAATTGATTCTTCTCAATAGCCTTATTTATCTCTAGAATTATCCTAGCCCTGTCAACAATGTGCATTTCCTTCAAGTCTGTTGGAAATTAAGAATTTGATAATTTTTCTGGCTCTTTGTGCTTCTTTTTTAGTATCTTTCTTGCATGCAGCCAATACTTGAGTAACAGTAGTAACTACTGCCCTTTCCTCTGCAAAAACCTCAAAAAATGTCCATGTATGCCATACTTGTTAGATGATATCGTCCGAAATGACCCATCTAGAATCAATAAGGGACATATTCCCTTTTAGCCTACTTTTTAACTCGTTTACCTCCTCCTGAGATGTATTGTACTTTTTAGAATTTTGTTTTGCCTCTAATTTGGATGATTTTGATTATTTTTCCTTAGCAGCTAAATCTTCTTGAATCAAGGTGATTTTATCTTGAAATTTTTTCATTTCTGTCTCAAAAAATCTATTCTCGACCATCAACTTTTTCAAATTTTCTAAAGGACCATCTGATTCAGTAGGAACGACAATTATGAAAACATGATCTCTAATAGTGCATTCTATGTCTTGAGCCTTCTCCTTCAAGAATGATACCTCCTTTTTCTTATCAATCAATTGAAATGTTATTTGTTCCTTTTATTTCTCCACATAATCTACTTTGGGAGTGTGCACATGCTCTCTTGTAGGCATATTTAGCTTATGTTTTAACGACTCAACTTCAACCTTTGTTCCTTGTATTAAGGATTTAATTTACTCCATTCCTTTGGGTTAACACCCAATTTGATGATCAACTCTTTGAAACCCTCATTTTGTGCATACAGGGTCCTATAATGTGCCTTTTATTGCTTGATTATGTTAGAGGCCTTTTCTAGAAGCTTATCTTCTTTGTTGATTGACAATGAGGCCTTGCAAAGATCATGATATATCATCTCACCAGTCTTCCTATGTAAATGAATCTTGTAATGCAGATGGACATTTTCAATGTTGAGGGATAATTCCAAAATTTTAAACTAAGCCCCTATGGGTACTAATTGATAAATATTATGCAATATGGAAATCTTGAGCTAGTTCTTCTCAAGATCCATTGCTGAAAACAATCTAGTCTGGTAAGAAGATGATACTGATTTTAATATTTGATTTTTTTCTTCAAATTTGTGATAATATTTTAATGTTGCATCTACAATAGAAGAAATCCCTTATACTGTAGGCACTTTCAGGTCTATGGAGCTGGATGGTACAATCTTCTCTGGGTTTGAAAGGATCACATGAAAACCTGGTTGATTAGAGGTACTTCCTGTCAATTTCAACTGTATTTCATCCTCATCCTCAGGTTGCATCATATACTTCACATTTATATCCATTTCTTCAGGAGTATTCCTTTTTAAACTTTTCTCTTGTGCTATGGGGGTCTCAACCTTCAATTCTGAACTGATGGGCCAGGCCTCTTGATTTTCCTTCCACTCTATTTTAGGTCTGCTTTCATGGGTATATGGGGTTGAGTTGAAACTATTTCTCCTATAAAAAAAAACATGATGAGGATCATATTTCCATCTCTCTCCCAACTCAAACTAGAACTTCTTAATCTTGTCTTCAACATAAGTTGGATATTTTCTAGAATTTACAATGAATGGACCCATAATGTTTTCTAACTTGAACAAGTATCCTTTACACATAGGAAGGAAATGAACTGGGTTCAAATATAAGCTATGTATGATAAATTCCAAAGATAAAAGCATCATGGGAATAAGTATTGGAAATATATAGGGTTTCTCATCAAATACATACAACTTGATCTTAGTAAAATCGTCAAAAAAATAAAAATCTCCCACTTTGACATCCTTACTCAGTTGCAATAATTGCTTCTATTGTGGGAGGATTCTTGGGGGTGGTGTACCATTTAATATAGTGTATAGGGTGGCCATAAAAGTGGATAGAAAATTGTAATATCCCAAAATGGGAACTGTCAACAAGGCATGACTGGAAAACACATTTTCTAGGAATGGATGCTACAAGATTTGAACCCAGCACTTGGATGCCTTATATATGAGTATATAAGTCCTAAATCCAAGAGGATATAAAAAAAAAATCCTTCTAGGTGGGGCAAACAGGCCTCCCACACCTAGTATGGCTTGATAAATGCCCAATGAGGGACTGTAGCAATGTATAAACACAGTAATGGATATGAAGCATTAAATAAGCTCATAGGATGTGTTAAAAATGCATAGCCATCAATCCAAGCTACAACAACAAACTGTACTTCATTTTATGAGCCAAAAGTTGGGGAAAAACAACAATTTATGCCATAAAAAGGTTAATTTTAGAGATGAGCGTAAAAATAATGGAAAGTGATGGTGGGATCTCGTAGCGTAGGTCATGTGGGACTCACATACCAAATTTGAGCAGAAAAAAATGACTCTAGCTATGTTAAACATATCTCCCACTCCCGATATGGCTTAGAAATGCCCAATCCCCATGACTTGACTCAACAGAAAGTAACTGAAGCTTATGTAGCGTGATTTTATGAAGATTTTAGACACAATATGTCATGAACATAATTTCAGGAGTTATTACATGAAAATATAGAGAAAAATGGAGATCCATCTCCTTTACACTTCAAAGAGCACAACTCGGCAAGGGTTTCATGAGATACAATGCATTAAAGTGTAGATTTGCAGATCTAGTTCTGAAAACACAGTTTTATTGCAGCAGCATATTACAACTTATATCTAGAACAAGATAGTGCATGAATGGTTAGATTTACATCAGATCCATATACTAAAATGTCTTTATGTTATATACCCCTTGGGGTTTTCAGCATTATATGAAAATACAGGAGTAGATCTGAGATTTACTACAGTAGATCTGCAGAATGATTTAGAAAATATGAAGTAAGAACAACAGTAAATATTTCAGATCTGAAGTAGACATGGATTAGTTTGCTAATCCATGTATCACCACGGTGAAGGAAGGATCAATCCACCAGAGATCACTTCTCCAAATGAATGCCAAAATACCCTGCAACTCTGCAACTAGAAATAATGTAGTCCAAGAGGAAAAACTGCACTGTAATCTTGAAGGACAGTTTGTCTTGATGCCAAGATCAATATCTGAAGCTAAAAAGCTAATACACTCTTCCAAGAGGTTAAAAGACACACTCACTGAGAAGAGGCACTAGTACAATCTAGATCTGAGCAGATCTAGTCTCCACTTGCTACAGCTCACTGAAACAAGTAAACCCAAATAGGATTTACGCTGTCTAAGGGAGATGGAGCTTGGCCATATGCTTGATAGTGGAAGAGAAGTGCAATGCCCTCCAAGAGCTACTCAATGGAAGGAGAGAGAACCCCTAAATAGGAAATCCTCACAAGTCTATGCTAAACAGCCAAGAGAACGCGAATTCTTTAAGCAGACATAAAAATAAATTATCATCAACATCCTCTTGAGCCTTCCCCTTCCTTTTATAAGATGAGAGCTTTAGCAAACCCTAAACCACCTTGATGAATTATCTCCTTTCACATGAGGGCCTCCTTCTAGAACTGCGTTGTCCCTCCATGAGGTACATTGTATCTAGACTGTGCTGCATATTTGGTCAAGGTTGACCCAGTCTCATAGCTCAAACCCATTCACACTTGCAAGTGTTTATTTTAAATGGCCCCGATTTTTCTCTGTTCACATAGGCATAGATTTATTCATTGTTTTTCAGGAGTTTTACATGTCCTCCTTGGTTCATTTATTCAATCAACATAAAATGAAACAAAATTGAATATTCCTCTTAGCTTGGGCTAAGTAGGAATATTATAGTCCTCCCCTCCCAAATGTTGTTTTTTCTCAAGAAAATGCAAGTATAGAAATTAAATGGATTGGGAAATCATCTTTTCCCAAGCAATCACCCATACAAAATGAGTCACCTCCCACCATGGCAACTCCAAAAAATTTTCCTCCACCTTGAGCTCCTGCAAAGTAGGTGGGCTGAAAATTTGTACATGGTAGACAAGATAGCCTACCCCATGCTGTCTTCCTCTCCCCATCATGCTCGCAATAGAGATAAGAAAAATCTCAACAAAAGAGGTCATGATCAACATCAATATGAGGGAAATACTGAAGGTTTCATGTGGTGTAGGGAAGTACCAACAGTTTCCCATGTAGTTAAAACACAGTTTCTCAAACTGCTGCTTCAGAAAAATACATGGCAGATTGTTTTTGGATACAAGGTTAATCATATGAATCAACTGTACATACATGTAATGAAAAAACATCTGCCCAAGGCCACATAAGAGATGGCTATCTCCATCATATGGTTTGGCGCAACATTGGTCATGGAGCAAAATCAAGAGCTTGCTTACTTTTGGAGCAATGCACTGCCAAGAGATGGTAAGAGCATGCAAATATTGTGTTGCACAAAAAAAGCCCTCACCATATTTTGGAAGTAATAAGACACATGGATCCATGAATGGATCCTCCATAGTAGTTTGGCACACTTCCCTGAAGAGAAATGAACCAAGTGCTACTTGAAAATCCTCTCCCTCATGCTTGTAAACCCAAGGCAAGAAGAGTACACCATAGTAATAAATGTCCTCATCTACTACCTTATCTTCTTTACCTCCTCTTTGCCCATAAATTTCATCAAGTGTGAAGTGATCCTGGGGATACTCCATCAATAAACCCTAGCTCCAAAGTGGCAACGCTGTTGGCCTATGCAAATATGCTTCGTCCAACTTATGGCTCCAATCTTTGACATGCAAAATGTTAAAGGCATTCCCAATAATTTTGCTACACATAAGAAGTCTCTCCCATGGGGAAAGTACCTCTTGAACATCTAAGGCCAGGGAGTAGCCCCTTTGCACTCTGAAAGTGCCATCTTCTACTCCTGCAACATCATGAAAACTGTGAGAGAAAATCTTCCCTTGCTCTGCCAAGAACATCCCAAGCAACAAAATATTTTACTGCCTCCTCATACTTCCATCATCCAAATAATGTAGTGAAAACATGGCGATTTACATGAAGAATTTTATGTCAACACAATGTGTCCATACTCCTTTCTGCCCTATGATGCAAGTATCCTGCCACATACCCTTGGAAAGAGGATGATGACCAAACTCTTTCAAGAGTAACCAACACAGACAAGCCTCCTGTTGCCCGGTATCACAGATTTGTAAGTAGCCTTCCAGCTTCTTGCTTATCATCCACACCCATCCATCCACATGTGGGTGCCTTCCATCATGTTATTCCTTAGCACTCTCCCAAGGAAGACTATAATTCTCCCAAATCATATTTCTGCTCTTTCATTTCATGGGATTTTGAAATGAAATATTTCCAAGGATCAATTTGATCCCATAAGGACCCAAATAGGTGGTAGGAAAAAACCTTCCATCATGATGTGTATGGCTCAAGAAGTGTCCAACACACACATGAGAGATGTCATCCATCCAAAGATGTCCTCCATCATCTATCTGTTCCTTCTTGAATCCATAAATATCCAAGTGTGAGAAGGGAGGAACCTTCTCAAACTATTGAAGAACTTTGAACTCCATGAAATGTTGAAGTGCACCTTAAATGGGATCTCTTGATGAGACCTCCTCCTCATGCATGGTCTTCCAAAACTAGTGGGGTCTTGGATCTGCTGCAAGTAGAAGTCTCTCTTTGAGCTGTGGCATGCTCATTGAGAAAGTGTCATCTAGAGAGGAGAAAATTTTTCTCATCTCAAGATGTCTACCCCTTGTCTTCACTTCTTCCTGAATGAATTTTTCATCTAATTTCTCCCATGAGGAATGGATCCTCCTATCTTCATTATTGCTTTTGGACAGCGCAGTGCAACTCTGCTACTCTAGATTAGTAGAAAGTGATGGTTCTAGGTCATGCAATAGCAAGTTTACACAACCCTCTAAAATATTTGCTGCAATAAGAGGAAGTGGAAATACAATCATACCTTGGTGGCCTTTGGGAACACTTTTCATGGCTGCAAGAGTTCTTTCTTCCATTGTGTTGGCTTCCTCAACTGATGATGTTGAAGGCTGCCCCTCCAAGGTTGTGCTAGTGCTGATACAAGTCTTCTCAAGAGATGGTGAGGACCTCTCTTCCTCTTATCTCTCTTCATCAAATCTCTTAATCACCCTTTGATTGAAATCTGCAAAAGAGGAAACTTTTTCATGTCTCACATTGCTGAACCACCATTTTCTTGCTACCCCCTCAAGGTGCAGTGTTGCAATCTCCAGTGATTCTCGCTCTGCCACTGAATGTAGTAGGAAAAAGGCATTGAGTCTTCTTTCCCAAGCTTGGGCTGCAGATGTCCCATCAAAAGTGGACAATAGAAATCTATTGCCCTTGATCTCCCTTTTATTGCAAGGTCTCTTCTCTTCTTAGAGTCTCCTTGAAGGCTCTAGAGTGACACTTGTACTCTATAAAGTACCTACTTAGAATCTCATATTCTAAGTTCTCTTCTTTCTCTTCACTTCCTCTATGAGAATAGGAAGTGTCTGGTTCTTCTTATTCTTCTTGAAACCTTCTAGAGGTCTCATTGCAACTTTCTTCTCTCTTCTGGTTAACCTCTTTGCAGAGGCTCTTCTTAGATCTAAAAACTGATGAGAGTAATCTCATCCTCTCCATCATTCTAAACACTAATCCTTCTCTTTAATTTTCTGATAGCTGGATCTCACAGGTTTAGCTAGAGATCATGCTCTGATAGCACTATAATATCCCAAAATGGGAACTGTCAGCAAGGCATGACTGGAAAACGCATTTTCCAGGAATGGATGCTATAGGATTTGAAACCATCACTTGTATACCTTATATCTGAGTATCTAAGTCCTAAATCCAAGAGGATATCAAAAACAAATCCTTCTAGGTGGGGCAAACAGGCCTCCCACACCTAGTATGGCTTGATAAATACCCAATGAGGGACTGTAGCAATGTATAAAAATAGTAATGGATATTTAGTGTTAAATAAGCTCATAAGATGTGCTAAAAATTCATAGCCATAAATCCAAGCTACAACAGCAAACTTTACTTCATTTTATGAGCCAAAATTTGGGGAAAAACAACAAATTATGCCCTAAAAAGGTTAATTTCAGAGATGAGCATAAAAATAAGGGAAAGTGATGGTGGGATCTCATATCTTAGGTCATGTGGGAATCAAATACCAAATTTGAGCAGAAACAAATGACTCTGGCTATATTAAACAGATCTCCCACTCCCGATATGGCTTAGAAATGCCCAATCCCCATGACTTGAATCAACAGAAAGTAACTGAAGCTTATGCAACGTGATTTTATGAAGGGTTTAGACACAATATTCATGAACATAATTTTAGGAGTTTATTACATGAAAATATAGATAAAAATCGAGATCTAGCTCCTTTACACTTCAAAGAGCACAACCCGGCAAGGGTTTCATGAGATACAATGCATTAAAGTGCAGATCTGTAGATCTAGATCTAAGAACACAGTTTTACTGTAGCAGTATATTACAACTTAGATCTGGAACAAGATAGTGCATGAATGGTTATATTTACATCAGATCCATATACTAAAATGTCTTTATGTTACATACCCCTTGGGGTTTTCAACATTATATGAAAGTACAGGAGTAGATATGAGATTTACTACAGCAGATTTGCAGAATGATTCAGAAAATCTGAAGTAAGCACAACAGTAAATAGTTCAGATCTGAAGTAGACATGGATTAGTTGGCTAATCCATGGATCACCACGGTGAAGGAAGGATCCATCCACCAGAGATCACTTCTCCAAATGAATGCCGGAATAACCTGCTACTCTGCAACTAGAAATAACGTAGTCCAAGAGGAAAAACCGCGCTGTAAGCTTGAAGCATAGGTTGGCATGATGCCAAGATCAAGATCTGAAGCTCAATAGCTAATACACTCTTCCAGGAGGTTAAAATACACACTCACTGAGAAGAGGCACTAGTACAATCTAGATCTGAGCAGATCTAGTCTCCACTTGCTGCAGCTCACTGAAAAAAGTAAAATACAATAGGATTTACGCTGTCTAAGGGAGATGGAGCTTGGTCATATGCCTGATAGTCGAAGAGAAGTGTAATTCCCTCCAAGAGCTACTCAATGGAAGGAGAGATAACCCCTAAACAAGAAATCCTCACAAGTCTCTGCTAAACAGCCAAGAGAACTCGAATTATCTAAGCAGACATAAAAATCAATTATCATCAGCTTTCTCTTGAGCCTTCCCCTTCCTTTTATAATATGAGAGCTTTGGCAAACCCTAAACCACCTTGATGAATTATCTCCTTTCACATGAGGGCCTCCTTCTAGAACTGCATTGTCCCTCCATGAGGTACATTGTATCTAGACTGTGCTGTAGATTTGGTCAAGGTTGACCCAGTCTCATAGCTCAAACCCATTCACACCTACAAATTTTTATTTAAATGGCCCATATTTGTCTCTGTTCACATAGGCATGGATTTATTCATTGTTTTTCAGGAGTTTTACATGTCCTCCCTGGGTCATTTATTCAATCAACAAAAAATGAAAGAAAATTGAAAAGTCCTCTTAGCTTGGGCTAAGTAGGAATATTACAAAAATCCATGGGGGCTTCACTGGGGGAGAAATAACATACCACATGCATCCATGTTAGGGGATATATATTGAGGAAAAAATGACATAATATATTGAGCATATAAAGGTGGGTAAAAGGTTTTTATATTAGAAGGTATAAAAAATGAGCTTAAAGTTAATGAAAAGTTATAAAGGGGTATAAAAAATGTTAATGAAAAAAGGGATACATACAATATCTAGTGAAAGTAGGGGCTTTTTAAATTGGAGAGGTGTATTGGGATTGTATTGGTAGGGGGTTAAATAATGTCATTTTTAGAGCTATTTTCCAATATGTAGTAAATTTAAGGGTATTTCTTATGCCACATACATACATGATATGTTATAGGTTCATTAAGTGAGGACCCCGTGAGAAAATCACAAAATACCCGATTTTCATGCTTTCTTTTGACTATATTTGTCCATTCAATCATGTATTTTATCTATTTTATAGATTAAAAAATTATTAGAACTAGGTACTCAAATTTATCCATATGAAAATACATGAATAAGTACGCAAAACTGCAGGAATATATGAAGATACAAGCAATGTGGAACTTCCTGAACTAGAGATTAATGGATTTAGCTAGGAATTCAAGTATGTCTAAATAATTTGTGTGATATAACATGTGGCTCATAAAATCTAAGGCTAAATTAGTCAAATTGGTGGTTTCTTATTCCACAAGTAGCACCAAAATTGAAGCTAATAACTTCCAAGAATCTTGAAAAAATATGTACATAGAATAGGTCTCTACCAACTGAGGATTTGGTATCCCTGATAGTGAAGTCATTACAAACAAAGCTAGTTTATTATGTTCTAATAATTGAGTGAAATCTAGATCTAGTGAGTCTTCATTGAATGCCTCTGGGTTTTGGAGATTAGGGAAACATAAAGCCTTATGAATGAGGTTAGAAGTGACGTCAAGGATAAATTATCCTATGGACACGTGACATAATTTCTATGAGGGGCGTATGCAGAAGCTAGCTAAGTCATGTAATCATGAAAGTGATATGGGGTTGGGGTTAACATATAATACAAACCAAAATTCACTGTGCAAAAATAATCTCATTTTCTCAGAAAATTTGCCCAACAGTCATGACAAAATTGGTCGAAGTCCAATGGGCACCTTGGGTTGTGTATCTCTACTTCAATATCCATCAAGGGTTCTTGATTGGAGCGATTAGAGATTTCAGGATTTGGGGAGTTTTTTTTAGACTTTTTTAACTTCAACATGATGATAATTAGGTTTACTAAGGTGTATAAGTACTTTAAACCCAAGGGGAGCAGTGGAATTCTAACTGTGTTGTTCACGAGATCAATTGGATGCCATAAGCAAGGTGGTTTGAGGCCTAAAAGGGATGGGGAACATGAAAGAATTATAAATAAAAAAAATATCATTTGAGTTCAATAAGAGAGGTAAATTCGATGGAATTCATATAAGATGAGAGTAAATATGCGACAAGGAAATGACATGGGAAATGAGGTAGGAGAATGACTTAGGGGGTGGATGGCAGAGGATGTGAGGTGGATTGGGGCTGATGTGGCAGGGTGAGGCGGTATTAAGTCTCGCTTGGCATGATCGCTTGACACACTGGCTTGAAAAATGGAGAGGCCGCATGAAAATAGTTTAGGAGGTTTTGAAAACAATTTACTTCCCTACGCTACCCCCACCCATGATTTTCCAAAAAATGAGTCGGGTTTGTGCAATAGATCATAGTCGTTGATCAAATGATCGGTGATATTACAATCCTGTGTTGCGCCACCCCATACCCAACTTAATGATTATGATGCTTGATGCATCTCATTTGCATATGATTCTACTACCAACGAACTTATGTCAATCTACCATTGACATTGCATTGCACTTAACCATTGGTGCTCATTGACGTGGAACCCTTTTTAGAAACTTGCGTCTGGGTATATTATTTTGGAAATAGAAAGAAAAAATGCAAGTGCGATAACTGAAACAATTCTCCCTCATTTTCTTTCATTTTATATCCCTCCCCCATTTCCTTTTAGTATAAAGTTTTGAAAAAGCTAAAATAATTAAGTACAATAAATACATAACCTGTAGAAAACATAATAGATTACATGGGATTGATTATGGATGCTTGGGTTGAGAAAATTACATGGGATTGATTGTGGACCCAAGGTACATGTGTTGAGGAGAATGGGATGATTTTATTGGAAAGAAATAAGCCTTGTGATGAATAGCACTTAACACTTGCAACCCATGCTTAGAGAGTGCATTGTTGAAAATGCAACAAGAAAATCGAGTTTTGACTTTTCCTTGGTCAAAATAGATTAAAATTCGAATTTCAATTTTAGCAGAATACTTGGAGGTCGTTAACTAAAATGAAATGGCTTTTGTCACTCATTTAACTTAGTTAATTCGAGTTGGAGACACTTGAGTTCTATTCATTATGATTGATTGCTAATTTCTAGCAATCTATTTCAGTTAAGTTGAATTATTTCTAGTTAAACTAGCTCCAACTATTGGAGAAACTAGTGGAGGGTAAAGTTGTGTAGTGTAACTTTAGTCACACTCAGTGGTCATCGATTTAAATGAGAAATCAACCCAAAAAAACTAATGCATGTAGATAATTCGTGTTACCCAGTTGAGATTGGAGTTCAAGGGAAGTGTACTATCAATTGTAAACTAGTCCAAGTTGTACATGTGGTGCATGCAGTCAAAGGATGGACCTATAGGAATATGCAATCCAATTGAGGAATTTCCCTAAAAAAATAGGGGCTAATTCATCAATGAACAACATAAGGAAATAGGAGCTTGGAGGCTTGAAAATTTGGCTAAGTATTGGTCATGTTCAGTCATTTAGGAAAAGGATAGAAGATACATGTGTAGGTTGTGCTCAAGCTTGAGCAAGCATATTATATTAATCCAAATTATTTGATT
This sequence comes from Pinus albicaulis, assembly GCA_034641835.2. Classification (NCBI taxonomy): domain Eukaryota; kingdom Viridiplantae; phylum Streptophyta; class Pinopsida; order Pinales; family Pinaceae; genus Pinus; species Pinus albicaulis. The sequence continues at coordinate 342,307,935 of CM076573.1, read as the reverse complement.
AATGCAATACAAATAGTAAGGATTTTTTAGAAGTTTTTTTCCCATAGAAAAATCTTTGTGTATGTGTGTTGAATCTTGATGCATGTTAATGATTTGTGTTCTTGATCATGAATTTTCTTCTGCAGATGAGTGGAGTAGCTTCTAGTCTTGTGATTTAGTAAACTTCATGAACAATTTAGAATCCAAACATTAATTTATACATGGTATCAGAGCTAGATTCACAGTAGAGATTAGATTTCGAAGTTTTCATTGCAGGAGGTTTGAATTTTAAGATCAATGTTACAAGTTTTCTATAGGATTGAGAAGATGACTTTCAATGGACTTAGGCTCAAGTATTATTTGGAAGGAACCACAAAATTTGTGGTATGGAAGATCTGCATGGAGGAAGTATTGGATGAAAATTGGATGCTAGAATAAATCAAGATAGATGTAGAAATTAATATCCAAGACTTTGCTAGTGTTGATTTATCATGATAATATCCAAGTTTTTTGAAATTAAATCACCTATTGAGAAAGAAACAGGAAATAAAGTGAAGGATCTTAAGAGTGATAATAGAGGTGAGTACGTGTTTAATGAGTTAAAAAAATTTGTGCGAAGGAAGGCATTCAATGAGAGTTGAAAAAACCCCACAACCCACAACAAAATGGGGTGGCTGAGAGGAATAAAAAAAGTATTGCGGGTGCATCAAGGGTGATGTTGCATGACCAAGGCCTACCTCTGCACTTGTGGGTTGAAGCATGCAACACAACGGTCTATTTGTAGAACACGAGTCCTCATAGGATTCTTGGCATGAGTACACCAAAGGAATATTTTTTCAGGAAAGAAAATAGATGTGTCACACTTCAAGATATTTGGAGCATCAGTTTACTATCATGTTTCCAAGGAAGCAAAGAAAAATATAGAGATGACAAAAAAGTTGGGGATATTTTAGGGGTACACTGATACGCCTCACTACTATCATGTGTACCTACCATCCCTCAGAATTAAAATTGTTTGAAGGGATGTGAAGTTATATGAGGAGAAGGAAATGGAGTTTTCCCTTTAGAGGGAGCTTCAATTGCATGTAGATTAGGAGATTTTGACTCCAAAGGAAGAACCTCAAGAAGTTGTGGAACATCCACAAGAAGAGGAGCAGAGAGTGGAGAAAACCACTCAAGTAGAGACATCCAAATAAGGAAGAAAATGGACTAGGGAAGCCAACATATTGTTGAAGGATTCTAGAGATAATTTTGGATCACCCACACCACAAGGCAGACAGAGGAGGTCATCAGATTGGTACACTTTCTACGTGGCTCTGATGATTGAGCTAATAGAGACAGAACCGACCTCATTTAAGGAAGAAGTAGAGCAACCCTTATGGGTTGATGTTATGGTAGAGGAGTATGAATCCATTGTCAGAAACAAGATTTGGGTGGTAGATAATCCCTTTCTTGCTAACAGGGAGTGTTGAAAATGCAACAAGAAAATCTACTTTTGACTTTGCCTTGTTCAAACTAGATTAAAATTTGAATTTCAATTTCAGAAAATTACTTGGAGGTAGTTAGCTAAAATGACATGTATTTTTCACTCATTTAACTTAGTTAATTAGATTTGGAGACACTTGATTTCAATTAAGTATGATTGATTGCTAATTTCTAGCAATCTATTTCAGTTAAGTTGAGTTATTGTCAGATAAACTAGTTACAATTGTTGGAGAAACTAATTGAGGGTCAAGTTGTGTCGTGCAACTTTAGTCACACTCAATGGTCATCTAGTTAACTAATCAATCAACCAAAAATAACTGATGCATGCATAAAACTCATGTTACCTAGTTGAGATTGGAGTTCAAGGGAAATTTACTATCAATTGTAAACTAGCCCAATTTGTACAGGTGGTGCATGCAGTCAAAGGATGGGCCTACATGAATTTTCCAATCCAATTGAGGAATTTACAAAACAAATACGGTCTAATTCCTCAATGAACAACACAAGGAGATAGGAGTTTGGAGGCTTTAAAATTTGGCTAAATATTGGTTAGGTTCAGTCAGTTAGGCAGAGGATAGAAGATACAGGTGCAAGTTGTGTTCAAGCTTAAGCTAACATATTATATTCATCGAGATTATTTGATTAATGCAATACATATAGTAAGGGGTTTTGAGTATTTGTTTTCCCCTAGATAAATATTTGTGTATGTGTGTTTAATATTGATGAATGTTAATTATTTGTGTTCTCGACCATAAATTTGCTTCCGTAGATCAATAGAGTAGCTTCTAGTCTTGTGATTTAGTAAATTTCATAAGAATTTTAGAATCTACACATTAATTTCTAGATGCACCAGCTGAGGATTGGTCTCTTGACATTTATACCTTTGATAGAGAGCACTTCACTTGGAGGCCTTGTGCATTAAATTAAATTTCTTGTATAATTGGTCCACTTTACCAATGTTGACCTCCCTCACCTACTATGTATAAAAGGAAGAGAATATCTTTGTCTACATTGTACTCATTATTAAATCTATACAATTTTCATGGATAGTTCTTAGTTCTCATGTAATCCAATATTGGAAGTCCTAGAGTTTGTGATGTAAACCCTAGAGAAGAAATGAAGATAAATTCTAACACTAGGGATGATGAGCACTAGGAAACAGGAGGAAAGGAGGCTGACCCTAGGAGCATTGGGATCACATGGCATACCTTAAAAGGATGCGAACTTCACTTGAGGATGCTTGGGTTGAGAGCACATTACATGGGATTGATTATGGACACAAGATACATGTGCTAAGGAGCATGGAATGATTGTCTTCGAAAGAAAGAAGCCTTGTGATTCCTAGATCTCTGAGCCTGGATCCTTGTCAAGGTTTGGTAATTCTTGGATCTCTGAGCTTGTTATGACATTTAAATTCTTGAGGTCAGCTCAATTTGGCTTTAGGGTCTGAGTTATGCTAAATTATTATGAGCGTTTCCATTTTCTTTGACAACACCAATTCTAACGATATGAAGACACTGCAAAAAAAAATAATAACAAATACTATGCATTTTTGTAAGGGGGGTGCTTTCAAATCTGCTGACACTATGTGACATCAAATATCTCATCATATAGGTGGCATTATCAAAGTCACGTGTTATAATCATTCTTTACCTTTCAAATTAGATTTTCTCACACAAAATGTTGATGACTCAAGTAAAAATGGGCATGATGGGTATGATGGATGCACAAGGATTTTATTCATTATATGTACACCCATCAGTTTGAAATTTCATATTTTTATGGTTAAAGTTGTAACCTCTTTATGTTTCTTGTGTTGGGTTTACATGGGAGTAGCTCTTGGTTGTTACTTCCAAAAACAATTCCTAATTCGTTGTCGATTCTTTGACTGCTTTGTGATTTCCAAATCCATTTGTGAAGATGGGAAAGGGAGGTCCTTTGTGCAAGGATGAGACGAAGGGAGCAGACTTTATAGAAGCTTATTCATAATAGTATGAGTGGTTTGTGCATGATGGTTTGGAATAGTATTGTCACAAGCTCCAGGGGTTCAATTACAATGTTGTTAGGTCCTTTGCAAAGGGGTTTTATTCGGAAGGCGATTACTCATACTCACGTTTTGTTCCCAATTACAAAGGAATTCATTGTTGATGCAACATGATTTCTTATTGATGGGGATATATGTTGTAAAAACCAAAAACTTTTGGGTATCAACATCATTGTTTTCCTTAAGGAAGAGCACCAAAATTAAAATTGGAGGATGAATGTGCAGAGAGCGTGGCTCAAACCCACCTGGAACTATGCCCTAAATTTCATACATATGTATTTTACGTGTGAGGGAAGGTATGATATGATTTCCATGTACCACTTCGAGTTTATGGCTCATTTAGCTAGTTAATTAAGAATTAACATGCCATTTTTATGGTTAAAGAGTCTTATGAAAATGTCTGCAAAAATTAGAGAAAAATCCAAGTCTTCCCCCCATTGCATTTTTCATAAGGGTTTGATTAAAATATTAGTTGACAATCATCTGAGCAAGATATGAAGAACTTGGGATCCTTTCTTATTCTTGGGAGGGTTTTTTGAACCAATCCCTGTCGAACCGAAAGTCATCAAGAGTAAGAAATAGAGAAAGGCCAAGAATCCTATCCAAAACCCAAAAGCTCCAAAGGAAACAATTTCCTCTATATTTACTAGAAGAAGGAGAAAAAATATGCTGGGTAAAAAAATAGAAGACCTTTTTTCTTTGCCTATGGCATAAAAAGTGTATGTAAGAAGGAGTAGGAGGGTTCGTGATAAAAAAAATTGAACTTTCCCGCTAGAACATTATCCTATTGATAAGCCTAGTAGTAATAAACAAGAAAGGGGTTAGGGGTTAAACTCAGTGAGGACTTATAAGACCAAACCAAATCATACAAATTAGCACAAAAGGAAGAGGAGAAAGAGGTTACCCTAGCTGATATATATGGGATGAGAAGACCCCATAAAAGGCCAAAAAATAAGCTTAGTCTCAAATCTAAATTGTAGCAAAACCCAACTTTGAAAGAGAAAATCATTGTTATTAATGATATACTTCTTAAGGATTTACTAATTAATAAGGAGGATGCTTCAATTTCCTCTAAGAAGAAGAAGACTCATAAATAAATTAAAAGAGAAAAACATGGCCCCAAGGCAAAGAAAAGGAAAAATACAAAACAAATTGAAACATGCAACAAGGACCTTTTATTAGACGAAGCATAAAGAGCTAAATAAGTATCCCAAATATAACATTTTTAAATGTTCTAGCAACACTGACCTTTGTTATGATTTTGACAGTGCTACTAAATGTTTCATAAACACTTTCACTATTTTGATTTTGATGACACATATACCCAGATATTGTGTCAACACTTGAATCGTACTCCCTGGAAACATAGTTTTGAATGAGATAAGGATATGGATTGTTCAAAATATTTTTGGAGAATGTCTGTTGCACAAAAGAAATATCTTGATAAGGACATAACAAAGATCAAAGGGAAATTTCCATTTTGAGTGGATCAATCAACATAAAAGGAGGATTTTGAGGCAAGAAATAGGTAGTTCTTTAGATTTTGCTGTAGATTATTAGTGACTTGTTTCGATCCACATATTTAGTGGACTTCGCAGCTATAGGGCCATTTTTTGTTGTCATGAATTCTCAACGCATCATTTTTTCCTTTTAAATGTATTTTCAGTTTTAATTTTAGTAGATTAATGATATATACATCTATATTTAGTATTTTGTAATTAAAACTACCCAAAAAATATGGATTTTAGCTTGTAAACTTCTATAAAGATGTGAAAAATGAAGAACCGAGGGATGATTTTCTTTGAAAATAGAATTATATTATCTATGTTTTATTTTTTAGATTAATAATATTCTCAAGGCTGAAGTATGAAATCTTTCATGTCAGAAATTCCTTTTGTGGTGTTTATCAGTATGTTTCCTTAGTTATGTTTCTTTCCTGTGTGAGATTTCATGGATATTGGGTCTTCATATTTTGTCTAAAGTTAAGTATCATGGAATTCGTCTAGTTTGAGATGATCTACTATTATGAGATTCAAATATTGATGCAAGCCCAATTTTGATTTTACTTAAAACCCACATTAGCTAGTTGATTTTGAAAGGCACTTCCTTCAACCCTGCTATAACAATCATCTTATGGGATAATAATCCCTTTATGAAACAATGTAGTGGGAGGAGCTAAAAGGGTTATACCCTTTTAAACCAATTCAACATAGGCCCCTTCTTATACACTCAACAATTATGCAATTCTAATACAGGTGTGGGTGCACAATTAACAAAACATATTCCCTAATATTAATACTTGAATATTTTACATAATATTTCCCCTTTATATATATCTGCCTCTTTCTTAGAAAGTAATAAAAAAAGGATCAACATTCTAGATTCATACACTCAAACATAGTGTCCTCATATATTATATGTAATAATTGACAAAAGGCCCCTGGCCAGAAATACAACATTTTCCGTCTCTCAACATTTTAGTCCTATTCGACTCTCAAAATCCTCTCCCTATTCCTCCTTGTCCACACATATGCATTTTGGATTACAAAATATATACAAAAAGGAATTATAAACTAGAATTAGTTTAGATCCACAATTTCATCAACAAAATCCTATCTTTGGATCTAGATATACAAAACCTCTCAGAAATCCAATTAACTCTAAAATCTCTCTAACTCTCCAAAATACTCTCGATATCTCTCGTTTATTACATCACTCCTCATTTTAAATCATTTATGTACACTTATTCTAGAAACTTAGGAAAACACATAAAATCAACTAATTTCACACATGTAGGGAACCAACTCCCTTGGTAAATGAAAGACCCCTATTCTAGTCAAAATGGATTTTGACTTGGAATTGGAATGCAACTGCATCAAATATTTTCACCATTTATGGCAAGTTTGCACAAAAATCATTATGATGCTCTGTTGTAATGGTTTTTTCTATTTTCCTGACTACCAACTTGATAATCAAAGGTCTAGGTAAACATTATCATCTTTTCTCTAAATGATGACAAACACTGGGTATTCCCCCCACATATTTAGAGGAAACCTATGTTTGTGCTTATCAATTTTCTTTATTCATTAGAGTCATGTAATTTACAGTATCACAAGGTGACTAAGTATCTCAGAAAGATAAATTTTCATATTGTACTTGAATGTCAATATCCAAATGATTTCCAAAGAAATATGAAAAGAAAATACAAAAGGGTGTAAAGAAATAAAGAAAAAAGAGAAAAAGAGAAAAAGAAAGAAGGAAGAAACCCCCAAAAAAAGAAGTACTACTGAAAGTGATGCAAATCCAAATGGCACTACTTTTAGACAGGCTTGTTCAATCATACAGTTTAAGCATGATTGTACAATTTTGAATTTTTTGTTGATAGGTTAGAAAATGAAGATTGGCCAGACAATTTAATTTTGGCAAATCAGTAGATAGGTAAAAAAGAAGTTTGGTTCAACAATTTAATCTGAAATAATGGGAGAAATAAGGGATAGAGGTTAGGTTATAATTTCAAACAAAAAATGGTTTAGGGTGTGCAAGTCCAAATGCACCCTACAAAAGAAGAAAAAATGTTAGACTTGTATTTTGGGTAGGTAGAGATGTTGAAGAGAAATAATTTCAAGAAAAATATGAAGTTTATCCCACAAGGTGCAACATAAAAATTTCTTGTTTCCAATGGTGGAAGAAGAGAAATAGAAGACAAAGGGTGTTTTCATTGTAAAAAATTTCGTTAAGGTATTGGTTCATAAGGTTTAACATTTATGTTCTTTGAAAAGAGACACAACTATGTTATATTCTATTTTATCATAAGTCCTAAACTATACCCCCTGCCACACATTTATATTCCCAGACCCGTCCCCACCATCACATCACGCATCGAATCCACATTAACTGCCCCTCATCTCCCCTTCATCGTCGCACACCCCCTATCCATCCGATGGCCCACACGATATTTCGGCCCCTCCTCAGCCTCTGAACATTAACATCGGGGGGGTGGTATGAAAGGGATGGTATCACATACCACCAATGATGCTACATGTTGCGCTTAGTGCAGTTCTCACGCCCCCATCCCTTATCGCTTATCGCTAGGATCCCCCTCCGAAATTTTTTTCCGCTACAAGCTAAACCACTGCACTTTCCAATCGTTTAAAGGACCATTACCTTGTGTTATTGCACCATGTCTCCGCCTACCTTCCCCCTCCATCCACTCCCATTCACTCCCGCCAAATACCCGTTGCACTTTCAATTGGTTGGGCCATTGTCCAATGGGCCCACGCCATGTTTAATGTCCACCCAATCACTTGTTAAAAACATATTTCGGTACCAGAGGCAAAGTTTACCTTTTCTATTGAGTTCAAAATTGATACAGAGAATCGAAGTGTAGGAAATTAGCAACAACAAAAAAAAATAAGTGAAGCAGGCTTTAGGTTGTCAATTGAGGACTCACAAGGCTCTGTCAGATTGAATTACAGTCCCCCTACATCTTTCTCCCTTTCCCATTATGATTTTCCACTGTTCCTACTCTTTGTTCTCTCTTCTTTCAATCCAATTATTCACTGTACAATGATTTTTAAATCACAGAAGAAAAAAATGCCTCCAAAGAAAGATCATGAGCCATTTAATCCTATGGTCTACCTACAGGTGGACTTGGATCACTTGGATATGGCAGACAAAGATTTCAAAATCCACGAGACAGAGTCTGAATTCGATATATTCAATGTCTATTGCTGAATCGAGGACAAATTACTGGATGAGGTAGATAACATTGGCCTATGGGAGACAAAATTGCCTTACTACATTTTCCCGAAGACCCATAGATGCCTAGAGTTCATCAGAAAGTTCCAATCTTGCTATAAAATTAACTAGAGAGCTATAGTGACCCCAATAAGAGAGATATAGTTTTCCATCAATGCCCAATCCATTTAGGAGATGATGCAAGGCCCCATTGCTGAGAACACCATCCCTTTTTCGTATGAAGCCCTTAGGGAGGTATATCAAAAGCTAGAATTTTCCGGCAGGGCTAAGACCTTAGATCTCCTTATGGCCACTAATGCCCCAATTCCTAAAAATCATCCCACATATCCTTCATCTTCCCTGATAGGACTCGACATATTGTCACTGTTTTGTCATATTTGTTAGGGTATCACACAGACCAATGGGTAGATGAAGCCATGATTAGTCTCTTATCCATCCTTTCATCAGATTCTAAACCATTAGTCATGTTTAATTTTTCCCAATTCCTTGCTAAAGCCGTCCATGATCAATTTTTGAAGTTTTATACAGAGGAGGTGTTCAAATACACCTCTGTTTTGGTTTATATGTTTGTGTATTTTCAATCCAACAGCTTGCAGTTTGAAATGTAAAAACAAGATTCTAAGCCTCAATATTTCATATTTTGGACCACTCTATTAATAAAAGAACAGAAAAAATATTCCTACAAATATTTTGTGGATTTATTTTTGCATCCAACCATCAGCACACTCAGCAATGCAGCAGAGCCAAGGGTGAATGAAGAAATAAGGAAAACTATGTAGTTGACAGATCAGGTAAAGACAATAGATTGGTACTTGTACCAAAATTATATAAAGATATGAGTCTATGGGTATGAGTCATCCCCCTAAAAACTGCCAAAGTTCCTCTACATGAGGGTATTTGCAGTGGAGTATATAAGGCAAATGATACATGTAGATGAGCTTCACTTTGTCTCTGCAAAGAAGAAGTCCTAGTTCAAAATCAAGGCACAAATTGGGCCTTTCATTTGTAATAGTAGAGCAGTAGGGGAGGAGGCCAATAAGATTCTAAAGGGGATGGGTTTCAGCCACAGTTTCACTTGGTTTTATGACCTTGCAGGAATCATCTCCAAGAAGAGGGTGGAAAACAGGTCAACCCCTTATGTCCACACACACATGCCTGCAATTGAACAATATGAAAATCAAGCAGAAAGAGTGATCAACACACTTCAAGAAGATGAAGAATAGGTGATTTCCACCTCAGGCATCCAAACCCCAACTCCACAAGAAAGGAAGGGTGCAGAAGATAAAGAAGACAAGGGGAAAGAGCAAGAGAAAGAAATAGGGAGCAAGAGGCCAATAGAGGATCAGTCACCTTCGGTGAGTGATACCTCTAGCAAAGAATTCAAACTGAAATATAGGAAGAGGGAAAAAATTCACATGGATATCAATCAAGGGGGTGAATAAGAGCAGCAAACACTAATTCACATCATAGACACCCCTAAGTCATCTCCAGCAGGTGGTCAAACAATATCCTCCCCTACAACTTCAACCACAATGTGTATTTAACAACACAGTCTGCAGACATATATCTCTAGGCATGCCATAGAAGGCCAAGAAAAATCATTTTATGACATATTCAGAGAGTTAAAGTTGAGGAATGAGGTGCTGAAGACTAAAACCTACAACCAATTTTGGAAACAAACCTCGAGTTCACAAAGCAGACTATTGCCTGCCTTTGATACTGAAAAGGAGATGATGCAAATGGCATGTCTAGAAGCCCTGGGTCCACAGCTCAAGGAGTAGGAGACTACAAGAAGGCATCATTCGAATTCAGTACCAAATACATCCACCCTATCGACTAGATGGAACTACACAAGTAGACCGGAGAGATGGTGGCCTCCATTTTGACAAGTACTGCCGTGAGCTTGTCAAAAATTCAGGTATCTTTAGCCAATACTCAATGACAGCTCAAGATGGAGAAAATTTCAGCTCTGGCTAAAGACTCAAGAATCAAAGCATTGGAGGATTTGGTAGTGAATATTGGGTATGACCCAACCAATGTTCAAGTTGTGGAGGAGATTTTGAAGAAAAATAATGATAACATAGAAGCCCTCAGGAACCAACTTAAGATGTCAGCAATAGAAGACCCCTTGGGAAATAGAATTGAAGAAAATGAGTCATAGAAGGTTGAGTTAATGAAGTTAATCATGGAATAGTCTACCCAAATCAAGCAAACAGAGACACAGATGGATAAGTTGTTGAAGGAGAAAGAAGAAGCAACCCATGTGGCACTCATCCCATTGGAAGTTGTGCCCATTTCATCAAGTTCATTAGTTGTTCCAGCAACTACTGGGGCATCCAGTGGGACAGATCAACTGTCCAAGGCCATGGAGAGTATGACCCTCCAGTCACAAGAGATCAAGAAATTGGAGGTACAGATAGGCATCTTGAGAGATCAAAAGGCAAGATCTGAAATTGCCCATGAAATAGCCAAAAAGAAGATTGAAAGGTTGGAGAAGGCAGAAAAGGATTGTTTAGCCAGTAGCATTCTGGGCCAAATGAAACTGATCATATCGGGCAGTATCATAGAGTTAGTGGATGAAATCTGGCACTCCATCCACATCATTTTTGAGCAGAAAGAGTTGTTTGACAAGTGTAGGGTGGCTATTGAAAAAGCCAATCAAGAGTTGGGAAATATGCCTACCACAACCCCCAAAATTATAAAATTCCTGAACTCCAAAACCAATTACGAGCTTGAAGAACTGGATGTGCAGGACGTGACAGGGACCATACTAGAAGTGAAAAGGGTCCTCACTAAGAGGAACTTAGTGAGACATCTAGAGGAGAAGTGTCACGAATTGGACGTGGCCATTAGCATATTTTTCAACAGAATTGAGCCCTTGAGGGAAGAATGGTTGCCTTCACTGTATGTAATTAATAAAAAGCTGTTCTAGAAGGGAGATTACATGACCAATATCAGGGAGATAGCGAAATACACCACAAAATTCTCAAACATCAAAGGAAACATGACTGAGAAAGTTGTCATGGAACTCTTGAGTAATGACATATTCATCCAACATTAACTAAAGAATTTTTTTCCTCACCAGGCCCACTTTCAACAAATATACAGAGGTGGATGAAGTGTATCAAAAAGTTTTAGGGACAATAATTCCAGGTAAGAAAGAGTGGGCCAAATTATGCATGTACCAAGATTGAAAGGGCGCAGTGGGCACATCAGCACAACCATCGATCAACTAAAAGTGCCAGCACTGCATCATATTTAATGTTCCAACAAAGGTGGTCCAAAAGGTGGAGCCAGGTGTCAAAGCCATTAATAGTTGCCTCTTCGTGACCACCTCATCCACTTTGGGCTTACTTTTGAATTCATTAAGAGCTGTCAGAGTTAATACCACATGCGGTGCTTGTCAGATATATTTTGTCTCGTCCATTTTATGGCCACACTTGTCTATTTTTTCTTAGTTGTAATTAATGAAAGGTTTCTGAAATAGATAGGGAAATATATGTATTTTGCAGTTAAATATTGCATTTATTGGAAGTATCAGGGGTTGGACCCTGCATTATAAGAACCTATTGTATTGGAGCGCTATAATTTTTGAAGCTGGGCATCAACAATAAGAGATTGTTTTATAGGATACTTGAGCTGTGTTAAATGGTGATGTGTTACTTCTCCGTGTTAAATGTTTCCATTGTTTTCCTTGTTGTGCATCTATTTATTTGATTGTAAAACATAAACTTTAGATTAAGATTTGCTGCCGGCGCACCTTAATTTTGTCTGTGTTTACCATCTGAATGTTTTCTTCTGAAGTCTGGCTAGAGAATTATTAACTACTCTTTAATCAGTACTGAACATTACTATTTCCTCCACATCATAATTCACACTACCTTAAAGATCCAATTAACATAGTTAGCTTGCCCTATGATGCTCTTGAAAACGTTGATGCCCCAAACCAGTCTTCCATGAATCCATAGCCCAATGGATTAGTTTCTATAGCTCTGCTCATCCAACCAGCAAAATCAATCAAAACAACCAATTCCCACAATCAATATAAATAGCCTAACATTAGCATTCATAACATAAAGATAAAATTAAATTAAAAATAGAGAGAGCCCTCTCTGATTCTAGGAAGGCTAGGTCCTGGATTCCAATGTGGTTTTATGTTGTCCTTTATAGTTTATTCTTTCCAATCTTACAAATTATAAGGCCACAACATTCTTGATCCTCAAAGTGTTGGTGTAGTGTTGGGTGGAAAAAACACCTCTTTGGATGCCCATTTTCAAGCTTTGACAAGCAATATGAAATGGATTTCTACCCCATCAATTTTCTCCTCAAGGTGCTACATCTCCTTCAAGGCAACAAATTTAGTTTGTTTGATAAAATATAACCCATAAATAGTAGAACTATGGCTTGTTTATCTCATAAACATGGATCACTGTGAAAATAAATATAAAATAAAAAAATGATGTCTCTACAACTCAATGATTGTTTCCAATGCAATTCATTAATCAGTTGTCAATGCAATGCAGTTAATTTTTTAGCAAGAATGAGTACTTTTTTCATTAAGTCCACAACACGTCGCGAAAAATGATCGGGAGAGTTACATTGCTAATTTTCTCTTAGGAATTTGGAATTCCAAATTGAATCTATCTATCCCATCCCATATTGCAACAAAATCCCCAACCCAACTAAGTACTATTATTGTTATAGATGTATATACGCAGCAAAATTGGAACATAATCCATTTACACTTAACTCCTACCATTACAATTAAGCTAGCTTGGAATCATCAACAAGATTATTGAGATCAAAGTCCCGAGGATGATCACCTGGAGGGATCATAGGACGATTGAGCTGGAAGTGTAAGTCGATGATAATGTTGGGCAAAGCCTCTGCTTCATCCTCCTACTGACTAATTTTCTTTTGTTGGACCTCCATTGATTATGTTTGGACTTTATCCACCTCCTACCACTCGTACATTAGGACCTACAATTCATAGATCTCCACATTCATCTCCCCATGGTTCTTACATAAATTGTCACAAGTATTTGAGACATAAGAGTCAATCTTAGAACTAGAATCAATACGTGATAGATGTCACGACGTAAACCAAATATAGGCAGAATACTTCATAACTAAGTGAGATAACCCAAATACCCGTGTCAAAGGAAAATTCTCGCCAAATCCATGAAAAAAATTGAAGACAATATCACCCCTCCCTAAAACCCCACTTTGACCTTGCTCTGGATTATAATTCAGAAATTTGGGAACATTAGGGGTTGTTAAATGGAGCACCAACTTAAATTGAGCCAAGAATATATAATTTTACCTTTAAATGAACAAAAATGTTGTGCCTTCCACTCTTGACACAACCAAGGATGGAATTTCTCCCAAGATATGAAATCCATAAAATCAGAAGAGCCTCTAGAAGCTCCATAGAAAATATCCGATATTCCCAAGTGTTCACCACTTGGTGAAATAAACTTCACCTTTCTCTAAAGACTCAGAGAGTCGACGACCCTTGCCTATCACTTATTATTTGAAATTGAGGAATATGGGCCTCCTATCCACCACTTTAACTCCTTTCGGAAGAACATCTCCATGCATGACTACAAAGTTGCCTCACCTAATCCAGGTTCCCAAATACAAACAATTAACTTCCCATTCCCCTAAGAGAAATTTTCCTCACTTGCCATGGTATCTTCCTCACTGTGCTGTCTAATATTCTTTAGATCTCATGGGAATGGAAAGTTAGAGAGGGTAATTAAAATGTGAGTCATATAGCTTGAGCGAAGAATGACAAAAGCCATGTTTAATACCAATGAATGCCACACATTTGCATGTATTCGAGCCTTGTAGGTTGCCATGACTTCCGGGTATGACATGAGGCCTTCCATCATTTCATATTTCACCATATTTATGAGGACACTAATGATCAATTTTAAACCTTGAGGAATGAGGGGGGAGTGAACATATGGGAATTGGGGGAACAAATTTCCACTCGTTAGCTTAGTTTCAAAAAAATGGAGAAGACATGTGACGAGGGAGGGGTGATAAATATACTTCATAGACATTGATTAGGGGATGATAGTTTGTTCAATGATTCCATTGTTTTCTACTTGTCCTTCCGCCAAGAGGCATGTTCTTTGGCTAGGCTGTTGGCATGACTATTGAGACTGCAGAGTATATGGTAGGGGGAGTAATTATAGAAATATCCCATAATACTAATGATGCGATGAAATAGTAGACTTAGCATATTATCAATTGGGGGAGTCTTTATTATAAGATGGTAAATAATTATGAAGGAGTCACCTAGGATAGTTATATTTTAGATTCCCATTTTTCATGCTAAGGTTATCCCCAAGAAAATACTGTACATATCCGCTTGATTTTTGGATTTTTGTCCAAGCCCCCAAGATAATGTTTCCATAACTATTCCCTCGGGATTCAAAAGAATCCATCCCTCTCCTACCACCCATGGTTTAATTAAATTGTTAATTATTTATCACCCATGTAAAATTGGTATAACTTGGGAGCATTTCTTATTTTGGGGAGGGTTTGTTGAGCCAGTTTTTGCCAAACTCAAAAAAAATAAAAAGAAAGAAACAAAGAAAGGTTTACAACCCTATCTAGACTGCTGAAATTCCAAAATAATTAAACTTTTCTATCCTTACTAGAAATAAAAGGAAAGCTTCTATGGAAAAACGTATTGAAAACCTTGTTTCAATTCTTGTGGTAGAAAGGGTATATGTATGAAAGGGTAAGAGGGCTCTTGAGGAAAGGCCTTCAGCCTCCCATCAAGAAACATTTCCGGAGTTGTAAGAAGAGAACCTTACTGATAAGTTTCATAGTGATATACGTAATGAGGTTTAGAAGTAAATCTCATTGAAACAGGGGATTTCAACGGTCAAACCAAATCATCCAAACCTTTATAAAGAAATAAGGAAAAATATTTTACTTTAGCTGAGATGTATGGGATGAGAAAATCCCATACAAGGCCCACAAATAAGCTTAGGATAAAATCCAAATTGCAGCAGGACCTAGCCTTAAAGGATCAAGTCATTGATCTTGATAATACACCTTTGAGGGACTTAAAAATCAACAAAGAGGAAACTTCAAGTTCCTCTAAAAATAATAATATCCAAAAACAATGTAAAGGAGAAAAACAAGCCCCCAAGGCCAAGAAAAGAAAAATACAAAACAAATTAATTCAGTCAATGTTGATCTCTTGTTAGAAGCAACAAAAACAATAAAATGAGCATAAAAAAGGAAGTGTTGCTAGATGTTTTGGAATCACTGATATCTCATTTTGTTTTTGACAACACTTCCAAATACTTTGGTAGTGCTTTCACTATTTTGATTTTGAAAGTATATACCGATATATTTTGTCAACGATTGAATAATATTCCATGGGAACGCAATTTTAACAACAACAAGGTTATAGATTTTGTAAAATCATTCTAGAGGCTATATTTATATAGTAAGCATTATATTGGAAGGATAGAGTAAAGTCAGGGAAGAGATCAAAAGGAAATTTCAATTTTGAGTAGATCAGTCAATATCAAATCAGGATATTGGGGCTATAAACAAGGGGTTTCCATATTTTGTTCGAGATTGTTAGTAATCAGTTCAGATCTACGTCTTCAACATATTCTATAGCTACATGCCTCCTTTTTTCCCACCATGGATTATGCTTCAAAGTGTCAATGTTTCACTTTTTCCTGGCAAATGTATTTTTTAGGTTTAATTTAAAGTCATAAAGATATGTATATTTTTTTAATATTTTGTAATTAAAACTTTCCAGATATTATGGATCTCAAATATTATGTAATTTTTGTATTAATTAGATGAAAAATAGAGAGAAGGGTTGGTTTCTAAAGAAAAAGACTTGTGTTGTATTTGATTCCATTTTGAGGTTAATATAGATTTCAAGGCAAAAGTATTTGAACTCTTATATTGGAGATTATTTTAGTGATATTTATTAGTTAGTTTTCCTAGTGATGGTTTTCTTGTGCAATTCCATAAGTGTTTTTAGTCTTTATATTTGAAACGAAATTCATATAAGTTTGTATAATTCATTCGGTGCTCTTCTTTACAAGTTTTAAGTACTACCACTTTTTGTTCTAATATAAAAAAAAATTCAATCTAATGCAATGTTTTGATGTTTGTTTATTTTTTCACCTCATCTTGATAATCATAGATCTAAATAAGCGTTATTCATCCCGCCTCTGAGCTCTGATTGTTCTCCCATCACATATTGAAATTTTCACTGGAATTACATCTTAGTTGTAACATATTTAAATTTTATTATCGTATGTGCAATTTGATATGATGTAATATGATTATCATTTCATTCCATATGTTGTAATATTAGATATATAACAGGGAAATTAATTATTGCATGAAATAAATAATAAATTTTCATTCTAAATGTATTTTTTTGCAGAACAAAGATATTCGAGAAGATTCAAATGATCATCATCACATAGATCCAAATCACACTGGGTCCAATGCTGAGATGGAAGATGATGTTCATGACGACACATACACAAATGAATGTGAAGTTGATGCTAATAAAGATGATGATGACGAGCCAATTGTTCGTAGCAGTAAGTGACATTCATGATCATATAGACCACATCATGGATAATTTTTGATATATTGTTATGATGTTGATTTTAATGTGTATCATTTTCACAACCTCGAGTACTATATTATTGAGTTGTTTGTTTTTGATATGTATCATTTTGACTTCATATAATTTGGACATGACATATCATATTGACTTGTATTATTTTATCTTGCATAATTTATCATTTTTATTTATATGATTTGTACATGATGTATCATTTTGACTTACGCCAATAGTAGGATATGTATCATTTCACATGTTAATGATATACTAGTATACGTAAATTTAACGTGTTTTAGTTATATATGATGATGATATTATTAGTATTGACTTGTCAATTTTTATATATTCAAAGTGGTTGATAATTTGGATGCATATTTATTACATATGATGGTTTTGATTTACTACTCATGATGGATGTTGTCAAATTCACTTAAATTATAGATATTTGAGTCACTTGTTTTAATTATAGATGATGATCATTCTACAATAATTATCTTATCATTTTATATATACTAGATGTTGTATATTATAATTTGATGGAGATTTACTAAGTATACTGATATTGTTAATTTGTATGTATGTCTATTTCCCTAAAAATTATTTATAAATGTTATCCTATAAAATATTTCAAATGCATTCATATGACTGATTGTTTAATCATATAACTTATTTAAGATACATGATATATTTAACTAATTAAATTAAAATAAAACATATTAGTTTAACTATATGCAAAACAATGAATAATTTTTGGAAGAAAAAAGCAAGAAACATTGAAAGAAAAACAAGAAGAAAAACTAGAAGCAAGTCCTGTCACTAATCCTGACACTATTCCTAGCGTTATTCTCAGTGTTTGGAAGCAAAAAAATAAGAAAAAATCTAAGCTAGATTGGAAGAAAAATTGGTAGCCACACTAGAAGAAAAACTGGAAGCAAAACTCGATGCAAAACTGGAATCCAAACCAGAATCCAAATGAGAAGCAAATCCTGATGATAATTTTGGTGCTATTCCTGGCTCTATTCCTTACGATCTTTCAATGTTATTTCCGACATTATTCCTGATGCTATTTCTGGCATAATTTTCGATGAAATTTCTAATGCTATTACTAATGCTATTTCTGGTGATATTTCTAGCACTATTTTTGGTGCTATTGTCAGTGCTATTTAGGAAACTGTTGTCAGCACTATTGTTGGCATTATTTTCGGTGACACTTCTGACACTATTGCCGAAAATATTATCGGATTCCATTGCCGATGATATTTATAACACTCTTTTTATGACTTTATTCCTGACATTGTTTCCATCATAATTTCGGGTGTTAAATTTGGCATTATGAGAAAGATACTTGATTGCACCCATTTTTGCACTAGAAAGGGTGTCCAATTTGTGGACTCAAATACACTAAATTCTGGTGCTATTTTAGGCATTATTTTTCTGTTCTATTGTAGTTAACAATAATTTGATGCCTACAGTTCAAAAGGGGTGATGAATATCTACTAGTATATGTTATATAATCTATTCAATAATAAGTATATAACACACTTCACTTTTCTTGTTGTAATAAATTACAAATAAATAGTCATTATTTTTTTTCTCTTTTTTCCAATGAAAATCTAGTGAAAATCTTAATACATATTTATTTATATTACTAGATTACTTAGTATTATTATAGTAGTATTTTTGTGTGATTTAGCTCAACCCCCCTTTTTCAAGGCAATATGAATTTGAAAATAATCCATTCCCACGAGGCAAAATATAGTTGGAAAATTAGTGGGGAGTAGGTCACATAAATCATGTTGTAGAGACTTGGTAAAGGAAATAAAGGGATGATTTTACCACCCATATATACTCCAACACTTGAAATTCTAAGTAACCAAATTGAAAACATCATCATAAAACAAAAAATATCTTGCATGGCATATTAATTTGCTTTTGATACACAAAAAGGGTCATAAGGCTAGCAATTTTTGGTACTCTATAAGTGCAAGCACATCTGCAAGAATCATTGTCAGTATTGTAGATAAAGTGGACAATGGGAGATCAAATATTGGAGGATTCACCCAAAACTCCATCCCAAGAACCAAACAACCAAGAATAAATCTTGAAGAGTCAAGGTAAAGGGGAAGAAAGAGTTTCTTACACTTGCAATGCAAGGAGCGATGGTTTTCTCATTAGATGGAAAATATTCTCATGTAAAAGGAAACCCTATTTTAATGACTATATTCCATCCTACAATGGAGGCATCCATTCCTATATTTCTACTAGAGATTGTTTGATAAAGTAGAGGATGTGAGCATGTAGATGAAAGGGAAAATAAGATCGAAGGAAGATGAATATTTTAAGTAAGAAATCTTGAAAATAGGTATCTGTAATATGAAATGGATCCTAGAAATAACCATTTTTAATTTTACATTACATTACAAAATTTACATTGTTGAGTCACACTATCTCATAATTTTAAGACCCATCTCCATGTTAAGTCGTACTACCACATAATTTTAGCTCTAACACCACTTTGTTTCGCTTCCTAACTACCCAACTAAGGCACATTGCTACTTTACACAAACTTTGGTACCATTAATTTTTTAAATTTATTCACCTTGGCTTGCATACCTCTAATACCATAATTCTCTAGTCCCAATAGGGATCCCATGTAGAATAGATGATAAATAAACAATTTGTAGCTTCCCTCAATCATTCTTATAGAAAAAGGAGTACAAATAAGGTTCCCCTTGTACCCTATCTCTACCTTGTCATGAATGCATAATACATAATAATATGACATGAAACAAATATTATGATAATAACCAAAATATAAATATACATTAAAATGTATATACATAACACCATGTAAAGACAATAATAAACACAAGAATATGCATTAAAAAGTAGATTCATAGCATTGATCTAAACACTAATTAGTTATACACCTGTTGTAACATTCAACAACCCCCCATTTTTATACTTAATTTTCAATAATAAATGGGGACCCTTTTTGTTTTTATGTTTTATTTCCTTTTAATAAGCCTTTTATTTTAGGAAATAAAGAATAAATTAGAGTTATTTATCATAAGTTTTTTAACCTTTAAGGCTTTCCCTTTTATAAGATCTTTTTATATTGGAGATATAAATAAAATGAATTACAAAGGCTTGAGGCTCCGATGGGCCCTACCCATAAAATTCAAGTGATAACAGAACTTTTAACTTATCATAAGTCCTTTATATCGTAACTTTTCCTTTGAGTGAGTTACGATAAAAAATTATCCAGATATGCTCTTACCTGATCTATAATTTAATATAAAGTAAACATACGCAAAGGGTTTTATTAAATTTAAATCGTGAAACATTATTATAATCTCCCGTCGGATCCACAAAGATATAGAATGACACATGTCATATGAGAACTTTCATCCATCATAACTTTCTTATGAATTTTTTTACGATATCCCAGACCTACGATATCATTTTGTCCTGATATCAAGAGCCTTTGATACCACTCATACCCAGTATCCATTTCCTTCGATATCCTTTAATAATATTTTAATAAGCCATATTAGAAGTCCTTCACATTAGAGTTAATTCATCGGGATATTCTTTAAGAACTCTCGATATTCCACATCTCTGACATGCTTTTCCCTCCTTTTATTAGAACCCTTTTGAAGCATTTATAACCGTTATATCGGATCTTTCCGAAATCAGAAGATTGAAATATCGTAATTCTTTAACTTAAAATATTTTGATATTTTTCCTCCCGATAAAGTGATCTGACTAGCCCACATGGTTGCACACTTGTTAATTCAATGATTGGGGATATGGGAGCAATGTTTCTAAAAATTATAAGAGCTCATATTTAATTTGTTATCATTTATGAATATTTGATAAAAGGGAAGTGATTTCTTTTGTGAATTACATTTTCGGCAAGTTTCAGCAAGAGGAAGTATCTCACTTATCTTTGTGTTTTTGATACAAGGTCATTATGGTTCTTGGAATATAGAAGAAATGTTTCAGGCGACGAAAGGGAAAAATAAAAATCCAACACAACAACTGCCTGCTGCCCCCACTATCGAAAAAAAAGAATATACGAACCTATCTCCTATGTTGTTTTATGATACAGTCTGCTCAGGAGATTCTGGACATTCATCATGGGAGGAAATGTATTAGTGTTTTGAGGATGAGGAGCCTAGAATTACCAAGAGAGTGGCAATTGTTGGTGATTCTATTCCAGTGGAAGAGACCACCTTCAATGATGCAAAAAATTTATTCCTTCATAGAATTTCAACCCAGCCCAAACTTTTTCCCTATACAGGCATGGTCCGAGGGGTTGTTGATAATTTGAATATTGATGATAGCACAATTGTCACAAACAAAGGCACAATCATTAGGTCATTCACTAGTGAATATTTACAGAGGATGTATCATCTATCAGAGCCTCAATTGAAATATGATAAAGGTTATATTGAAGCATTACTCAAAGAACATGGGCATGCATAAGAGTGAATAAAAGGTTGGAGGCAGGATTTGAATAAGCACAAAAGAGAAGAAAGTGGTAAGTACATTTTTGATTCTCATGTTGGCCCTTATTCTCAGATTTTCATTAGGATGTGTAGGATTTATGCAATGTCTAATGTACATAAGTTCTCAGATCAATGGGTACCTTTAATTGATGGGTATTTTTAGGGGGTTATACTTGATTGGGGTTAAATTATTTCTAGTATTCTAGCTACTGATATCCTGTATTTTATAAGTGGTCACAATGTTTCTCACAATATTTTCCCTTATTTTTATACGAGTACATATATTATGGACGCCCTGTGTTTTTCCATGGATTTATCGTCTATGGAATGGAAATGGACTCTATGAGACCGAAATCCCATCCATATTTACCATGATATTCTATGGGATTCCAAATACCATCAAAATTTCTATAATATTTTCCATAGGGTCATGCTGCCAATTTATCAAGTAATATTTGATACCGAAGAACCCCAAATATATCCAGAGGCTTAGAATGATCTTATGCAAGTAGGGAAATGGTTTGGTGAAGAATATTTCACTTACATCCGAGTATATGTGAGTTTGGATAACCCTCATGTCATGCCATTATTTGTCTCGGATAAACTACTTTGTAGAGAGATTGCTTACCATGCTGTAGGTAATGGAATTCATAAAGTTCTTTGAGAAGATAATAAGAAGATGAGGCCCCCTTTCCAAACTCAATTTGGAATTTATTCTTTGGGTAATTTTAAACATGAATTAATTGAGATTCAAGATATTCAGGCTCCAAACTTTACTACCATGCCAAGTAGGCAATTTGATCCTAACCTTGTTGTCAAGAAGATTACAACAGCGCAAAGTATTAAACAGTTTATGCATGAACCTGATAAGTTTGATGATTTGTTTGAAAAATATTCGTCTTATTCCATGGTGATTCGATATGAAAAAGAACAACAAACTCCTGATGAAATGAATCAGTTTCTCCAGTACAAATATTCTATGCTTTTTAATCTCCCTAAGAGAAAGTAAGAGAAAGTAAGAGAAAGTTGTCACTGATGTAGCTGATCTTAGACTCTCCATTGATTCTTCTCAGCCAAGACTAAATGATGCCTAGGGTGAGAAGGCTCATAAATTATATAAGGAATAGGATGGCAGCCATATGGGTTATGTTATGATTATTATTTTGATATGTCTTCTCAGACTTGTGCTCTCTTCAACTGTTTAACTAAGATTGCTTGTGTTGTTTAGCATAGGGTGTTCCTGGTCGGGAATCCCACCACTTCCCTTGACAGGCCTCTTGGGAGAGTATTGATCTATCATTTCCACACATTTGAAATTCTGGACAAGCTTCAGTCTTAATCTACAGTGCAGTGTCTGTTCAGATTTGTGTTGTGTTGCAGGGTGTTGTAGTGGAGGGTTGAGAAACCCACTTCCTGAGCTAGTTTTTCATAGGAGGAAGGATTCCTTCTCTTGGGAGATCAACAAGGAGGGTTATTGAG
Organism: Pinus albicaulis; assembly: GCA_034641835.2. Lineage (NCBI taxonomy): Eukaryota > Viridiplantae > Streptophyta > Pinopsida > Pinales > Pinaceae > Pinus > Pinus albicaulis. Next base: position 342,285,047 of record CM076573.1, on the reverse strand, counting down.
CACATTTCAGATCTTTAGAACTAGGGCAACCTATTCCCAGCATTCATAGTGCAGTTCAAGTCTGGAATTGCGTTATTTTGGAGGGCACTTTCAGAGGAGGATCTATTGGCCCTTTTAGAGTGTTTTCTTGGAGGTGAAGGGTTCATCCTTTCATTGGAGGTTATCTTTGGAAGAGATCTACATCAGATCCATTTTATTTCAGGGGCTTCATTTGTAGTGATCCTTTAGCCCTAGGTCTGTAGATCACCATTTTTATTTGGGTGTATTTCTGGAAACCCTTCCCGAGTTCTCTTGGAAAGGTGTCTAGGAGGCTAGATCCTCACTCCTAGCATTATTTGAGCTATATAAAAACAGATGTACATTGATCCATATTTATGTAGCAATTTCTACCCTAGAACTGCGCTATCATAGCTGAGGGAATTTGTATGGTAGCTATTTTTCTATGTATTGACATATTTGATTGAGAAGGCTTGTTTTGTATTGCTTGAGTGACTTGATCCTCAAAATATTATGCCTATTATTTGCTGATATGTTTAATAAGATGGTTATAAATTTGTCTCATATCATGGTGTGTTGATCTATTCACTGTTCTTTCCATTATTGTGTTCATATATTGTTTCTTCCCCATTTGGGAATATTATAGTGGTATCAGAGCATAATCTTGGCTCAGCCTATGGATCTCAGCCATTATGGTATCAGAGGAATCATAAGAAGGAGAAATAATGAGTTTTATCTCATCTCTTTTCAGATCTAAGAAGGACCTGACCAAGGAGGTCATGCAAAGAAAAATGGAGAAAAGAAGTGAAACCACATAGGTTTCAAGATGAGGAAGGTCCATGTACTTCCTATCAGCAAAAAGAAGATCCGGTATTGCATAGAGCTCCAAAGAAACATGTTATGCTCTTTCTTTTGAAGAAGAAGACAAGAGGAATGGATATAGAGGACACTTATATCATGAGATTCTAAGTGATTATATTGAAGAATATAAGTCTCAACCTAGGGCTTTCAAGGAGAATCTAACTCTTCCATAGTTCATTCAACTCAAAGAGGAAAGAAGACCTTGCAACAATAGAAGAATAAAGGGAAATAGATTCCTATTGTCTACCTTTAATGGGTCATCCTCATGCACAAAAAAATCTTGGGGAATGAAGTTGGATGCACTTTTCCTACTACATCCAATATCAAAGAAAGAAGCTATTGAGATTGCAACATTGCACCTTGAGGGTGAAGAAAACATTTGGTGGTTCACCCGTTTGAGTCATGCAAAAGTGGCTGCATATCAAAATTTTACTCAAAGGTTGATCAAGAAGTTTGACAAGAATAAATCAGAGGAGAAGAAGCCTTCACCACCACTTGTTGTAGGAGCACTTGCATCATGATAAATAACCCTTACATCTTTGCAAAGTGGTCTTGATCTCTTGACATATAGAGTCCCATGCACTATTCTGGAGATGCATGAGGACGAGGAGACTTGTACCAGCGCTGATGCAATCATAGAAGAGAAGCCATCAACATTAGTAGTTGGGGAATCCATCACACTGGAGGAAGGAACCCTTGTAGCAGTACAATATGTTCCCAAATTTACCAAGGTATGCATATGTTTCCACTTTCTTTTATTTCAACACATCATATAGAGGATTGTGGAAATACACCTTTGCATGACCCAGGGTCAAAGTACATTGCTAATTTGAAGCAGTAGACTATCACTGCATTGAGGACCCTTGATTTGTTCAAGGAAGAAATATATAGTCATCCTATTATATCATTGTTGAGCTACACACAACTCTTGGGGTTGGAGTGTAGAATTTTGGAGGATGGGATGAACCTTGTCCTAAGCAAAGAGATGCATAACTATGTGTTCAACATTGAGCATAATCTTGAGACAACACATGCACCATCATGGAGATCAGCAATGCTGTCATTGAGTAGCAGTGACGAGTTAGAGGCCCAACCATTATTGGAGCATTCCAATGACCTTTCTACATGTATAACTAACGATAGGCATATGGTTGATGATATACATCTTATCTTCCATTTTTATGATGGATCTTTCTTGATGAACACTTCATTGTTCAATGAGAATATTTTTCCTTCAGTATATTTGGATCCTTATGGGGTGAAATTGGTCATTGATGAGTGGTATTCATTTGGAAATATCCAGGAGATTTCATTTCAAGATCCCATGAAATGCAAAGATAGAAATTTGATTTGGGAGGATGGTATTCTTCATTGGAGGGATGCCAATTTTGGGCATGATGATAGACACTCACCATTGGTTGGATGGGTGATGTTGATAGGCAAGAGGCTGGAAAGCCACTTGCAGATCTATGGCACAGGGCAACGGGAGGCAAGGTTGCATTGGTTACTCTTGAAAGAGTTTGGTCATCATATGATACATTCTAATTCAAAGAGTAGGTTGGTGGATGAAACTTGGCATGGCACTTGCATCATATGGTAGCAAGGATTTTGGGTGTATTGGGGTGATGTGATATATTTCATGTCTGTTAGTCATCGGTAATTTTTACTATATAAAGATGACCAAATGTTAGTCCTAGATTTATAAAAACAAGATTCATCAATATTGTGAGTTTTAGAAATATCATTGCCTTCATTATCCTCGGGATACATTTTTCACCGTTTTAATACTGTACCATGTCATGGTCAGCCTACCACCCCTAGAGGACCCCTCATGGGCTCATGTCGTTCATCCTTATCCTATTTTTCCACCCATGACCTCAGTCCTTTGTTTTACCTTGCCTCACCCCTTCACTTTCCATCTATGATCACCAACCAACCTACCTTTTTTCTCATGTTCACCAGATATCTTACGCATTGATGATCTCAAAATACCTCTATGAGCTCTTTAGATCAGTTAAGTTCATCCATTTCTATATACTCAAATACACCCATTGATAAAAAAGCTATGTTTTTACATTTTCAAGATCCCAAGCCTAATCTTAGTTAAGGACCAAGTTAAAAGAGCCTCCCACTAGGTCACTAGGGTTTCACAGGTTGTAGGGTTATTTTGGCTATTCTTAATCAGTGTTTTTCATGTGCCAAGAAGGTGAATCAAATGGAAAAGGAGCTCAACATATATTGTTCCAAGACAGATCAAGAAAACCTTCAAAGAAGGCCTCCTTAATCAAGCACAAATTTTGCAAAAAAGACAGCTGCCCATCTTGACATTTCTACAGGAATGTTAAGGTGGCTATCAGTAGAAAATTAGGTAAGGTGAGAGGCTTGCCCCTCATTGGAAGGTACACTCAAGAAAATGGAAGAGGAGGAAGCCTATGTTCAAAGATAATCAGGGTTTTTAGGACAGAGGTACATCAACACAGCCAAGCATGAATTAAAGATTTGTTGAAGCTAGAAATGAAAATGAGAAGCCTCCATGATGACAACAGGAAGATAGTTTTAATAGGCTCTTGAAGGTAATTTCTAGGGTTTTCCAAGGTACCATGCTTCACTGCATCAAAGAGAGGAGAATGAAAAGAGTATCAGTGAGATAGAAATCAAACCTTCATTTTCAATTATAGCCCTCTAAATGGTAATAAAGGCATAGGGTTAAGCTTCAAAATGGAGAACCAAGCTAATCATGAGTTTACTTTGGAGTAGCTGAGGTTCTCAAACTCCAAGAATGAAAAAGGGAACAAAAAAAATTATGCCATGGCACCTGCAACAATTCAGAAGTGGCCAAGAGAAGACATAGTGGACATGGCTTATAGTCTTTGTCAAAATAGAGATATCACTGTCAAAATTAGTGAGGGGAAGAAATAATATTTTTTAGATCACCCACAAAAGAGATCATTTTTTGTGTTTTAAGTCACCTCCTACAAAAGGAAAAAGGAATATCAGTGATAAAGTGGCAAGATAAAACTCAAAACATTAGCAAGAGTGGGTTTCTGGTTTTAATTTATTTTTCCAAGGGTATAAAGGCATCTTCTTTTTCACTCAAGCTCATTTGTCATCTTGAAAAGGGGAGAGAAAGGCCTTCAAGAGAAAATTCCTGCGTTCTGGAAAAATTCGGGCAGGAAAAACCCAGTGCTATGCTCTTGGAAAACCGTGCTACGCGCCTATGGGTGCCTTCCTTGGAAAATTTAATGAAGAGTTGTGCGCCTGTGACCCAATTCTAAGTGTTTACCTTTGTGTAGTCTCGGTAGCCCATGCTTGAAACTAGCGTACAACCCCTGCCCGATGCTACGCGTTTGGCGTTGCATGCAGACAAGCCCGATAGGCCTGAGTACTACACACTTGCACTACACACATACTGCCCGACAGTCCCAGAACCTTAGCATGTTTAGAAATCGCCCGATCGGTCCGTGCACCAGAACTCGTTCACCCTTCGCATGAAAGTCCGGAAGCCTTTTCCCGTGCACCAAAACTCGTTCAGCAGTGGGCCGAGCGACTCAAAAGGCCCGAAAACTCATGTAGCCTTGATCAGTGCTATGCGCCTTCACATTCAACAGTGGCCTGACTGGCCCAGTGCTACGTGCTTGCCCTGCGTGTTCAGCCAGAAGGTTTCTCCAGCAGATCAAGCCCTCAAATTTGCTAAAAAATCCTCAAAATCACTTCCAAAGGTTCCATCTCACCTCTGAGGGGTGAGTAAAAAGGCACCTCCTGCATTTCCTAAGTTATTTTCATTTGAATTAAGAGGAAAACCCCTAGTTTTCTCCATCAGTTTCACAAATCAAAATTAGGGTTTTTGGCCTTCAAGGAAAGAGAAGGAGTAAAATGTAAAGGGAAACTAAGGGTGGCAGTGGTGAGGGAGGCCAAGGGCCTAGAAGACAACAGAAAAAGGGTATAAGGGTAAACAAATTTGGGCCACTAAATACCAAAGAACTGATGGCCTCTCCTATGACAGTTGCATATTTTCAAGAAGAAGGTTTTTTTTACTTCTGTGAAAGGGTACAACAGGTCCAGAGTCATCCAGAGTTGACCAGGAATTTCATCATTAACCTCCATGACCATCAAGTAAACTTAGCAGGAGTGAACTTTGAGCTATCCATCAATACCATTTCTATGGCCACCGGGATACCTAGTATGGGAGAAAAGTGGTTCAAACAGAAAAATTTGGACCTGAGCCATTATTGCAAATCTATTTTTCCATTTTTCACATCTACTAGAGAGATATGTGCCCTTAATGAAAATAATCATGAAATACTTCACCTGTGAGGGTAGGTTTTCTAGACTTTATTCCTACCATATAAGACTGTTCATGCACTTCACAAGGGCCAAGCTGCTACATTTTCCATATTACCTTAATAGAAGCATTGATAAGATTTCATACATTGTGCAAAAGAGATCTCCTTCACAACAAATGCAAAGTCGTTTTCACCATTCTCTTATCAAGATGATTGTGTTGCATCAATTAGAGCAACAGGGTATCCCATGGGAAGTGTTCCTCACCCATGAAGTTTTCACAAACCCACAGCCTCCTCATTAGCCAAATCTACCCTGATCATCTCATCCACCTCCCTCCACTCCTCCATCAACCCCTACTGACCATGAATCCTCATTTACACATGAACCCTCTCCTCAAGAAAACCTCCCTCCCTCATCTTCTCCTAAAGCATCAGATCAAGAAGAGAAGAATTATGAGGAGGAAGAGACAAATGACGAGGAAGAAGAAACAAAAAATGAAGAAGAAACAAATGAGGAGGAAGAGACAAAAGATGAGGAAGAAGAAATAGAAAATGAAGAAGAAACAAATGAGGAAGAGACAAATTATGAGGAAGAAGAAACAAATGATGAGGAAGAAGAAAATGACAATGATGAAGAGGCAGAGGGTGATGATGAAGAGGGGGATGATGATGAAGATAAAGAGACAGAGGCAGATTAGGAAGACAAAGGCAGTGAGAAAAACAGTGAAGAAGAAACAGATAATGAGGAAAAGGGTAGTGATGAACAAAAAAGTGACAAAGAGGCCAACTTTGATGCAGATGATGACAGTGAGGAAAATTCAGAAGTTAAAGGCATCATAAATGAAAATGAAAATAGTGAGGACAGTAAAGAGGTTGAGGAAAATGAAGAAACTGATAAAGAAACCTCTAATAGTGACCACACAGAAAATGATAATGGCCTTGATAGTGATAAAGAGGAAGAAGAAGGCAGTGAATAGGGTAGTGATGAAAAGGACAATGACAGAGAGGCCAAAAATGAGGAAGAGGATGACAATGATAAATATGATGATAGTGAGGAAAGTGCAGAAGATAATGACATTCATGAAAATAATGAAGAAGCCATTGTGACTGATAGCCCTAATAATAATGACAGCAGTGACACTATGAACCAAAAAGATAGTCAAGAGGTTGATGACAGTGGTGAAGATCACAACAGTGATGTTAGTGTTAGTCTCCTATACCAATAGGTGTCATTTTTCATGATTATCTTGATTGAACTATGGAATATGTTCAAACCTTTTTCTTGAGCAAAGGTGTTCCATATTCTTGAAAAACCCAAAAAAAATTAAAAAATTTTAAAAATGTAAAGAGGGTATACCCTAAAAGAAAAATCAAAGGGTAAGAAAAATAAATTGGTCAGAAAAGTAAAAGAAATGAACCCCAAACAAAAAATAGACCAATGAAAGTGTGCAAATCCAAATACCACTACTATTCCAATTTTGTAAATAAGCAATTGTGTGTAGCTTGTCAAACTTATGCCACAATTCATGAATGGTCAAATTGTTTAAGCTTGGCTAGTTCATGTTTCAATTTCATGTTTTAGAATAGAGAATAAGTATCTGACCAAACAGTTTAATCTTGGCAGATAAGTAGATAGGTAGAGTTAATAAAAGGTGCTCAACAGTTTAATCTGAGCCCTTGGATGTAATAAGGGTAGAAATAGATAGATTTATCATGTAAAAAGAAAAGGTTGAAAAGGGTTTGCAAGTCCAAATGCACCCTAATAAAGAAAAGAAAATGGTAGTAGTAGATAGGGTAGGTAGATGGTGGTGCAGAGTTTTATCTGATGAATGGTGCTGCTAAATGTTTTTGATCCTTTACTTTCATCACAAATACTGAAGCAGGAAACACAATGGAAAAATCACAGCAAGCAAAGTCAAAAATCATTAACCTCCCTCATCACTTCCCCCCTTAAAAGTTTTACTAATTTCCTCCAAAGTACTAAGGTGTTTAGAGATCAAAAGGGCTCAAGGCATTTCCTTGAATTTTGGAGGGACCGGACCCTCGGCCTAATGATCAAAAAGACCTAAGTACTTGAGATAATTCATCATTATAATCATTCACTTTTAACTTTTTCCTAAGTAAAATCCAATTTTACTTAGGAAAATCATGCAAAATTCCATAAAAATCCCTCAAAATAACTTACTATTCTAAGTTTAAGTGTTGAAGATGAGATATTGAAATTTACTTCAGAAATTGTCACTTTCTTAGATGTGTGAAATATTTTGAGTTCCCTTGTCCCTTTGTCATATTAATGTTTAACTCTATTTACTAAATCCCTAGTGAAATGCCCTATCCTAAGTATATAACTCCTTTTATATAAATATCCAAAAACCCCTCTATTATGTTTTAACCAAAGTATTTACTCCCAAAATATTCATTAAAAACCCGCTTTATACAAGCCCTTTGGTTAAATATATCGTTATACTATAGTCCCGCCCCTATGGTAAATTAATTACATCGGTTAATTTATCATATAATAAAGTAAAAAAACAAATATACAAGCAACATTTAAACATATGATTTATATGTTTAACACAAATAAAGGATAAAGCCCGATGTTTTATTTTTTTTTACCAAAAATTGGGAAAAACCCCATGCCACCGTGGCTCATCCACCTGGCATCCCGTCCGAAACTTTAAATAAAGACCCGCACGTAAAATTCATTAACCCCGACCCTTTATAACTATGGAATTAATTAAGTTATCAGAACTAATTAATAACCGTTTTCCACCAATTCTGTGCCACTCGGGATGATTAATTAAACACTAATTAACTCGGGCCCGCACGATAATACCCCGCCATCTCCCCGTCATTTCAACCATCCGATCATCCGCTGGCAGATCTACGATCCACATCAATTCCACTACCCATCCTTTGACAGAGTTTTAACGCGCGGGGGATTGGTGGTATTGGACTAGTCACCCATCCACGTGTCGATACTTTAATGGAATCGTGGCCCGCTCATCTAATACCACCTTTGTCCATAAGCGGTGCGGGGACTAACCACTTACCGCCCGACCCCTGCCACACGTCATCCCGTACTACCATGACGTCATTCCTTGAAAAACTAAAAACCCCTTTTTTTGACTTTGGGAATAAAACAAATTTTCGTGTTTTTTATGTCATTTTCATTATTTGAAAGCGACTGCGCCTTCCGCTACGAAATTCAAATTTTCACTCAAATCTACTGTTCTATCCGATTTCGCTCCAGAATTCCGCTGGACCAGTGTTCGAGTATCCTCTTGCCACCGCCTGATACCTGTTAAAACCCAGTTTGCCTCCAAGAACAGGTATTTATTCTATTGCGCTCCGAACTTCAAAAGAAACTCTGTGTTCCTTGTTTTTTCGCTGAATCAGTGTTAAAATCTTATTCCTAAGATCATTCCCTGGTTTTTAAACTATGAATTCTTCCCCCAAACCTGCAACTATGCCAATTTCCCTCATTAAAACTGAAATCACGACATTTTTCTGAAGAAAACCCAGAAACTTCCATTTTGAACACACAAGAACCAAAATGGAAGCCCCGGCAGCCCTGAATGTAACCCCATTGAATGCCCCCCACAGAGAATTAGAATATTTGCCCTTAGTGGATAAGGACTTCCAAATTAAAGACTTAGTGTTTGATGAAAGCCCCCTTCGAAGTTATTGTCGCTGCAGAGATGATTATTCGAAGGGATTGGATGTCATTGGGTTGTGGGAATCCAATTTCCCGAGATATCTCATCCCCTCAGTCCTTATTTTCCCAGAGATTATCCACTACTGACATTCTAACTATGATCCAACTCAAAGAGCAGTAATGTCCCCTGACCAGAGTGTTCTGTTCCCTATCACTCCTCAGGCCATCAATGCAATGCTACATTTTGAACCTGGTTAAAACCTCACTCCCTTGTCCATTGGGGAATTGCTTGAAAAATCTACTCAGTTGTCCCCTGAAGAGGTGACCAGAAGATCACATCATTGGATAAACAGTCTTAATACTAGTCATAAGATTTTTTTACTCCAATATTGTTATCAAATCTATTCAAACAGAGGTTAGAAATCATAACAGCTAGAGAGTATCAGTGGTTAAAGTGTATCAGGTAAAAGTCAGTGAAAGTTAAAATGAAGTTACAAAGCAGTCAAAGGTAAACAGTCAAAATAAATACGGAAGGCAGTAAAATGGTCAAAAAAGATGAGAATACTTTCACCAATAGTGATTTTTGTCTAAAGTGAAAGTAAAACAGTCAAAAGAGCAAGAAAGTAAAAAGATGAAAAAACATAACAAGAAGGAACATTTTTGCAGAAATTGCATATTTTAGTCATAGTTTTGCAGAAACTATTGTGATCAATCAAAGATGAATTTTACAAAACTGAAGGAGGTTTATGTTCTTAAGAGGTCCATCTACAAAAAAATCTCTCACTTTTCTAACAGCCATTATGGTTTTGGAAATATTAAACAATGTTGGAAAGCACTTTTGCAGAAAATTCCAGTTTAAGTCATCATTTTTCAGAGAGGATTTTGGTCAATCCAAAATGCGTCATAAAAAACTGAAAGAGGTTTTTGTTCCTAAGATACCTATCTACAAAAACTATCTCAGATTTTTTACAGTGATCTTATAATGAGAGATACATACGCATCTTTACAGGCCATTTTTCAGACTCTGTAAAACTCTGTTTTACAAATATGTTTTTATAGAGAATATTATGCACATCTGGAGAGGAATTTTTGGAAACTGAAAGAGGTTTATCTCACCAACATATTAATCCACAATAACCTCTTTCACTTTTTACATATCTATTACGGATTGAAAAATAAAAAGGTATCATTGGACCCCAAGTTTGCAGAATTGTTGGAGCAGAATTCACAAAAAAAGGAAGCAGTTAGTGACTTGGATGCCTCATCATCAACTAAGAGTTGGATCAAATTCGAATTCTCCTCTTTGTCATCACCTATCCATAAAAAATAGTGCCAAATAGTTTGAGTGTCCTTTACTTTAGTTCTATTTATGTAACATAGTTGGAGAGATTTGTGAACCAATTTTGATATTTTTTCAAGATATTTTAGTATAGAATTTGTATAAATACTTCACTCTTGGAAGTATTTGAGGGTGGATTCTATTACTTTGCTGTAACATTGAGATTTTCGGAATAAAATCATTTTGGAGAAGTTTATTTTTGGCTTACTCGATGACGATTTGAAGCTCAGGACTTTTTGCAGGATTCATGTGTTGGACTGCAGTTCAATAAGTCTTTCTACCCTTTGTCTTAAGTTTTATATCAGTTTATAATATCATTATGTCCATTTCTGAATAATTTACATAAAGGATTGAATCAGAATTTACTTAATTGTACTATAATTTCAGATGTGATTGTTCTTAATGTTTTCCTCTAAATTAGTTATAAGCATGAATTCTTAAATGCTCTTGCTTTGCTAATTTAAACATTGTTGATTACTATAATAAAGAATTCTTCATTGCTCTTTGTTTGTAGTCATCTTATTTCTTTCTTTTGAACATGGTGAAAGATTCTTAGCTGCCTTTCATCCCTTCAAGATCATCCCATCCTCTTTAAATTTTAAGGATTGTTCTCTGTCTAGCTATCTTGCCCTGTAAAGCCATCTTGTGTATAGAATAGAAATCCAGTAAAGCCATCCTTTGACTCCATAGCCCAATGGACTGAAAACTTTCAACCTTGCCCTTAGTTTGTGGATTCCACCATTTTTCAAAACAAACTCTTGGATCTATAACTAACCTAAAACCTTCTAAGAACAAAGATAAATTATAAAGAGAGAGCCCTCTCTGGATGCAGATTGGCTAGATTCTGCATCTGAAGGTTGGTTTGTGGTTACCTCGGGTATACTTTCCTTTTCTTACAACTTCAAGGAAAACCTGAGTGATAACAGTTAGCATGGGGGAAAATGAAAATTAATCTCAAGAGGGAAGTCAAGAACACAATACAGAAGACATAAATGCAGAGATCATTGATGAAAAGAAAGGCAGTCTTAAGATCAACAATGATGAGGGCATTCTAGTAGACAATTTTGGGTTTTTCCCTCTCACATATCATAAGGGGTCAAGGCCTGTTTTTTCTGCCTCCAAAAGGCAAGGGACTGTGCCATCCACCTCAACTCAGCCACTAGACAAAGGGAAACAAAAGGTAAATGAAGAAGAAGAAGATCATGAAGTTGAGAGGGAATTTCAAATCATTCAGGTGGATAGTGATGAGGATAGAAATGCACCAATTAAAGACCTCCAAGCACATTTGGATAGGGCCAAGAGTGTGAATGATGCCCTTGACTTGGAGAATAGGAAGCTAGGAGCACAAATTGCAATATATGAGGCTAGAGCCATCAAGGCCCGGAAAGAAGCCCAAAAGGCACAGGTGAAACTAGAAGAGTTCATGGCCACTTATGAAGAGAGTGAGGATGAGGAAGGACAATCTAGGAGGAGATCTAGAACCATGGGGTGTAAGAAGGCATTGGAAAAACAAAGGGAACAAGAATAAGCCCCAGTAGAACAACTCCCTCTAGATGAGCTTTTGGCCATGGAGATAGAACATGATCGGGAGCCTTGGTTGGAGAGAGCCAACATACACTTGGAGGCTAAATTGAATAAAGCAAGTCAAGATCTTGACCTCCAAAGAAGGATGACTAAACATTATGCTCGGAGAAACCAAATTGCAAGGGCTAAACTAAAAAAGGCCCAAACCAAGATCCAAGTACTAAAAGAGGAAAAATTCCATGCTAATCTTGGAATCTTGGCACAAGATTCTCTACAGGTCTCTCAAAACCCATGAGGCACACATCCACCAAATTTGGGAGTATTTTGACAAGTTTTGGTTTTTTGCTAATTTTGAGGACCAAGGGGGTAGCACCCATGGTGCTATGATTTTTATCAGAGCATATTCAGGATGAAAGGCTTACATTTTTTTAATCCTAAGATTTATTATGGCATGATCACAAAGTTTCAGGTCAATTGGAGTTGTTTTGGTCCTCCAAAAGGGTAAAAAACACCCTAATTTTCACCTTTCTGCCTAGTTTTTAGGACAGGTGCTGCGCCTTTACTAGACTTAGAATTTTTTCTTTTAAAATAGGTTTTAGAGTTCCAATCAGAGAACCAAGGGTATATTTTGAAATTAGACTCAAAGGGCTTTCCAACGCGCCATCACCGAGCCTATTCCGACATCGGGAAGGCATTCCAAACATTGCTGCAATTTGACCTAGTTTTCTTGTTCTAGTGCTATGCCCTTGGAATAGAAATTCATCCTAAAACTCAGTGTTGTGCCCTTACAGAGGCAAAGTCAACAATGTACACTTGGAAACTTTTAGGAGGCTTGGCAGAGCCCAAATGTGAATTTCTTTACTAAAAATACCCAAAAAGATATTTTGTTTTAGATATTTTGTGCCTTGGGCCTTGCAAGGTCTCAAGGACAATAGTGACATTTCTAATTAGCTAATAGAATTCTAGAGACTCTATTAGGTTTTTATCCTACTTTCTTGTTAATAGATAATTTAGGATTCATTGTTAATGTTCGCATTTGATGAGTTTTGAGAGAAATACACGGGTTTTTGAGGTTGAAGAGAAATTTGGTGTTGTGGAGCTTGTGAATGATTTGCTTTGATTGATAATGATGAAGGCTTGCTTACAAGATCCATGAGCTTGGTTAATGGTGACGTGTCTCTAATTTTTTCATGTTTTCTTGTTTATCATTGTGTCCATCCTTCTATGTTGTAGTAGATCATAAAAGGACAGGCTAAGAAATGTTGCTTGAGGCACCTTAGTCCTTCCTGTTTACTATTGTCTTTATGTTTTCCTCTGTTGGGTTAGTTTAAGGAATTCTTAGCTGCTCCTTAGACCCACCTAAGCTTGTTTGTTTCATTAATGGTTTAAGAAAGTATTTTTCAAATATGTTTTATGGTTAGTCATGCTTACTTGATGCTATCTAAACTTTGTTTGTGGAATCTCTGTTTGATGTGTTACTTGCTAGGTTTAGCCAAAGAGGCCATGTTTTGATCATGCCCTTTGTCCATGCTTAAGAAGTTTGCCTCAAAGTTATTTTTAGCTTGATCAAATGATGCTTAGGAGTTCCCTCTTCTTTGATTAAAGTTATTTTTCATCTTATATGTTTTCAAACCTTGAAGGTGAAATCACTAAAGTTAGATAAGTTTTCTTGCTTTCTCTGTTTCACTAGATTTTTCATCTTAAAAGCCTATTTGTTTAAGTATTTTCATTGAGTTAATGGTTTGCCCTATATCATGGTTATTATCTTTTGCTTATCAGTATTTGAGACATTCTTGTTTATGGGTATTTGACAAAGGATACTTCACTGCCCTTTTCCCTAGCTTGTTCACCAACTTAATGTCCATTTCATTTCACACATAACCTTAAAGATCCATTGACCATACTATATTTGCTCTGTGATGCACTTTGACTCATTGTTGAGATATCCATGAATTTCATAGACTCCATAGGCCAATGATTTGATGACCTCTCACTCCACCTATCCTACTTGATCATCTTACCCAACCAGATCAAACAATAAAATCAAACCCTAAAAGAACAAGTTCACATCCTTTGCACAAAATAGAGAGAGCCCTCTCTGAGCCCAAGAAGGCTAAGTCCTAGGACTCCAAATACTGGTCTAATGTTACACTGTGAATTTGGTTCACCAATTTGCTAAATCACGAGACATTAACATAATGGTGATCACGGTGGGACCCTGAGTACATAGTAGCCCGAATATCTCTTACAGAATCAAAGACCCTCAGTTAAACATAGAGAACTTGAATTGTTAGCCAAATCGTAGAATCTAATTGTCTCACCATCCTAGCAATATGATGACTCAACTAGAGGACACTCATAGAAACCTTAGGGCTACACAAAGGAACTCAGAAAACCCCAAAAATATCTCTATATTGGTTTTTTTCAGTATTGGTGGTGGACCATAAACACATATCCTAAAAACAAACTAAAAACATCCACTTTGCCACTCCACTAGCCTCCAGTAGGCCTACTACTTCACTAGTTCTCATTAGACTTCCCTAGGATTGTGTTGAATCAATCCCGAGAAGTTTAGAGGTCTAGTCACACACGGTGTGAGTTTAGAAAATACTTAGAGAGGTCAGACTTCCGAAAACAGTCTTAAAATTTCAGCCTCTCTACATTTTGAGTCTGAAATCTAGCTTCACAAAGAATCAGTACCAGATCTCATTTGGACCCAAACCCTCCTACTATAGTTGATGACCCAGAAAGGATTTTGTGGCCAACTTATAAAAATAAAGTTTAAACTATTGTTAGGACCATTCATAGAGCAAGTTCTATCCCTGAACATCTTACAACCTTGCAAGATCCCCATTTTTACTTGCACCATACAAGAAACTTTTTCAGAACCAAGTCACAAAGTAGGATTGACCAAACTGACTTTGAGCTGATAGATTTGCAGCAGAGTCCTAGCGGAGAAGCCTCTCCTTCCATTCCACCTAATTTCCAACTTCTCCACCACTTTGGCTCTTTTCATCCCAAATCTGCTCAGAATCAGTTTGTTGGTCCAGGTACTTCAACCACACCCATCCATACCACCACTGTGCAAACCACTCCACTTCATCTTACACCTCCTTTCACAAACCCTCCTCTTGTAAATCCTCCTTGGATTCCATTCACTCCCATCATGGCAGCATGGTATGCCCCCCTAGTGTTACCACAACCTTTGGTACCTTTTCCAAATGACTACCAATCCAGAATCCCTCACTTTACCAGGGATGAATCTACCACTACCCAAAGCATGTAGATAAAATAAATGATGCTTTTGACTACATGGAATTAGAAGAGGAAACCATAAAGATGAGGATTTTTGCCCAAAGCCTAGGAGGAGAAGCTAAGAAATGGTTTAAAGGCTTAGCTCATAACAACATACATGACCTCCCTTCCCTTTATCAGACATTCATCAAAAAATGGGAGATTAAGAAAAACCCGCTCCAAATCCTTTCAGAGTATAACAATCTTAAGAGAAATGTAGGGGAAAGTGTCCAATATTATTGCACTAGGTTTAACAGTGTCTAAAATTCCCTCCCACCTCACATGAAACCCTCACAATTCCTAACACTAGTAAAGTTTCCAGAAGGTTTTGAACTAGACATGACGTACCAATTAAGGGAGAGAGACCCCACAAATTTAGAAGAAATGAAAATAGGGGCTGTGAGTGCAGAAGCCAACATGACTGAGAAGAGAGCTAGGATGAGGTCAGTAAAAAGAGTCATATACAGATAGACAAGATAGATAGCCTAGTTATAACCATAGCCTCAACCTCTTCTTCCGATGCAAAGATACATAGCCTAGTTAGAACCATGGAAAGAGTCATGGAAAGGATAAACTTGAATGAATGAGCACCTCCTAGGGAAAACCAAAGAAATCCACAGAACAAGAATAAGAATAAAAAATTCAGAAGAGACCCTCCCCAAATCAGACAGAGAGACAATGACCAACAAATCAGGCCCCCTTTCCAAGATAACTATGTAGATGAAGAAGAGAGAGAGCCTGAAGGGTTGGAAGAAAATCAAATCAATCTACTAGACTCTGATAATGAGGGTGATGCTTCTCTTACTATAGAGGAGCAAAATATTTTTTCCTCAAACCAAAATGAAACCAATTATGAGGACTATGAATACTATAAATTGGGATTTTAGAATGCCATAAATGAGGTTCATAGGAAATATGACCTTAGGAGCAAAAATAACCAAGATGTCTCCAAGAAAAACAATCTAGACACTGTTGTTAGGAAAACCCTTGAAAATACTCCTAAAAAGGCAACAAGTAACACAAACGCTATGGCTAAGAAAATTGATCCAAATAAAGAAAAAGTTAGCAAGCAAAATAGTGACCCAAGCTTCCCTAGTACATCAACTAGTGGCCCTGAAAAAACTCTGTTGTATAAAATCCCAAAATCAGAATCAAAAAATCAAAAGTGTAGAAAAGTTCATGGCTGATAAAATTGATGTAAATATGCCCAAAACACCAATACCTTTCAACTTTGATGGAGAGATTGTCAAAATCAAGATAACCATACCCCTCACTGAACTAGTGACTCAAGAGGTATATAGGTCGAAAGTTTTGAAGGTCTTGAACATAGGAAATGATACTGACACTCTGAATTTAACTGATGACAAGCCCGAGTTGTTGTTTGGAATTGAGTTGAAGGAAAATATCAAGAAGGAGTTGTCCCTCCTTTCTATATCAGCTTGAACATACATGAAAAAATATTACATAATTCCATGCTAGATTCCAGTGCCTCACACAACCTCATGCCTAAATTTGTGATGGAGAGATTAGGCCTAGAAATAAATAAACCTTACAAAGACTTGTACTCCTTCGATTCGAATAGAGTCAAGTGTTTGGGCCTAATCAAGGATATTTGTGTCAATCTGGCACAAATACCTGCTAAAAGCCTAGTCATGGACATAGTTATTGCTGATATTCCCCCAAAGTATGGCATTCTTTTGTCCAGATCATGGGGAGCCAAAATTCAAGGCAACCTCCAAATGGACATGTCATATGCTACTGTCCCTGTCTTCAATCAAACTAGGAGATTATACCGGGAATCCCACATGAAGTATATGGTAAGTAGCCTAGATAGGCCAAACAACACCCCTGTTTATTCCATTCATTTAGATTTGGAATATTTCATCTTATATACTAAAAAATGACATTGGTGAATAGGTGAAAGGAAATGAGAAATAACTAGGCACTCCAAAACACTAACGCTCACCCTTAGATGAAGAACATGACAACCATAACTCTAGCAACCCTGAACAACAACATAGTTGCAAACATGAACTAGAAACACTTTGGAACATGAGCTTTGATGGATCTTGTGGCAAGGCTAGTTCAAGAGCTAGTGTCTGGATACATAACACAAATGAGGGCCATTCATAAAAACTAGAATTTCAGTGCACTAATAACATTGCAGAGTATGAGGCTCTCCTCCTTGGTTTTCACTTGCTTGAAGACTTAGGAGCTAAGAAAATATATGTCTAAGGAGATTCAAAACTTATCATTAAAAAAATCAAAGGTGAGTACTCAACAAATAATCCAATATTAAGAGAGTATAGAAATGCATCCCTAGATCTCCTCAAAAATTTTGAGAAATATGAGCTCACTTACATTCCTAGAGCCCAAAATAGTCTTTCCAATGAGCTTGCCTTTGCTGCCAACAATTGCCAAATACCACATGCAAGTGAAAAATACACTGTCAAAGTCAAACACCATCCTATAGTGCCTGACAACATTAACCATTGGCAAGTGTTTGAGGGTGATGAAAAAATTTATGATTTTCTGCAATCTAGGAATGAATTTACATTGACAAAATCCAGCTTAGAGCATGAGAAAGATGTTTTTGTTGAAGAACAAGCCCATGAAATAGAGTTGTCCTCTTTTGCTGATATAAATCCGCTTACACATCCTTATGAGGTAGAAATGTTTGAGGATCTAGACCAAAAGGACTTTGAAGTCTTACAATGTAAAAATGACACATTACCAAGGGGCCTTGCACCATTATAAGAGCTGTTAGACTTTAATGATGTGGCTAAAAAACCGAAGATAGAATCTATCTAGACTTATGTAGAGGAGTGCAACATAGGAAGCATAAAGGAACCCAAAATTATCAAACTCTCCAAGACCCTTCCTCATCACATAAAACACAAGTATATCGAGCTTTTTAAGGAGTTTAAAGATGTATTTGCATGGGGGTATCAAGATTTGGAATCATATGACACAAGCATTATTCAACATAAAATCCCTCTCAAGGAAAATAAAAACCTTTCAAACAAAATTTAAGGAGAATAAACCCTATTTTAATACCTTTAGTTGAAAAAGAGATTAAAAATATGTATGATGTCGGGATCATAGTTCCCCTTAGATACTCAGAGTGGGTTTCCAACCTTGTGTTAGTTAGGAAGAAGACCGGCGAGATTAGACTTTGCATTGACTTTAGAAATCTGAACAGGGCCTCCTTGAAATATAATTACCCCTTGCCTAAAATGGATCACATAATTCAAAAGGTGGTTGGCTCTATGATAATCTCAATGCTTGATGGTTTTTTCGATTACAACCAAGTGCTAGTATTCCCATGTGATCAGTGCAAAACTATCTTCACCACACCTTGGGGTACATTCATGTATGTCAAAATTCCATTTGGGTTGATGAATGTGGGGGCCACTTTCCAAAGGGCCATGGACATATATTTTTCAGAAGACATAGGCTACTTCATAGTCATTTACCTTGATGACATCACTGTTTACTCTAAGACTGATGAAGAGCACTTAGTCCACTTGAGAAAAGTTTTTGAAAAGTGTAGGAAATATGGCCTATCTTTGAATCCCAAGAAAACACTGTTCGGTCTCTAGGAAGAAAAACTCCTAGGCCACACCATCTTTTAAGAAGGAATAAAAATAGACCCTAAAAGGATTGAAGACATATTGCAAATCAGTCATCCTAGAAACATTAAGGATTGCAATATTTCATTGGGAAAATAAACTTCCTGAGGAGATTCATCCCCAACCTTGCTGAACTCTTGAGGAATATTACAAACATGATAAAAAGGGAGATAGGAGTTAAGTGGACCTTGGGAACCAAACAATCTTTTAAACTGGTTAAGCAAGCACTCACCCAAACACTAGTTCTAATCAGTCCTGATTTTACCAAAGAATTCTATATTTTATCATTTGCATCTGAACATACTGTGGCTGTAGTGCTGTTACAAAAGAACATGATGGGGCAAGAACAACCCATAGCCTTCTTCAGCAAAGCCCTTAGATATGCTCCCCTAAAGTGCAACATCATGGAAAAACATGCCTTTGCGTTGATTAAAGCATTGAAAGACTTCAGATTTTATATCTTACATTCTCATATCATTGTTTTTGTTCCACACACAATTGTCAAAGACATTTTGAATCAGGACCCAAATAGTAAAAGGGGAAAGTGGATTGCTATTATTTTAGAATATGACTTAGAAATCAAAACCACTAAACTGATTAAAGGACAAGGGCTTGAAAAACTTATGGCTGAATCAAATTTTTAAGCACTAGATATGAATTTGGTTGATGCTTTAGAAGAACAAGAAGAATGCACAACTCCCCATATTGAAGAAGTATTCTTGAATTCATCTTGGTATGCTACTATCCTATATGTACTGTTTTATCTTAATACTCCTCCTACCTTATCAAAGACAAAAGCCAGATTCCTGAAACAAAAAGCTTTAATTTTTTTCATTTTAGATGGAGTTATGTATTGGAAGAATCCTATTGGTATATTTATTAAGTGTTTTCTTGAGGATGATGCAGGTAAGATCATGCATGAATTGCATGAGGGAGAGTATGGGGGCCATCTTTACTGGAAAACCACCGCCAACAAGATCCTTAGATATGGCTGCTATTGTCCCACCCTTTTCCCTGACACCCACAAACTGTTCATGACTTGCCATAAGTGCTGCCAAATTTTTGATGGCAAGATAAAACTCTTACCTTTACCTTTGCATCCCATCATTGTTGAAGCTCCTTTTCAAAAATGGGGTTTGGATTTCATTGGAGTGATCCACCCTACCTCATCTTCCCAACACAAGTGGATCCTCACTACCACTGATTACTTCACCAAGTGGATAGAATCCATCCCCTCTAGAAATGCCACGATTCAGTCATTATAAAATTTCTTGAGACAAACATCTTGTCTAGATTTGGTTGCCCCGGAAAGATCATCACAGACAATGCTGCTGCCTTTACATACAAAAGAATGGTTGAATTTTGTTATAAATATCACATCACATTAGGACATTCCACATCTTATTACCCTCAAGGTAATGGGATAGTTGAGTCCTCTAACAAAATCTTGGTCAATATCATTAAGAAGCTTCTGGAGAAGAATCAAAAAGCATGGCATGGAAAACTAGTACATGCATTATGGGCTGATAGACTAACCACCAAGAAATAAATTGGTATGTCTCCCTATCAACTAGTGTATGGCATGGATGCCATTTTTCCAAAAGTTTTGGGAGTCTCGGTGATGAAATTGCTCCAAGAAGTGCAATTAGAAGAAAATGATATGCAAAGGAGGCTAAACCAAACTATTCATTTACAGCAGACAAGAGAGGTGATTCGGATTTTATGTAGGAACGCAAAAAAATACACATATAACCATAAGCATAGAGATGCACCGGAATTAATGCTTCATTTTATTAATAAAAGAATGACTGAAATAAGCTTACAAACATAATGGAAACAAGCTAGGGCGCTGGTAGCGTATCTCTGAGAAGAAATGTGGCATACGCAAGCCTCTGAACTGTGTTACATTAAGGCTCGTAGGCCTATTATAGACATAATGGAAATAGATGAGCTAGGGTACTGATAGTGTATCCCTGAGAAGAGATTTGACGGCTACCAGCGCCTGAACTGTGTTAAAATGAGGCTCGAAGGCCTATTTATTGTTGAGAAACAATGTAAAACCTGAAATGTCCAGAAACCTAACCCTAGGAGATGAAGTGCCAAAACTGTGGGCCCCATTTGGGTAAATTGGTGTTTCAACTTCCCGGGGGCATAACTTTGGCATACGATATCCATTTGACGCGCTCAATAGCTCATTAGAAATATATTTCTGAGGACTAAAACTTTTGATGTTAGAAAGATATGCCCAGTTGCTCTCAATTTTCCCAAAAAACGTCGTTTAGGGCCTCAAAACTGCTCCGGAAGTTCAGGACCTGAAAAACTGTTAAAAATGGTAAGTTGTGCTGAAACGTAAAAACGGAAAGAACTGATGGGGGGGCAGGGGGGTTAAAATGGAATAGGTGGGTGGCCAACAATATTCACCTGGATCATTAATGCCCCAAAATGGCTTCGGGTGCGCAGGACCTGAAAACTTGCTAAAAATAGTAAGCTGCTGGAAGTGAAAAACTGCAAGAATTGATATTGCGGGTCCAAATGGAATAGGTGGGTGGCCACCGATATCCACCTGGATCATTCCTCCTAAGTAGCCCGCGGGGATTTCACATTTTGCAGGGAGGTATGGGGATTTTGTTGCGGCCCATTTCGTAGGCTTCGGGGGCTTGCCTAAGCCCTGAGATTTTTCTTTTCCTTTCCTAGTGGTAGGGCTGGGTGTGGAGAGGATTTATTTGACTTCAGATTCGACCTCCACCACTTCCTTAGTGTCTTGGTCTACTGAGGTTACTGGCTCTGAGAGTTCCACAGGGTTCATGGTCGTCATTCTGGCACGAAATATGAACTCAGGATTGCTACTGTCAGAGGGGGAAAGTTGCTTAGACATGAACGAGATGCTAGGGGCACAGAATTTCTTACAACGCAACTTTGTCTAGGAAAACCAGGCTAAGCACAAGCTATTTGAGAAATACAGAACCTGTGTCTGATCTATCTCACCTATTTTATAGCCTTGGGTACTGCCCAACGATAGGGTAGACTTCGCACGGGACTTACCATCAAGTAAACGGTAAAAAATCTCCCCAAATCGCCACATTAAATGTCGGTCGCTCGCTCCATCCAACAGTAATTTGTTTTTTTTACCCGATTCGACTGTTTCAACGACTACTTTTCACACCCAGGTTGCGCTCAGCATACCCCTGCGATCCCAGCGTACCCCTACGCAATCCTCCTGTGTTCCCGGTGCACCAGCTTCACGCTGCTGGGATTGCTTCCAACTAACATTCTATGTTACCATAGCCCAGCCTTCAAGACCTTTTGCGCTGTCATCTTACCTGCGTAGTGACCCCCTGTTATGTCTTCATAGTTTACATACTTCAGGCCATCTTTGCACAGTACTTCATGAGGTGCGCTGCAGATAAAGTCCACTGCTCGATGCGCCAACTCCTTACTTTGTTGTACCGAATATTTAGCAGGTACTATGCCTGTGGTCAAGAACAGAGAGATCTTGGTGAAACGAACATTCATAAACCTACTTGCAAACAACTGCGTGTCAGGAAATCCTTCCTCACTCGTCTCAATTCGACACAAGTAATCCCGCTCCGTACTCAACTTTTCTAGCTTGACAATAATTTCAACATCATATTCCTGACGCAGTTTCCACCTACAGACTTCCCCCCCCCAACATAGTCGCATTCCTCAGGCGTTCTAAAACCCAATGATATGTAATCATCTTATAGTGTCGTCCTAACAGAGGGTGCGTATGCTTTTGTAGATCGTAGGTCAGGGCTAATCCTCCCCTCACCATGGTGGTATAACTACATTTCGCACCTGAGATTGTCCGACTAGTGCATGTGATTGTCTGATAACTGTCCTTGTTTCCAAGCTGCGTACTACCTACTTCACGGGCGATTCCTGAAGTATCTGTATGAATTATTGTCGCCTGATCTGGAGAAGTGAGAATAGGTGTAGTGACCATATTTTTTCTGAGTTTTTCAAAGAATTTGCGGTGCACATCATCCCAACTGAATGAAATATCATGCTTAAGCAACACTCTCACAAGTTCAGTGATCAGTGCATATCCCCGACTAGATTTTCTATAGTAGCCCATATGTCCCAAGATCTCGCGCAGCAGCTTCGTAGTCGTGGGCTTTACCTGTGTGACTGGTGCGATGAGTGTATTACCAATCTCTTCCCTTACCCTCTGCGTATGATAAGGCTGTTGTTCTTCCGGCCGCGCATCAGAGTCGAGAGTGGCATGCATACCGCCCAAGTTCCCCGTGACCTGCTTAGGTCCTGAACACTTATCTGCATACTCCATTATTAGTTTCGTAATATTGCCTATTTTCCCCTCATCCCAACGGTTCCCAATCATAACCCGCTTGGGTAGTACTGCCGTATTAACGATTCGTGGTTTTAGTGGTTTAGTACTAGCTGCCTCATGTATTGGAGGTCCCGCAACTATGCGTTCCTCCCCTGATGTTATGATCGAGATGTTGCAATCTTTCCTGGTGGCCTTATGGAGCTCAAAATTATCCTGAATCTGTGCTTCCCATGTGGGGCCTCCTCTTACTGTGTCGGGACTAGATTCACCAATCACAATGGTGTCGAGAGCCTGAAGAGCTCCCTCAAGCACCTCCAATCTTCCCATTAACCCAAATGTCCCCAATAATTCCTCTCTTAGGGTTGCCCATTGGCAGGTGCGCTAACGTAGCTCCGCATCGAGATACCAGGAAGTGAGAATTGGTCCCAAGGCATGAATAAACAAGTGAACCCATTCTTTTGTAGTACGATCACACCATTGCTCCATCCAAGTTGACAAGTGTTCACTCAAATTTCCTAGGCCCTGGAATCTCTTGACGCGCACATCGGTTGGAGGTTCAAACCGTAGTACCATCATATCCCGACATTCCTCCCATTCCTGGAATGCCCCCTTACGTGTGTCCCACCAATTTGTAGTCGTTGTGTGCGTAGCCCGGTTAAGAGCCCATAGCCTTCATTCTCTGGGAATGTCAACTTTGAAGGTTCGCAAAAATTAGGGTAATTATCTTACCTTGGAAGATATATATCAGAAGTCCTTGGTAATTCACAGGCAGCACAGTGTGGAGACTTCCTGCAGCCGATTTTTCCAATATTATAATTCTTCGTCGGAGTCAGAGATGCATTCGTTGTCCTTCTCCCATCAAGGCATACCGTCGGACGTGGGGTTAATCCAGTCTTTATCCTTCGTAGTTAGCTTATAGATGTGATCAATCCTGTCTTCCTCATGCATTGGTTCAGTGTACCTTTCTCCTTCTGTTGGGTCTAGTGGGATGATCATCCGAGTTCCCTCTCTTTCAAACACCATGCTTCGTTTCTTCAAGTTCATAATTCCACCCATATCAATGCCCCAATCCAATCCCAAGAGTGTTGGGTAAGGGTCCGCATCATCTATAATTTGAATGACCTCAAAGTTAGCTTGTACCTTAGCCCCAGCGATATCTACGACCATCTTTGACAATCTCCCCAATGGTATGATCTTCTGTTGATTAGCCATGCACAGCTGGATAGTAGACCATTCCAATTTAGTCTCCCCCATTCATTTCCAAGTCTGCTTAGGTAGTACATTCGCATCAGATCCTAGGTCTAGAATTACCTGGTCCATCTCATAATCACCAATCTGCGTAGTTAATCACATTTCGTGCCAAGTGCATCTCTTTTGTTCGTAAAGTTTGTGCACATCCTTAATCTTCGTGGTTGGGGCTGTTTTTTCTACACAACTGTCAAGTAGGGCTTGGAGGTTGTCTGCCACTTGCTGGTTGCATAACAGCTTCATGCATGCCTGGAAGAATGGTTTGACTACATCTTCGATTCCACTATTTGGATCCGATGTCTTGTTTGGAGCACAATCTTGCTGAGATACAACAGAGGTCTCCTTCTCCTTTTGGGAGCCCGCACCTTCTAGTTTAGTAGCTGCTTTACTGATCAAAGACTACGTCTCCGCTCTTTCCACAGACCCTTCGGTGGCCATAGCGTTGCGTGTTATTACATTAATGCTCAGATCCTCTTCACGAGGTTCCACCTTCACTCATTGTACATTCTGTGTAGGAGTCTGTTGCTTTTACTGTACCTTGGCCATCAGAATCAGGAAGTCCTCGATCGCATGGTCCAACTACCTGTAATATTTGTAGGATTTCCGAGTTGGATTCGTGCAGTCCCTCACAAAGTGACCCATTTCCCCACAAATATAGTATATTAATTGGCCTCTATCCCTTCCTACGCTTCCTCCTCGTCCCCCTCCCCTACCCCTGGCTGGGGATCTGCCTATACCTGCAGGGAATCTAGGTGATGAGGGGTCTGACTATACCCTATATAGGTTTCCCTGGTCGATCATCAGATCATACGTTTGGTAGATATGTTCGTCATGTCCTACAGACCTACAAAACCTACACCACTACTATTTTACTTAGGGGATATATGTGGCAAGGCAGGGCTAGTGGTTTGTATCTTGCAGCCCAGTAACGCGGCAGTCATCACACCATAGTGTCAGCCCACTTGGTCCCGCAACCTCCCTAGGGCGCAGCGGGCTGGGTCCCCCAGCCTGGATGTAGTTTGCAAGCAGCAAACAGTTATCTTTGGTGTGGCCATTCACCCTGCATCGTATACACCATCTTTCGTGGCTGGCCTCCGTCCCTCACTCCTTGCGTAGATTCTGAATCTCCATGTGCATTTCTTCTAGCTGGACTTGTATCTATTGTACTCCTAACTGGGTATCATCTCTTGGCACAACTTCCAGTTTCATGGAAACCTCTAAGGCCTTCTCCTGTGTTTCAATGGCTTGGTGACCCATAGGTACGCGCAGGTGGGGTGACAACATAGAAATGAACCACTCCGTGTGTTGCCTGTCATCATACTGGAATCCTCCTTCTCTGATCACTTTCTTTAATAGCTGATCAACTTCCCATATGGACTCAGATGGTCCTTGCTTGAAATCCCTCAAGTCATTTACTATCTGAGAGTAGGACTTAGGTTTCTTGAACTCTTGTTTTAACGCATTCTTAATTTCCTCAATAATTGCATTCGCATGTTGGCCAATATATCCCATGTACCAGTCCAAGGATCTCCCTTCAAAATTAAGGGATAACTGTGGCCGTTTCACCGCATCACTTACTACGTTCTGCGTAGTCCATACCGATCCTATGAAAAACTAGAACTGATCCATGTCCTCATCGCCCATGTTTTTGAAGGTAGGTAGCTTCATGTGCATAGCCATATCGTCTTCTGGTGGGGGTGGAGGTGAGTTTTTACCCCTATGAGGGTTCGACAATGGCGTCGATAGAGGGCTATGCGTAGAAAAATTTCTTACTGGATTGTACACAGATCGATCCCCCTATTGGCTAGTTCTGTGGTACTTACCACTGCGCATTGTGCCCTCACCCTAGTTAGCACTCATTCACTCTGTATGGCTACAAAAAATGCTCTTTTCTCACAACAAGATATTAATTAGTAATGGAAAGGTCTTCAAAAACTTACCCCGAAAACCTTTGAAGAACCTCCGCTCCGCTTCTGAGTAGGATACAAATTGATCGACTGCAAATTCAGTCACAAATCCTCCTATCACACTGTCCACCCAGTGATCTACTTTGCGAATAATGGTGTTGTCGGTCTCTTCTAGCTTCCTAATCTGTTCTGGGTTCCACTGGGTGACCCACTCGTCTTTCTAAAACTTCTGAAATTCAACCAGCCTTGCGAGCCAGTCCTGGAGCTCGATTACAATAGTTACAAATAATATCTCGTAGATCTCCGTGAAAATATACTTATTCTTCCACTCTTTGGTGGTCAACTTCTTACTGCGATTTTTTTTAATTGCGAATTCCTGAACTTGTTTCTCAAACCATTCATCAATTTATTTTCTTTCAGGTTTCCAATATGGCCTTGGAATTACCTGATCTCTCTCAAAATGCTCCCGGTCTCGGCAAAAGAACCATTTTTTGGCTCGAGGGGTCTTGACCCAGGTTCGGAGGTTAAGATTTTCCAACAAACCCCTATACTACTGGTCCTTTCGGCAGTGACCTACTTGCGTAGGCCAAAGTCACACTCGAAGAAGTATGGGAGGGTTTTGGAACCAGGTTTCCGCACCCTGGGAGAGAGCAGGTAAGTCAAGCCAGTCCGAAATTATCAGATCTATACAGCCATAAGTCGTTCGTAGGAGTTTTAATAAATAACCAAAATAAAGTTATCAGATCTAATTAACAAGCTTGCATCCACGTGCGCACTATCAGCTATAATCACAGAACATTATATTCACAGCAGATTAACAGATCATAGATGCATTTACCATAAACATAGACAGTTCGCAGCTTAAAAACAGATCATATAACTCAAGTCCGCATCAACCATAACAAATCAGGTCCATATAACATCAAATATCCGCAATACTTCCGCACATCTATATTATTATCCAAAAATCCTCTTACATTCCCCAATTTACCACCTGCGCACACTACTAACAGGGTCCGAACACAATAGGACAGAAGATATTTGTACAGACAACCAACAGGAGTCCTAACTTTAACAACTTTACCAAAGAATTAACAGTTCGTACTTCGCATCAATCTCTATTCTTCCCTACCTACGACTCAAAAAAGGTTCATCTATTTATAGTGATTTAGCCTACGCATCCAATGGTCTGCAAACTGTGGTTTGTAGACTCTTGGTCTACCCTTGACCCATTTACAATGCGTTAGGGGCTTTGACCCACCCCAAAACCCCTGCGTTATACTAAACAATAAAAAATTATACAAAAATGGAAAAAATGGAAAAAATTCATAGCCTTTGGGAGACCCTGCTCCAACACCAGGTATGTCTACTAGCACCATCGGTAAAACCAAAGTGACTCATGTCATCCAATAACACCTTCCAAAGTAGATCAAATTAATCAAAATCACACCACAAAATCGAAAACCCAGATATGTACAAAAAAAATTATATATATACAACAAAGAAAGATGGTAGGCCAAAACCTAGTCATAATATTTTTTCAAATAGAGCCCATTTCTGGGCTCCGCCAACTCATTCCCATCAAAATAAATCAAGGCATAAGCTCCTTTCTTCATAACCTTTTTAACGATGAAGGGGCCATACCACATGGATTTAAACTTACCTGCCCCAAGGCATCCTTCTCTTGGGCATAAACCAAGACAAGGTCATCTTCAGAGAAGACCCTAGGTTTGACTGCCTTATTGTACTGAACCTTTACCCGTTTCTTATGTGCCTCATTCATCGTAGCTGCATCTTGACGCTGCTCATTGAGATGTTCCATATGAAGGAGGCGTTCCTCGATACTAGAAGTGTTAGGAAGAAGCTCAACAACTAACTTAAGAGAGGGAATTTCACACTCAATATGGAATATAGATTCCAACCCATAAGCTAGTTGAAACGGAGTAAAACCAATTTTAGTTTTGACTGACATCTAGTATGCCCAAAGTGCAGGATACAACATAACATGCCAATTGGATTTTTCCTTATCAATCATCCATTGAAGAATTTTCTTCAAGGATTTGTTCATGACTTAAACTTTCCCATTGGCTTGAGGATAATAAGGAGACGAATGCTCCTGTCGGAAACCTAATTTCAAAGCCAATTCAACCATCATGTTGTTCTAAAAGTGACTACCATGATCAGTGACAATCTCTTTGGGAATACCAAAGCGAGAAATGACTTGATTGAAGAGGAAAAGAGCTACCGCTTCACCTTCATTCCCAAAAGTAGGCATAGCCCAACCCACTTCGTGAAGTAGTCTACAGCTATGATAATGTACTTGTGACCTTTAACTGAAGGTGGGTTACATATAGTAAAATCAATACCCCACTTTGTAAAGGGTCCGACAGTAATGACAAGAAATAATGGAGCTGGATAACCACGCATATTTCGATTATAAACATGACACGGATGACACCTTTTGACCGATTCCCTACAATATTTGAAAATCGAAGGCCAAAATAATCCTGCACGCAAGATTTTTTGGGTTGTAGCAAGCCCAAATAAATGAACACCACAAGCTCCACTGTGGCAATCATTCATCACAACCTCAACTTCTTCGAGAGTTAAGCAACACCTAAGTATCAGATCAACCCCATGACAATATAAAGTGTCACCAATAATAAAACAACTTTTGGCGAAGTGATGTAACTTTCGATGCTCATCTTTCGAAAAAGTCAAGGTAAAATTTGCAGTCTGGAGATAAACTATGAGATCCCCATACAAAGGATCCTGTGAAAAAATGAGAAAAAGATGTTCATCAGGAAATTATTCATCATAAACAATCTCTTCTCCACAGGGA
This sequence comes from Pinus albicaulis, assembly GCA_034641835.2. Classification (NCBI taxonomy): domain Eukaryota; kingdom Viridiplantae; phylum Streptophyta; class Pinopsida; order Pinales; family Pinaceae; genus Pinus; species Pinus albicaulis. The sequence continues at coordinate 342,256,153 of CM076573.1, read as the reverse complement.
AACTCAGAAATCAATTCCACAAAAACTATGATTTCTTGGACTAGGAAAACATAAACTCAAGGTCAAATTCCTGTAAAATCACAATCCATCGATTGTATTTGCCCCCAATCACTCACCTACTGAGAAAAAACTAAAATGGATTGGCTGCTACCAAAACATAAGTTTTGCATAGAAGAATGTAATATATGAGCCGCTGAACAGCATGCACAACTGCTAAATAAAGCTTCTCTATTGGAGAATACTGGAGTTCAGGTCCTACCAAGCCTCGACTAAGGTAGTATATAACATGCTCAGAAAGAGCATTGTCTTCCTTGTTGATCAACAGTTGTCATTGATGGCAACAAAAGTACTCCCCCTGAAATCATGAAACCTCTTCCTACAACATACTCTCCCCCTTTGAAATCAATGGCAAAGGGTAACACTTCCTGAAACACAACCATCCTGCGGACCTGTATGCACTTCCACTCCCCCTGACACACAACCATCCTGTGGACCTGTACACACTTCCACACCCCATTTATATCATGAATAAGGAAATTCTAATGAGAACTTGGGAGAATCCCAAGCTTCTGGCGAAGATATTCAAATGCTTCACAAGTACTCTCACGATCATCAACACTTCCTGCCCAATTTGCATCTGTAAAGGAATGAATAATGAGATTGTTACCCTTGGGATACCACAAGCCATATTCTGTTATTCCCTTTAGATATCTAAGAATTATTTTGATGGCAATAATATATGATTCTTTTGGTGTTGCTTGGAATCTTGCTACTTGTCCAACTGCTTACATAAAATCTGGCTGGGAGGCCGTTACATATATAAGAATACCAATCATAGATCTGTACAACCTTTGATCCACATCCTTAGATGAGCCGTCTATGCTCAATTTGCAACTTGTTACCATTGAAGTAACGATGGGTTTGTAATCTTCCATTTTAAATTTCTTGAGAATTTCATTGATGTACTTGGCTTGACATATAAATATTCTTTTCTCTTGCTGAGATATTTGAAGCCCTAAGAAGTATGTAAGCTCACCAGGTAAAGACATCTCGAAATCACTTTGCACCTTTGTAGAAAACTTCTTACTTAGTCGATCATCATTTCTACCAAATATTATATCATCCTCTTCAGCTATTAGACATGCTTTAGTTGCTTCATCCACAACATATATGTCTTTTGGAGCTCGACATGCTGTTGCCACAATTTCACCAGACATGCCTTTCTTGATTTCACATTTTGTGGAGTTGAATAGTATTGTGTGTCCTTGATCACACATTTGTCCAACACTGAGCAGATTGTGATTCAAGTTTTCAACCAATAGAAAATTCTTGGCTAGAGCATCTTTTCTTCCGAGAGTGATAGTACCTGATCCTATAACATTTGAAGATCCATCATTTCCAAAGGACATAGTTCCATACTTCTTCTCTTTCAGAGATACAAATTAATTTCTATCTCCAGTCATATGCGTTGAGCAACCGCTATCAACATACCACACATCTTTGTTGTTTTGAGCCTTGAAAGCGAGAGCACAGTTATCAGTCTTCTTCTTCTTCCATGTTCGTTCATTCTATGGCTTCGAAGATTCTTCTAGAGGATTTTCAAGTCTGCAGTCTTTGGCTATGTGTCCAAAGTTTCGACATTTGTAACATTCAATATTATTTCTTAAATGTTCAAATCTATTGATGTTTTGTTGAGCCCTGGGAGGTTCATATTTGACAGATCTCCTGGAATTGTATTCGTTCCTAGGATACGTGCGACATTCTACAACTTTATTAACAAATTTTCCACATTAATAACAGTAGCCATAAAAAATATGTTGGTACTCGGATGAAAATATTCGTCGAGGAATTGTCTTCCAAGGCTGTTCTTATGAATCTTGTCTAATGAAGTCTACATGCATGTCAGATCTCATAGGTTCATTGTATTTTGTTGTAGAAGGTCCTGCTTCTTCTTCTTCGTAACTGATGCCAGTTCTGTCGTTGTAAGATCTTTGATCGTTGATGAGTTTTTCCAATGCCCTTGAGCTGTTGGCATAGTTTTGGATAGTTTTTCCTTTCTTCACTTCCTCACGCAATGAGACTACTTCGGCTTCTAATTCTTCACTTTCTTGGTTGCTTTCTTCCAACCTCTTTTGAATTGACTCTTCAATTCATTTGTGTTCTTCAAATTCAATTTTGAGACCTTGAACTTGCTCTTTAAGAGTATTGGAACGGATCTTCTTTTCCTTGAGATATTTTATAAGTTTGATTTCTTCCTTATAAAATTATTCTATGGTCAATCCTTCTTCTTCATTTTTTGATACTTCTTGTTTATTGTGCTTGGAAATAAACAATACTCTCTCATTGGCTTCTTCTTCGCTGTCATTGTCTTCATCGGATGATGAGCTATATTCTTTGGAGAGAAAGTTCCTTTTTGATCCTTGCTTGTTGAATGTCTTAAAGCCGTTCTTTCCTTTTGAGTTTCCATCACTTATGTTTGGAAATTTTGCTAAGAAATGCCAAACCTCATTACAGCCGAAACATATCAATGGAAGTTTACCTTTGAATTTCCCCTTACCAACTTTTAGTTTTCTCATGAAGTAAGCATATTATTCATCTGAAAGACCTTCTTCATCATCTCCCTTTTCTTCACACTTGCAGGTGCATGTATTTTCAATTGAAGGTTGTTTATCCTTATTGGTTTTCTTAGATGCAATGAACTAGCTTCAGATGCGAAGTACCTCTTTCTTCATCAAGTCTCATTTCATATGGCGAGAACCCATGTAATTCCTTCATTAGTCAGAACCATATTTTGTAACTGTATTCTGAAGACCAATACATTTGGGGTTAACTTCTCAAAAAATAACAAGAATATTCTATAATAGTCTTCTCTCTATCAATCGGCTCTCCTAAATCCTTCCAGGTATTGGTTATTTCATCAACGTATTGGAAGTATGCAGCAATGTTGCAATCTTCTTTCATTCTGAGTTGCTCAAATTTTGCTCTATAGATTTGAAGCTTTGCTTCTTTGACATTTGAGTCACCTGCATATATATTCTCAAGCTTGTTCCATACATTTTTGGTGGTTTTACAACCCAACACCTTATGATAAGCAGATTCAATAAGTCCACTGATAATAATATTCTTTGCTTTTGCATCATTTACCAAATTCTTCTTATCTTGTTCATCTGTGGTTGGTGTAAAGCCATTTTGAATAGTGTCCCATACTTCGTAACCTTGTGCCAAGAGATAGACCTCCATTCTTCCTTTCCAGAGTGCATAATTATTTTCATTGAACAGAGGTACACCATTCTTGGTATGCTCCATGACTCCTTCCAAATGTTAAACCGGCTATCAAGGAACCAAGCTCTGAGCGTTATCAATTGTTGGTGTTTCTGGGTTGACATCAATGATGGTCCACAGACTGACAAGCATTGGTATATTCTTCACGTGCTTCTTCCTTGGGATTCTCCAAGTTCTCATTAGATTTTTCCTTATCTAATATAAAGGTAGTGCACAGTCTGTACAAGATCTTTGTGTCAGAGTGGAAGTGTGTATAGGTCCGCAGGATGATTGTGTTTCAGGGGGAGTTACCCTTTGCCATTGATGTCAAAGGGGGAGAGAATGTTGTAGGAAGAGGTTTCATGATCACAATGGGAGTACTTGTCTTTCCATAAATGCCAAAGGGGGAGATTGTTGATCAGCGGTTGTCATTGATGTCAACCCATGCATTAAAGGCTAACAAATATTGTATAAATTTTAATCTACCAAATTATTAATACATTTGGTGGGTCACAAGGCTCTTCTATAGCTGACTTTGAGATGTTTCCGCTGGGATATGCGGCACGCCACACTCTTCACTGCTTGAGAGATATTCATGTTTGAAGTTTATACCCCCAGTTAGTGGGCTAAAACCCCATAGGGTTGTGGCATGGGTCATTGAAAATTCATAATTAATATTTTTTAAGCTCCTAAAATCCCTCCCACGTTCACTTGTTTAAGCCCCTCCCAACCTAAGCATTTATATAAGTTGTGATCCTCATTTCCTCCTTATGCAAGGGAGTTCGCCATCTAAAATAGGTCATCGTGGAATTTTCTCTCTAAAGTTTTTTCTACGAAGGTTCAGAAGCTGAAATTTTTATGAGGTTAATCTGAAGTCCATAGGAAGCTGATGTGAAAATTTTAGATCAAGGTGCGCAATGTTTTCAGAGATATGATCTGTGGAAGTCAGTGTTTTTTCAGGCTCCTAAAATTCATCTCAAAGAAGTGACCTTGGTAAAATTTTCATAAATCTCTCTCTCTGAGTATCAAATTAGAATTCCATAAAAAGTGGTAGATAGTGCACATAATTTAGTTTGTGCTCTATTAATTTCAGAGCCAAATGAAGAAACAGTGACATGTGGAACGCCATAAAAATTCGCTCTGCTGAACCAGTCCATAATTAGGGAATTGTGAGAGATTGGGTATAACTCTCCCTTGAAGAATCCAAATTGGGTCAGACCTGTGGCATTGGAAAGACAACTCAGAGGAATACTACAGGACAGAAAATAATATATTGGGGATCTAAAATAATATATATGCACCGAATTCAATATCGAGCTCCTAGAAGGCAAAGAAAAAGCTAGATCATGTGTTGTCAAGGGCTGCAAAGGACCAGAATTTCTAGGGAAGAAAAGCAAAGCAAGGTGTAGAAGAGGGTAGCATGAAAAAAGCAGAAACCATGGTGCATAATAGCAGAAAGAAGTTAATCACATGAAGTCTTAAAGTGGGCAGCACTGCATACAATCATTGTAAAGGTATCACTGTACTAAGTCATTGTAAATACATTATTGTACAAATTGTACTAGTGTCTATCCGCCAAGAGTTGAATAGGCAGTGTCGGGTGGTCTAGGATCATCATTAGGTGTTTGTGTCATAGTTGGGGTTATGTTCTAGTGTGTCTTCTTCTTCTACATCATTCTATATCATTGTAAATTGGACCATTTTCCCTGGTACAGGAGTCCATTCTTCTTTTATTCTTCTATAGGGTGGTAGGGTGGTGCTAGGGTGAGTTGTAGCTCATTAGGTGTTGGGGAATCTGTTCAGTTGACTACTAAATAATCTCAGGTGTTGGAGTGTCCATCCAGTGGGAGCTGGAGAAAAATGATTTTCTAGATTCTAGGAAGTTGGAGCTTTATTTTCAATTGGAGTTGAATATTAAAGAATTATTAGAAAAGAATTAGGTGGTTTTTGTCTCGGAGTGGGTTTCCACCTTAAAAAATGTGTGCATTTTTGCTCCTTTTGTTTGCTACTATCATTCTACAAACACTCATAATAATTGAAGATTAAATAATGCTCTAATTGAAAGGAATACTGATTCACCCCCCCTCTCAGTATTTCCAACACTCCTGAACCAGAACCATACCAATGGTAGATTCTGTTGCCACGAGATACAAGAGGATATCCCTGCTATAATCGGGTGGACTCAATAAAGGAGTAGAGGTCAATGATTTTTTCAAAGCATCGAATGAGCGTTAAGAAAAGTCATCCCAAAAAAATGGAACTCCTTTCTTTAATAATCTCACAAATCCTTTCGTAATATCAACATAATTTACAATGAATCTCTGCATAAAATTAGCTTTTCCTTACAGACTTTGAAGTTGAAAAATTGAAGACAGGGGAGGCAACTAAAGTATTACCTCAAACTTGAAGGGATATACCTGAATCCCTTCTGTAGACACTATTAATCCCAACAACCGACCGGATGTGATAGCGAAAACACACTTGTTCGGGTTCAACTGGATTTTATAATGTCAACATCGTTCAAAAAATTAACGGAGGTGAGAAAGATGATCAATTCTCTTGCAAGAACGAGAATCGAAATCATCTAAATATGCCTCGATAATATTTTTGATGTTGTGGAAGGCTTAAGACATAGCCCGCTGAAAAGTAGCTCCAACATTTTTTAGGCCAAAAGGCATTTTATTGTAATAAAAGGTACCCTAGGGGAAAATAAATGTAGTCTTATGCTGATCTTCAGGATGGCTAGTAATTTGATTATATCCATAGAAACTGTCCATGAAGGAGAAAATCTCATTCCCCGCACACTCATCGATAATATGATCTACAAACGGTGTGGGGTAGTTATCTTTAGGACATGCTTTATTTAGGTCTCTAAAGTCAATGCAAACTCGAATTTTTCCTTGTTTCTTGTCCACAGGAACTAGATTTGAAACACACTCCATCAAAGGAACTGGGTAAATGAACCTTGCCTTTAGCAACTTCTCCACCTTAGCTTTGATAGTTGCGGCCTTCCTAAGGTTGACCGGACAAACCTTTTTCCTGATAGGCTTAGAATTTTTGTATACCTTGATCTCATGCTGGACATTAGATGGATCTATACCAAGAATTTCCTCATAAGACCAGGAAAACTCATCTCTAAACTCTCGAAAGAGATCGGTGTAAATTTGAATCTCTTCAGGGGAACATTTAGCTCCGATGAAGAAATTATTTATAATTTTGGAATCTCTGGAGATGTTCACCGGGATAGTAGGAGAAATCACAGCCATGTTCCCTTTAGCAAAAATCTATGCTGGTGATAAAGGGTTCAGGACTGGGTGCACATGACCAGAAAACTAAGGGCTAGGAAAACTTGATTCAACTTTGTGAAAGTATGGGAGAAAGTAAGACCGATGATGCAAATCATCCCACGGTCTCTCTACACCAATCATTGCTTCAAGGATAGCCCCTTCAGATGGAAGAGTGGTATCAAGGCAATCCTGAGCCGAAGATGAACTAAGAGTCCAAGTCGGAGCCACATCTCCATCCAATTCCTCCGGTGAAAGAGAAACTAGAATGGAATTTGCAGAGTCAACAATAGGGCTATAAGAAATCTCAACTGCACACATAGGAAATTCCATTCCACCCACTTGACCTTCTTCTAATGTGGAGGTAGGATAAGGTAAGGTCAAAGGGTCCGAAAAATAATGAGTTCTGAAGAAATCTCTTCGAATAGGAGCCTTGGAGGATGAAATAGAATTGATATGAACTGAAGGAGGTGGAAGATCAAAAGTACCCATCAAGGAAGTGTACATTCCAACCCCCAGATTCTCAACAGGTGGCTTGGTATCCTTCACCAAAGGAATGGTTGAGTCAGAAGATGCATTCGGATCTACAGGAGAACAATCCAGTTGGTCAACTGTGACAGTTCTCCCTTCATGAGGAAAACAAAAAATATGAAATAATTAGGATGCTATAGCATCCATCTCATAATTCCAGTTTCACCCCAAAAAAAGGTTATAGTCTAAGCTTGCATCGACTATCTCAACTTTGATATTAATAGTCTTGCCCCCAACATAGATGGGAAAAGCTGGAACAATACCATGTGGCCTGTGAGAATGACCATCAAACGCAGTCAGAAGAATGGTTGAAGAAACAGTTGCAGGAGATCCAATACCCTTCCAGCATGCAAGAGACATTACACATGTGGAAGCACCCTCATCAACGACTATTCAAAAGATATTGAATTTCTGATAAGTCAACCTGATATGGAAGGGCATATGATGAGGAAGTCCCTTTTTAAAATTCTACATATCAAATGTGATCATAAGAGAATTATTTGGATCAACAGCCCCAATAGTAGTGAGCAAAGCACTTCACTAAGCCAGAAAATACTGGAGCACCTCTAACGTAGACATGGCACAAGGACTTTGAGCCAGATCTTTGAAAATCGAGTAATTCTAGACAACCTTGGCATTAGGATTGATCATCGAATGTTTTGAAGACCCTTTCGGCATCTGAGGTATAGGCTCAACGGTAGGCCTAGTAATATGAAGTCGCTCAGTACTATCAAGAGCACCCTTGGCCTTCGAAGACTCAGCTTCACCATAGTCACGAGATCTCGTAGCGATATCTGTGTGAGCATTCATCATGTATATGTTTGATGTATTTTCCCCTTCCTGGTTGCCCCCAGAGGAAGCCCCAGTATTTTGTTTCGCGCCAGCAACTAATTTCTGCCCTTGGGGAAAAGGGTTTGTTAGGACAACCTAGGAACTATAAGAACCATGTTGAGCTAACAAGCATTGCACATCTTGAATTTTAGGGAAAAGGTGCGTAAGATGATCTCCAGTGCACAATTTGCATGGAAATATCACTTTCTTTTTATTATTCTTTTTACCCTTTCCAACATGATCATTCGATTTTTTTACATTCCCCTTCCCATCCTTGTCCTTTTTCTTGCCATCCCTTATTCTTCCCATTGGATTGTTGATTTCTTTTGGGATTGGAAGTTTGGACAACATTAATTTCCAAGGAAAAGGAAGGAGTTGATACTGAAGGCACAACCTGACCAGAAGAAGCAGATTGTATGGACAATTGCTGCAATTGACTTAGCAGGTTAGCTGCACTGCTATCAATATAAACGATAAGCCCATCACCATGAGGACCAGGTTTAGTTTTGGCTAAGTCTAATTTGGATTGAGGAGCATCCGATGAAATTTTATTAATGACTCCATAATGAGAATAAATCAGTTCCAACTGAGCCCTAAAAAATATCCCACTCTTCATAAAATACCCCTGAAAAGGATACATCCTTAGAAATTTCTAGCTGTAAAGATTTCAAAAACCACTCAAGAAGGAATTCATTCGGTATTTGGGCTTTAATGAGCCTCTTCCTTCTTCGTCATTCCTGAATATGATCAGAAATGTGAGTTGCCTTATCCTGCTGAAAATTGTTCTCTAGTTACGTTCTTTTGAATATCCCAACCAATCGAGTCATCGATCGTGTTTCAAGAACACCCTAATGGAAATGATGGAAAGTGGTGATATGATCTGTCGGATCCTCGCCAATTTTCCCTTCAAACTTTGGAATGTATGAGGGGATCTTGGTGGGGACTAAAGGCCAACCCAGACTATACCGAATAGGATCGTTGGTCAATTTTGATAGATCTGGAAAGTTTGACGTTGCCATAAATGGTAAGAGAGGAGGAGCCTGGGAATTCCATCCATCATAGGAAGGATTCCCCACATTCTGAAAAGAATAACCTGGATTTGTTGAGGCACCAGGATTTCAGATGTTGTTCGTAGAGAATGTTGGGCCATAAGAAAATCCTTGCGAGCCAACACTCGGAGAAGGACCCCCCCCCCCCCTTCCCCCAACATAGAGTTACTATACACAGGACCATTCCCTCCAACTGAGGTATTGAATGAAGAAGAAACCCTATTAGGGAACCAAGCATTTGAAGGAGAGAAAATCCCGAGAAGTAATTATAAGAGAAAGGAACATTCCCTTGCTGACCAACGGAGAACTGACTCCCTGCTCCTAATGCTGTAAAAACAGGGTTCCATCCTGAAAAGACATTAGAGCTTTGACCTCCAGAAAAAGGATTGAAACCTTGACTCTGAGAGGTGAAAGGTAAGGATCCTAAGGAAGGGTTTGAATGAGGGATGTGCCCACTTCCAAATGGGAACCCTTGAAATGAAGCTGATCCACTATCCATAGAAGGTATGGGTGCAAAGACAATTGAAGCAACAGAAAAGGAGAAAGAAGGAATTCCACTAGTGGGCATTCCATAATAAAAGGGACCAGATTGAGAAGCATGTGCCTGGGTTTTTCCAGAGCTAGACACAATAGCACTAGAAGTGATTGTCGATATGGAAATAGTTCCTCCTCCTTCAACAGAAAGAGGAGTCTGAACACTGCAATGTCTGGCGCCTGAAATCAAGTTCCTGCCATGGCTATCAAAAGAAAGGAATATAGAAGGAAAAGGACTTTTTTATCTTTGATAGCCTGATCCGATAGAGGGGCTCATGAGTATAGCTAAAGGTGAAGAGGAGATGGACTATGTGACTCGTGAGGCTGAGGGAATTCCTTCCATTTCACCTTCCTGGAAAATAAACTCAGAGATGAGTGGAGCACTCCTCTCTATATCGATACACTCGACACCAAAACCACCACTAAACTTCAATCCTGGATTAGAGGATCTCTCTTTCAGCTTGAAACCACTGTGCAAAAATCACCCTCCAAATTACTCCTACGCCTTCTGGAAGAAGGCTCAAGACTCGCGGGACTAGCAGCGCTACTCAGATCCGATCGATATAAGGAAATTGGTTGTGCCACTTCTTAACATTAAAATTAGACTCAAAAAATATATGAAGCTAAGCAATCTAGGAGCAAAAATCACACTCTAAAAAGTTCCTAAGATACAACCATGCAAGCAGCTCTCAAGTATTTCTGCTTCGAGTGATGAGGACCGGACACCAAAATACAAGACAGTGAAATAATGGGACCTTCTAAAAATAGTCTGGGGTAATTATGCCCCAGGCCTACTAGTGAAGGTAACAGAAATAGTTACACGGACCTCCTAGCAACAACCTTTGTCGGTGCAAGTTCCCAAGCTTCGCAAGGGCACCCTCCAGAAGTACTGATGGAAGTGATGCAACGTCTGTCTCAGGTACCACAGGTATTCCCCCCCTCCCCCCCACTGTGTGGTCCCTAGGATAGGCAACTAAGGGCACCAATCCGTATCGGCAGCTGGGCAGAGTGGTCTTAGGTCAAGATTCAGCAAATAGGAGAGGGGGTATCTCTCTTCTCTGCCTGTACTATGCCTCGTTCTTGACTCTCTAAAGGAGAGCTTTCCTAGTCCACTTAACGGTGTTGGATTTCACTTATTAATGAACTTTCTATGTTTAAAAATTTGAGCGGCCTTGGAGAGTTAAATCTCCACTCACCTAATCCAAGGCCCTACAACCTAGCTAGTTGGTATATGATTAATGAAAATGATACAAAAACTTCTAGTTGCTTTTAAATATATCGCTTGTTTTAAATTGGTTGTTACTTAAGTCAAGGGCACACATAAGTGAAACTGATGGTGTTTTATGACGTAGAAGAAATCAATGAAAACCTAGTTACATGTAAATGCAACAATTTCGTTTCGATGAAAAGTGATCTTGTAATATTCCTAAATTAGCATGCAACTAATTGCAATATTAATTTTGCTCTAAACACATAGTTAGATGAATAAATGGGTAGGGAGGCCCATAAATATTTTTAGCAGCAATAAAATCCCTCTTAATGGGGAAAGGGATCATATTCATATCTAGATAAAACACCACCATGTGAGAACAAAGGCTAAATGCATGTGGACAAAGTCAAGTTTGACCAAGTCAACAAAGTTAGTATGGAGGATGTGGAACATTAATGAAGATAACCCAGTGGGAATATGGATCAGTTTAGATAGTTAGAATAAAGCCACCTTGAGTTTGGAAGAAGACATTGCATGAAGATCCAGTCGAGGTTGACCAAATCCAACAACGCTATTATGGAGGAGTGGCATTGATGATGGGACAACGCAGATTTGGAGGGAGATTCATTGCATGAATATGGAAACCCTAATGAGTGGGACCCAAGATGAGAAGGCTCACATTTCTTATAAGGAAGAGGATGGAAACCATATGGGGTTAGCTTATGATTATGATTTTCTGATTATATGGTCTATTTAGACATATTTCTTTCTATGGCTGTTTAGCTGAGATATAGTGTTGTTTAGCACAGGGTGTTCCTGATCGAGAATCCCACCTCTTCCATTCATTAGCTCTTGGAGGAGTCTTGCACCATATTGTCCACTATCTAGCTGAAGGCCAAGCTTCATCTTCCTTTGACATCGTAGATAATGTTGAGGATTTTTCTGTTTCAGTAAGCTGCAGCAAGTGGAAACTAGATCTTCAGATCTAGTCCATTTCAGTGCTTCTTTTCAGTGGAGGAGGGTTATAATCCATTGGAGGGACAATATTGAAGGTATTGAGCTTAATTTTCATATCTTGGCTGAAGGCCAATCACATTTTATACCCTACAGCATAGTATTGATCTAGATCCGCGTAATTTCTGAAGGAGTAGTTGAAGGGTGATTCAGTGCACCATTTGGAGAGCTGATTTTCTGAGTGTTTGGGATCTGCCCTTCACTTTGGATATCTGTTGGAGGACATCATTTTATTGTTTATATCAAATCAGATCCACTTTCCAGATCTGAATATTTCCATAGATCTACAGTCTTAGATCTTAGATCTAGACTTTGTACATGGTGTTTTGTTGAAAACCCCAAGGGGGTTCATTAGAGGAGCCTGTATAGTGAATGGATCTGATATAGATCTAAATTTTTATGCACATAGCAGCTCAAGATATCATGTAGAACTAAATTTTGTTGTAGGAGTAATAAAATAATGCTGTTAGGGTATTTCCAGTTTTATTCATTGTTGCAACCCCTCTTTTTGCATGAGTTTTGAGCAATAATGGCTTGGGAGGCTTGTTTAACTAAGCTACCATGATTTGTTTCAGATCTCCTCTTGTATATGGCTGTAATAATGTATAAATGAATTTATCCATGGGCTGAATTTAACTTTCATTGCATACATTTATGAAGACTGCATTATTTATACATGTATTGTTGATTTTTCCCATTTGGGAATATTACAGATCTCTACATGGGTTCTACGAAACTAATAAGCAAAAAAAATGTTTTTCTTTTCAGACACTCACACTTCACACGATTCAAAAAGTTACGAAAAAGACTAAAATGCTCAAATTCACTTAATGAAAACTACCAATGATATGCAAATCCTAAGATGCTAATTATAAAGAAGCAAAAAAGAGTTCCTAGCAAGACAATGGTTCGATCCCTTTTTGACAGAAAGCAAGGCTAGTTCCAAACAGAACTCCTATGCATAAGAACACCAAAAATGCACTTGATATAAAAGAGTGAAAGAAAAAGAAAATTTCCTTCAAAATCAAGCCAAGAACCAAAGACTAGAAATCAATAAAGAAGCTTCTAAAGATGTAATGAAACCGTAAAAACAAACTCAAAGCAAAAGGTGCGAAAAACACAAAATGTTTTTAGGATTTTTACTTATAATGGAAGAAAAGAGATTTCAAGAAGACAAACAAAAACTACCCAAGAACCGGAATCAAGCCAAATGAGTCTCAACAAGGGCTTTAAAAGTGCTCAAGCCAACTGTGGTACTTTCGCAGCAGGACTTAAATGAGCAAAAATAACCAAGAAACTCAATCAATTGATTCAACACAGTAGCACAATATTGCAACGAACGACCACTCAAAAAACCAAAAAGAGATTCTTCAAGATTCACAGCAAGACAAGTCCAAGAAATCAAGAAAACCAAAATAGACCAAGGAGTAAAAAACCATAAGTGAAGCAACGCATAGGGCCAAGAAGAGCAAACAAGCAGAGGCTCAGTGTTACAATAGGTCAGAACAACCAAGAAATTCAGGAAAAGATCTTGGTGCTTCAACCGCAATTGCAAACACACAAAACAAGGCAATTCACCAAATGGCTAGGTTTTCACAAAAAAAGAGAGAAATGGATATGAAATCACCATAGACACAGTCGAGAGACCTTAAAGACACCACAGGAATGGTTCAACACAGACAAAAAAGACTATAGAGGCTGAAAACTTAATTTTCAAAAATTTCCAACCATGTGCGATTTTACAGTGTGCAACTAGCGTGTATACGCGACTGTAACTAAGGAAACTCACGTATACGCGGGTCCCCTTGGAAAAAATAGGAGGTATACGTGACTGTTCAGAGAAAAAGCTGCGTATGAAAATAAAGATAATGAAAAAAATAAAAAGTCAAGCTTGATCAAGGGACCAAGTCTTCTGTTTGGTTGAAAAAATACTTACTAGACTGTAAAAAGTGATAAAACCTGTCAGGAACCTACAAGATAGATAAAAAAACCCAAACGGGAAATCACAAGAATGTGATCCCCAACAGAGTCACCATTTCTGTTTCGATAAATTTTACCCTAAAGGTATTGGGTTGATGAACCTTCACATATCAGGGGCATATCATTACAAGCAGGACTCACTAAACCAACTTCTATGAAAATAACTAGAAAATCCATTTACTACATCATGTTTAAGGGAATATCATGTAACACATGAGTTGGGCTCGAGGTTAAATTGGGCCAAATGGAGTAATATACCATGCTTCATTGGTTTTGGTGGCATTGATTTGCACATATTACAAATGGTGTTGTAAAACACTCGAGGATAACTTGGGAGGACTAGCCTGACTTTGAGTAATCTCTCAAGGGGATTTTTAGGTTTATTACCCTACCCTTGTGTTTATTTATGACTGTTGACTGCCCCCCCAAGACAAGTTGTTGTAAGTGGTAACCTTAGTGGCTTTTAGTTTAGGGCTCATACACAAGGTGGTGACGAGGGGGGTGTCCTCGCTCTACTTAGAATAGACGTTAGTCAATGTTGGAAAACATGATTCTGATAGACCTAATATTTGTGACGTAGTGGCCAATGAAGACCCACTTAGCATCGACCATTTCGGCAACACCCACGAAGTGAGTGAAGTCTCACTCAAGATGGTAATGGGTGACTGTTGAAATTAGGCTTTCATAGTCTGGAAGGATTGTCTTATGGCTAACGACGAAATACTCCTAGTTGGCACATACTTCACCCTCTAACTATTACAGCACAACGTGCAGGGTGATAAACCTGTTTACCCTTAAAAAAAATTCTTGACCAAGAAAAACCTACAGAGTATATGACCCTAGGCATAGACTTAGTTAATCAAAGTAAAATTCAACATCACACCCTAACAACTCCATTGGTGACAAGCGACATTAATTAACACCTCGACCCACTAACGGTCTCACAACCCCTCACACTCATTCGAATAGGTTCAACACATAAAGCATCATGGGTCCAAACAAGAACAGATCATCCCCGTACACAAAATTCCCATACCATATTATAAAAATTCATATTATTATCCAGAGTTATAAACAAATAGCCTATGACAAGTTATACTATAAACCAACAAATGGAACCGTCACAAAACATTCACATATATACGCAACAAGAAAATAAAGCAACTCCTCCATTCACTGGTTTATATTCATATTGGAAAAGAAGTCATTGTTTCTATGAGTACATACATTAATTCATTAAGGTCATTGGCCTTCTATAACATCACTATGAAACACTAATAACCAAACTATAAGCATAAACTCTAGACTCATATCATAGAAACTAAAGTCATTAAAATAAATATGCGTAGTATCGACAAGCTTAAACAGATACCCCTGGATTACATTCAAAAGATAGAAAAATTAGACACGAACCCTATGAATCGACTTTTCATGTGCTTGGTCATCCAACAATAATCACTCACCATTCCACTGTCATCAGCTACTGCTAATGGTTCTTTCCAACCCCTGACTTTTCCTCAATAGGTCATCTTATCATTGCCTGGAAACCTGTTGAATCCACTCATCTTCCCACCTAACCACTCCAGCTGTCCTGAGAAACCGTTGAGATATTTTCCTCATTCTCCTAATTTTTCCCATGAATATCAATGACTGTCAAAAATAAATTTCACGTCGTTCAACTCCACTTCACCCCATCTCCTCCTTCCTCAAAATATATCTAGCTTCCTTCTCACCATGAACAACTTGGTCTGCTCCACTCTCTGCAAAATCATAACAACTGATATTCCTCTGCATGAGTCTCCTTTTCTTGACTGCCACTATCATAATTTCGTATGGCATCCCTCTGCATTGTGCTCTACCTATTTTTTCATCCCTATGATGCATTTCATCTACTATTCCAACCCTATGGTACACTCCATCTACTGTGCCAACCCTATGCTACACTCCATCTTGTCCTTTCCGCCCTCCTTATCACTAATATGTGGTCTTGCACTTACAGAAAAATTGTAAATTTTTTTTGGGATCCAACAGGTCCCCAACACAAAAATGTGGCTTATCATCAAGCCACTCAGTCCTTCTTCTATCCCGATAGATATGGGACCTCCACTGGCACTAAGGTTGTCTTCTTTCCTTTGGTATGGATGCTGCAGAGAAACCCATAGAACTTGGTCACCTTAGAGCTCTTAAAAAAACTGAGTAGGGGTCAGATTAGAGAAATTTTGAGGTCTAAAATCGGCCTCCTAAGGATTATTTTAAAATAATAGTGGACATAATAAAATAAGATTGGACTACCTCATCAAATTTAGGAGGGAAAAAATAAACACTATTTTTTGAAGTCATATTTTCAACTTATCTCCCCACATATTTACTCAAATTTTGAGCAAAAGCACTTTTGGATGCAAAATTTAATTTATCATCTAATGAGTACCCATGTTGCATATTTTCTATGGACTCTGCTACACGAAAAATGAGAAATACATGAAAAAACGTGATTGCAATCACGTTTTAATGTATTTCTCATTTTTTGTATAGGTTAGTCCATAGAAAGTATGAAACATGGGTACTCCTTGGATGAGGAATTGAATTATACATCTAATGACTACTCTCGCTCGAAATTTGAGTAAATATGTGGGGAGATAAGTTGAAAATATAGTTTTTTTAAATTCTTTTACCTTTTTACTCCAAAAATGGTGAATCATCACCCATGGTTGACACCATCATCTTGAATCCTATTGGTTCTTATAAATTTTATTTTGGTTGTACATTTTTGTTTTGAGGCCCATTTTTTACCTCAAAATTTCTCTAATGACTGCATTCCTCTCCCTCATAGTGGTGCTCTTAGAAAATAAAACTTAGTCACCACTATCACTCCAGTTATGGGTTTTATGTTTGTCCATAATATTTATCTCCTTCTTGTAGCCGTAGTTATTCCTTCTTTCAACGAGAGTGGAAAAGACCTCGAGTTGGTTATTTTCTTCATGAAACAAGTATCGGTATTTTCCAGTCACTAAGACATGGGAATTTTCCTGATTTTCCTCATGCTTCACCATTATGCATCGAAACAAAACCTCATCCTATTGTTACAGTACCTCTAGTGTGGATTTCACTGACATTGTTCTTCCATGTGGACTTGCAAGGCCTTTTTTCAAATGGTGTTGGGATGAACTAACTAGTGTGACTGTAGCATTACGTTAGAACCAACCTTGTGAGTGGTGGGGATTCTCCTTTTTGTGGACCTACCAATAAAATTCTCCCACCTTTTTGGACCTATACCTCCCATTCCCATTTTTCTTACCTAGTCTTCTTTTCCATAATATCCTTTTCTACAGTCGCACTCTTTGGTCGACATCAATTCATGTAGTGGTTCCTTCTACCATTCCCTTACCTTTATTCTTTCTTCCTTTTCATACCCTTTGTGGATCTATACAACTATCCTCCCTTCATTGTCCTACTCTTGTGCTACCTACTCCTCTCTACTTTTGTGTGCTTCTCATTCCCTTTATCCTTCTGTTAGTATAAAACTCTTGAAACTCTTACCTATTCTCCATAGGGTCCTTGGCTGGTGATTTATAACATTTCTCCATATTTCTCCTTCATCATGCCTCTTGGTGATCTTGACCTGGTCATCATGGTTTTCTGATTTAAATCACCTTGATTGGAATCAACTTATTCCACAATCACCACTTAGATCAAATTGATATGATGGTTCAGACAAGCGATCTGACTCCCTCCAGTTGGTCCTATCTAATTCAGATCTCTTCACCTCGGTATTAGCTATCCTTAACCACCTTGTCCCAATAGTCCATGGATTGTTTGATAGATTCAGGGCCTTTATTTGTTGCTAAATAAGATTCGGTAATCTGTTTAGACATTTTCTCTCTTTTATTGAAGATTTCCCTAAGTGGATTAGTCATTTTGGTGAAATTTTCACTATGTGATCATATCCTTTATTTATGTCTCTAAACCCTCACATATTGAACTATGTCATAACCAGTGCCTAGTCTGTAGACTCGTCCTCCACCATGAATTTTTCACATGATTACCTTTTTGCGGTGCTACCCCCAAAATAGTGTGATGGCTACCTTTGACCATGCTTGTGTTAATTCCAGCTCGTCCTCTTCCCTTCTAGCACATTAGATTGGTTCACCTATATTC
Source organism: Pinus albicaulis (assembly GCA_034641835.2). Classification (NCBI taxonomy): domain Eukaryota; kingdom Viridiplantae; phylum Streptophyta; class Pinopsida; order Pinales; family Pinaceae; genus Pinus; species Pinus albicaulis. Next base: position 342,238,304 of record CM076573.1, on the reverse strand, counting down.
TCCCTAACAACTCCAAACATCACCCTAACCATTATTCCTACAAATTATGAATTTATTTACATAAATATTACATATGTACATAGGGTATTATGCACCCCTCCCCCTTCCTATTATCGCTTGATCATCTAGCTTGCTTCTTGAAAGGAGGTGTAATCGAAAATTGTACCCATTTTTTCACAACACGTACTTGTTCCTCTAGTCCCCCATCTTCGACCTTGGCTTCATCGATGCTTCCCATATCCCTAGTATCGTCAAGATAATGGTTCTAATACATTGATTTTGTAACCTCTTTGATGATATCATTGTCCCAATAATCTTCGATGGCCACCATCTTGGGAATTTATACGATACAAATGTTTAACTTCCTAGTCTTAATCGAATGCGCATATTCTTTGAACTATAGAGGTGGTCCTTCCACTACACACTCACCTTTAATTTCTGAAATTTGAATATTATGGGGATCATAATTGTCCTCTCCCTTTTCTGCTACGTTGTAGCACTCCAAAAACTTGTGTACCCATTACAAGTGTTGATGTGCAGAACCTAGTGGTTTATAACTAATCATTGCTAGTTTGTGAACAACAAATATATTTCATTGCAAAACCTTTAAATATTCCCCCGATGTTGGATATTCTACTTAAAAGCTAAAGTTCACCCTGAAAATTTATGCCAGATTACGTGAATCTCGTGTTCCTCTGCGCACTTCCAAAGAAATATAAAAGTTGGTTGGAATGACATCCAGGGTGTGTATAAATTGATGTACCCATTCTTGTTGTGGCACCTATCCCCTATCCCATGATGCGAGGCACCAATTTAGGTGGGTTTTGAAACATTATACCCCTTAATATTTCTCTCCAAGGACCCCAAAGCTAGTCCTGAATTTGAATTTCAATAGTTATTTACTCTATTGCAATCCCACAATTTTCTCCTTATGCGCAACCCACCATTTGATTAGTGTAGCACACAACACAACAACTATTTTGGTAATCCTTTGTCATTTTGTTATCTACTCATCGTACTCCTAAAAAAACATATATACTTCTAACAATCCATAAAAACAAGGTGGATTATGCACCTCGGTCCCTAACCGATGCACCATCCTTGTAACATGTGCGCATCTCCTTGTGTTTTCTTCACAGCCAATTCTTCCAATTCTCCAAGGATTATTTTGATTCTAAGGGGTAGGATCCAATGTTGCACTAGCTTAGCACTCCATCAACTGTTAGATTCACATAGTCATCCCATCAAAATGTGAAATTATAAATATTATCCAAATCCTCTTGACTAAGCTCACCTTTCACAAACTTGGCATATCGATCCCCCTTCAAGTGGATCCAGTTGTGCAATTACTTGAATTTATCAACCTTCAAAATGATCTTATTTTTCTTTAGATTAATAATCTCCCTTATTATCAAAGGCTCATTCAATCCTCAGAAGAGTTGGATGGGGTCGATATCATACACAATTTTTATCACCTCGAAATTGACAGTGTTTGACACCCTGTCAATGTCCACATGTACTACTGGCAACCATATGATAAGGAAAATCCAATCTTGGTTGGCCAATCTGAGTTGAATTGGATACAAATTTAGCTTGGGTTTCCCCATCATTTCCCATGTTATTTTTGGTAAAACATTTACATCTGATCCTAGGTCCAAAAGAATATTTTCCATCTCATACACTCCAGTTTGTGCACCAAACCATACTTATTTACTAGTCCTTTTTCCTATGAGTAACTTGATTCACGACCCTAGGAAAAACTCATGCAATAGTATCCTTAGTTATGATAGCACATTGTACCATTATTTAACTTATCCAAGGCTTGAGGATCTTTTACTAACTCCAAACAACTTTGTATTTGACTATGAACTAGATCTATTATTTTCCTTTGTTCCATACCTATGATGGTATCAAATATCTTCAGCATGGCTACTTTATACCTAGCTTCTGCCCTATCCCATTCTTCTGCAACTATTTCTCATTGTGCCTCCTTATACGTCGTATTTTATTTTATAGGGTCAAACTTCAGAGGGGGTTCAAGAGATCTATTAACCCATTGGGGCTACAAGGTCTAGGGTATCGCAACATCAGTTATTGTTCTAACACCTCCTCGGGTTACCATGCCTACCTATTGTTGAGTCCCATGTGGCTCTATGATTATCATTAGTAAATTGGACCCCTTCTTTTCCTTCCACTTGAAAAATTAGCGGGGGGGAATTATCCATCAGATTATCTAAATATTTTTAATAAATACATGTGTAATAGGTATTGGTGTAATCTTGAGACAAGTGTCCCAGCTACCCACAATTATAACAGATTATGGTGCTTTGTCCTTGATCTAATCCTCCTCTTCCTATGCCTGGTCCTCCAGATCCTATAGTCATCATACCTTGTCCTCACCCTTGTTGGTTGTACTATCCACCTTGATTATACCCCAGTTGGTTGAATCCATTTTACATGGCTTCTGTCCCTTCAGAATCCTACATATGGAATGAATCAAATGTGTGCTAGGACATCAGCTCCAATGCGTGAAAATGGTTGATATCGTGTCCCACTAATTTTCAAAAAATTTAGAATACGATATGGGTTTTGGCCTCATTCTTTTGCATCATTCAGAAACTTGACAATATATGGCCCCATGCCCTACAGATCTTGCACCGCATTCCTCAACCATATGTAAGTAGATATATTGTGCCATTGTCGATATAGTCAATCAATTGTTGCATTCATTCCTACAATGACCCTCTGTTCGACAAATGGTGCGCCATACTTCCTCCCACTTATCCTTCCGTTTATTCAAGTCTTGAAGTTGGGAAGCCAATGCAGCCAACTGAGACTGCACCTATGCCATACCATTTTTCTCCCCTCCACCTACCAATGAGGTTTCTAATTTCAATGCCATCTCTAGGGCTTCCGACTGCATATCGATCCTATGTTGTGTCAATGGTATTCTAATATGTGGTAATAGTCCCATAATAATAAATTCCTTATGTTGCAAATATGAAATTTTGAATGTTAGCCTATCCTTCAGTACTTTAAACCACTAGTCGAAGTCCCATACTAATTCTCCTGGAATGTGATTGATCTCCTTGATTTTCATAATACATTGAGACTCCTACTTTGGCCTCAGAAATTCCATGACTAGTTCCTGCTTAATCTCAACTAAATACTTGTTATATCCAATTAGAGTTAGGATTTTGAACTTCATGCACCCTATTAGGGTGTGATCCCTGAATGTGGCTTCTAGATGTGTGATCTTTGTGGCCTCTTCTTGGACCTGCTTAGTTATCCAGATGAAATCACATACAAATAAGTGTTTTTTTGGGTCCTCAGTCCCAACACCATGAAACATGGGCATTCAAAAATTTACACCCATTATGGTAGTTTTCACTATACTTCCTGTCTAAGTACTCCTCCTTTCATGTGTTTTACTATTATAAAACTGTGCATTTGATTGCACACTTCCTTTTTTTTGAATACCTTGTGTCATCCTTCCTATAACTAGACCAATTCCATTGCTTCTACTATTTCCTCCTCTTTGAATATGTAATATTCCTAAATTAGCATACAACTAATTGGAATATTTATTTTTTATTTTTTCTCTTAGATGGAGGAATAAAATACGCTCTTGGTATGAATGAAGGTCATATAAAAGCTGGATTGAAGACCCTTAGGTGTGAAAAGGGCCTAGAACATGTTGAATAGGTCAACCTTGACCAAATCAAACAGTGTTGTTATGGAGGAGTGGCATTAATGGTGAGACAACGCAGTTTTGGAGGGAGATTGATTGCATGATGATGGAAACCCTAATGAGTGGGACCCAAGGTGAGAAGGCTCACATTGTTTATAAGGAAGAGGATGGCAGCCATAGGAGGTTATGCTATGATTATTATTTTGATATGTATGTCTATACTTCTTCCATTCTTCAGCTGTTTAGTTGATATTGTTGTGTTGTTTAGCACCGAGTGTTCCCGAGCGGGAATCCCATATCTTTCCTTGAGAGGCCTCTTGGAGGAGAATTTCACTTCATTTCCACACTCCGGCTTAGGTCCAACCTTCATTCTTCATCTACAACACCGTTTCTAGAGGGTTGAGAAACCCACTTTCTGAGCTAGTTTTTCATAGGAGGAAGGATTCCTTCTCTTGAGAGAACAACAAGGAGGGATTCTAAGCACATTTAATATTTTTTGCACTAGGCCAACCTATTCCCATTATTTACAATGCAATTTTAGTCTGGAATTGCATTATTTTGGAGGGCCACTTCAGAGAAGGATCTATTGGCTCTTTTAGAGTGTTTTCCATTGGGTGAAGGGTTCAGCCTTTCATTGGGGGATACCTTTGGAGGAGATCTACATCAAATCCATATGATTTTCAGCCTTCTATTTCAGGAGCTTCAGTTGTAGTGATGCTTCATCCCTAGGGCTGTAGATCACCATTTGTATTTGGATGTATTTCTGGAAACCCTTCCCGGGTTCTCTTGGAAAGGTGTCTAGGAGGCTAGATCTTCACTCCTAGCATTATTTGAGATATATTACAATAGATCTATATTGATCTATCATTTATGCAATAGTTATGCCCTAAAACTGTGTTGTCATGGATCATGGCACTTGTATGGTAGTATTTTTGCATGTATTGACATATTTTCTTAGAGGAGGCTTGTTTTGTATTTCTTGAGTGACTGGATCCTCAAGATCTTATGCCTATTATTTGTTGATATGTTTAATAATATGGCTATACATTTGTCTCATATCATGGTGTGTTTATTTATTCACTGTTATTTCCATTATTGTTTTCATATATTGTTGCTTCCCCATTTGGGAATATTACAGTGGTGTTCATATATTGCTACTTCCCCATTTGGAATATTACAGTGGTATCATAGCATAATCTTGGCTGAGCCTGTGGATATTAGCCATTATGCTATTAGGAGATTAAGAAGAAGGAGAAAGAGATCATAATGAAGGAGATAATGAGTTTTATCTCATCTCTTTTCAGATCTAAGAGGGACCTCACCAAGGAGGTCAAGAAAAGAAAAATGGAGAAAGGAAGTAAAACCACATTAGGGTTTCAAGATGAGGAAGGTCCATGTACTTCCTATCAGCAAAAAGAAGATCTGGTATTGCATAGAGCTCCAAAGAAACATGCTATGCCCTTTCCTTTTGAAGAAGATATGCATGGAGATGGGGAACACTTAGATCATGATATTCTAAGTGAGTATCTTGCAGAATATAAGTCTCAACCTAGAGCTTTCAAGGAGGATCTAACTCTCCCATAGTTCATTCAGCTCAAAGAAGAAAGGAGACCTTGCAGTAATAGAAGAAAAGAGGGCAATAGATTTCTATTGTCTTCCTTTGATGGGTCATCCTCACGCACAACAAGGGCTTGGGGAATGATGTTGGATGCATTTTTCCTGCTACATCCAGTAGTAGATAAGGAATTTGTTGAGATTGCAGCACCGTACCTTGAGGGTGAAGAAAAAATTTGGTGGTTCATCCATTTAAGTCATGCAAAAGTGACTGCATATGCAGATTTTACTCAAAGGTTGATCAAGAAGTTTGACAAAAATAAATCAGAGGGGAAGAAGCCTTCACCACTACTTGTCGCAGGAGAACTTGCATAAGGAGAAATAGCCCTTGCATCCTTGCAAACTGGTCTTGATCTCTTGACATATAGAGTCCCATGCACTATTCTGGAGATGCATGAGGAAGAGGAGACTTTCACTAGTGCTGATGCAACCATGGAAAAGCAGCCATCATCATTAATAGTTGGGGAAGCCATCACACCGAAATAAGGAACCCTTGTAGCAGTACAAGATGTTCCCAAACTTTACCAAGGTATGCACATATTTCCATTTCCTGTTATTTCAACACATCATATGGAGAATTATGGAAACATGCCGTGAGGACAAATGCATGGCCTAGGTTCAAAGTACATTGTTGATTTGGAGCAGTAGAATATCATTGCGCTGAGGACCCTTTATTTTTTCAAGGAAGAGATATACAGCCATCCTAGTATGTCATTTTTGAGCTGCACACAACTCTTGGGATTGGAGTGTAGAATTTTGGAGGATGGGATGAACATTATCCTGAGAAAAGCAATGCAGATCTATGTGTTTAGCATTGAGCATAATCTTGAGACAACACATGCACCATCATGGAGATCAGAAGCACTGTCATTGAGAAGTAGTGATGATTTGGGGGCCCAACCATTATTGGAGCATTCCAATGACCTTTCTACATGTATAGCATGGGATAGGCAGATCATTGATGAGAGACATCTTATATTCCATTGTTATGATGGATATTTTTTGATGAGAACTTCATTGCTCAGTGAGAATATTTTTCCTTCAGTATATTTGGATCCTTATGGGATCAATTTGGTCATTGAGAAGTGGTCTTAATTTGGATATCTCCACGAGATTGCATTTCAACATCCCATGAAATGCAAAGACATAAATCTGATTTGGGAGGGAGGTATTCTCCATTGAAGGAATACCAATTTTGAGCATGATGATAGACACTCACCATTGGTTGGTTGGGTGATGTTTATGAGAAAGAGGTTGGAAAGCCACTTGCAGATCTATGACACAGGGCAGCAGGAGGCACGGCTATGTAGGTTACCCTTGAAAGAGTTTGGTCATCTTATGAAACATCCTTTTTCAAAGAGTAGGGTGGTGGGTGGAACTTGGAATGGCACTCAAATCATATGGCAGCAAGGAGTATGGGTGTATTGGGGTGATGTGATATCTTTCATGTCAACCATCAGTTTGTTGCTCCATAGTTTATATGGTGATGGTGTTGGGAGGAAACAAGAGTTTTTGTTGATTTGGATGTTCTTGGGAGAGTATGGATTGATTTCCTTCCATACTTTTCATAATGTTGCAGGAGTAGGTGCTGACACTATCATGGTGCAAAGAAGCTACTCCTTAGCCTTGGAGGAACAGGAGGTACTTCCACTTTTGAAGGAATCTCCCATATATAGCAACATTATGCTTGATGATTTTGACATGTGGTATGTCAAAGGATGGAGCTATCAAATGACAGGAGCCTTGTCACAAAGGGCAACAACACTGTCACTTGGGAGTTTGAGTTTGTTGATGGAGTGTTCCCAAGATCACTTCACTTATGATGCACTTGACGAACAAGTAGGAAATGAGAATGATGGAGTAGTGGGTGGAGATATCTATTACCATGATATGATCTTCTTGAATTGGATTTCCAAGCATAAGAAGAAATATCTTCATGAAACACATAGTTCATTCCTCTTCATAGGAGTATGGTATACTAATATGGAGGCATCATTCATGGGTCTTATTATCACTTTAAACTGAGTACATGGTAAGAATTATGTTTTGGCACTTATTGATTATCTAACACAGTATTTTCATTCTCTTACCATCTCTCTATAGTTCATTGCTCCACAAGAGGGAAAGCCTCTATTTGGGCTTCATGGTCATTTGTGGACCAACATCTATGATGGAGATAGCCATTTATTGCATGGATTGGGGCAAGTGTTGTACTATTTCTTGTATTCTCAGTTGATATACAATTCCATTTACTATTTACTAGTAGATGAGATGACATGCACAACTAGAAAATTGTTTGAAGACAACTTGCCACATCATTTTTTGAAACTGCAGTTGGTAAAACTATGCTGTGATTACTAGTGAAATTGTTGGTACCTTCCAGCACTATGTAAAACCTTCAGTACCTCTCTCATTTGGATTCCATATGATGATAATGTCATATTCATTTTGTATGGGATGATCTGGGCAAGAACCAAAGAATGGGACTTTGAGGATCCTATTGCCTTTCTGCTTCATGAAGGCAACATTATTACAGCCAATATTCAACAGCAGCTCTACACTTATCATAAGTCGAGGGAGAGACCATGTGGGATGGGAAATTTGATCCATCATATTTAGCTATGCAGCCCACCTTCTTTGCAGGAGCCTAAGGTGGAGGAGATGTTTGACGAGTTAACATGTTGGAGGGTGACTCAATTTTTGTGGATGATAGCTTGGGGATGGAGGCTTCACATGGGGATGATGGTTCCCAATATATTTCAGATTCCATGCCTCAAGAAGGCCTCTAGAACACATATAGTTGCTTCCATGGATGTCCCACTTTTTCATGATGAGAACCATTTGGACTTTTAACCAAAGGCATACTTATACACATGGGAGGAAAAACTTGAGGACATATTGATGAGAAAGCATCTTGTTATTTTGGGGAAATTATCACTTGAGGATGCTATAGGAGGAAGAGGAGAGGCTCTTCAATTCTATCCTTGCAGTTGCTTGAGGACAAGCAACATTTGGAAGGGGAGGACTGTAATATTCCTAAATTAGCATACAACTAATTGGAATATTAATTTTTGATTTTCGCTCTTAGATAAATTAATAAGAGGGTATGGAGACCCATACTTCTCCTTAGTAGGAATAAAAGACACTCCTAGTGTGAATGGAGGTCATATAAAAGCTAGATTGAAGACCCTTAGGTGTGAAAAGGGGTTGGAGCATGTTGAAAAGGTTAACCTTGAACAAATAAAACAACGTTCTTTTGGAGGAGTGGCATTAATGGTGAGACAGTGAAATTTTGGAGGGAGATTGATTGCATGATGATGGAAACCCTAATGAGTGGGACCCAAGGTGAGAAGGCTCAAATTGTTTATAAGGAAGAGGATGGTAGCCATAGGAGGTTATGTTATGATGATTAATTTGAAATGTCTATTTATACTTCTTACATTCTTCAGTTGTTTAGTTTAGATTGTTGTGTTGTTTAGAACCTGGTGTTCCCGAGCGGGAATCCCATCTCTTTCCTTGAGAGGAATCTTGGAGGAGAATTGCACTTCATTTCCACACTCAGACTTAGGACCAAGCTTCAACCTTCACCTACAACATAGTTTCTGCAGAATATTGTGTTGTGTTGCAGGGTGTTGCAATGGAGGGTTGAGAAACCCAATTTCTGAGCTATTTTTTTATAGGATGAAGGATTCCTTCTCTTGAGTGTTGGAAAAATACTAAGAGGGGGGGTGAATCAGTATTTAGAGCTTGTTTAACATATTTTAACTTTTTCTTTTACATGATTCCATACATGGCTTCTATGAAGCCAACTGGCATATACACGCGCAAATACTAAAAGAAACTAGCGTATATTGATATAACGTTACAGATTAGAAAAAAATTTCAGGAACAATATTTAACATAGTTTATCAGTCATGCATCTATTAGATAATCAGTAGATATGTGCAGTAATAGAAGTATAAATAATCACACACATGAACACCAATATTTAAGGTGGAAACCCAAATCGAGAGAAAACCACCATTGTTTTTGTCTCTGTCTTCAATATTTATTATATGGAAAACTATTTACAATATTGTACTGATGCAGACTCATATCAGTACGCAAGCATCTACCTGTAGAAGGCTTAAAACCTTCTCTTGTTTTCAAGATGCTACTGGAAGGGAGCTACAATCCCCTTTCTTCTTGTTTACCAGCTACTTCTGGAAGGGAGCTTCAACCCCCTGAATAGATCACCAGCTTCTACTGGTAGCAAGCTTCTACTTCCATACTGAAGGCTACAACCCTCAGAACCACTGCAGATCAAGTTTCATCAATTTTCATACTGGATCAAACAGCATCAACACAACTCATCATAAACATCAATAACCATAAGTTTTACCAAATACATCAATTAGAACAGTGAGACCACTATAATCAGATCATCAGAAATAACCCAGACTTCAAAATAAATATGCAGATACAAACTCAACCTTGAACCATCATCAATTTAAAATGCATATGCTACTTCGCTTCACTGAACCCGTGTATATACAGGCTTTTCTTCACATCAACCTGTGTATAGCTCTGTGAATAATATTTTTCATAATGTAATCAGTCTCAGATCCAGATTTGAGGCTTCCAGTCAGATATTTTTAGAAATGCAGAACCCTTCATCAGTTAGTCACCATCAGCAGACAAATAGCAGGAATGAAAAAAAAATACCTCTGCAATAAGCTTCAGAAAACCCTAACTTCCATACACGCTTTTGCTGAAGCGAACCTGCGTATATATGCACTTTTACTGAGACCAACTAGCGTATGGATCCGTAAATGTAAACTTTGCAGAATGAACCAGATCCATAGACGTTACCCAGATTTCTTCATTTGTCTTCAGCAAACTTGCGCCAAGTCATAGATCTAGTCATTTCTTCAATGGATCACATAAGAGCATAGTCATTTCAGATCTACAGATCCTGAACCATCATTGTATCCATGGGTGCATCATAGATTCAGATCTATAAATTAAAACAGAGTTCATCCCATGTTGATATTCCTTAGATAAAATTATTCATTAACAACCCTTACTCCTGCACCCTTTTCACTATGATCTTCTTCTCTTTATATAGATTTAGCCTTTACCAATACCATGAGTCAAAACCACACAAATGCTAATGGTATTCTTGGACAGAATCAAATAGACAATACAACACTCAATACTGTGGGCTAATACCATGGAAATGCCCCTTGGTATCATAAATTTAGAGCGCAAAAAGGCATACGCGACTTGGACCATTCGAATCCGCGTGTATACGTGATTTCTTGTCATAAAAACTACGTATATACTTTTCCTGAATGTATACGCGGGTTGCCTTCATAAAAGTAGCGTATACATTGCATCCATACGTGATTTTCCTTCATCAAACCTACGTATACATTGTGACATCTTATATTTATCATTGCTCTGGCACTTATTGGAATTCCTTTCTTTGTCATATCTGAACTGACTTGTAGAATCATCATTTTTACATCTTTAACAAATAGGTTGCTATCAAAAAGGAAACTCATCAAGAGGTTTCCATCAAGTACAACATCATCAAGTAGGGTGCCATCAAGGACAACATATTTCATCATATTGCCAACAATCTCCCCCTTAGGACTTGATGGAAACCATGATGGTGTTTGATTGCCACAACAGATAAATTCAATAATCATAACCATTATTCAAACACCAAAATACTCTCCCCCTTTGACATCAAGGGAAAAGGGCAGACCAAAACAAGGTTTTACTTGTAGAAAGTAGAGCTCTGTAGATCTGTTGTGCATTGAAATTACCATACTCCCCCTGAGTTCATGCTAACCAAGGACTCATACTTACTTACATCAATGATCAAACCAAGTGAAATTACATATTTGACTCAACTTCCCAACCAAGTGGGTTTAAAAATTTAGAACAAGTCCTTACATGATTGAATATAACAATTTTACATCATAGGTCTCAACATGAACTTTTCATCAAATTATAGATATGACTATTTATGACCAAAACCAAAGAATCTCAAACATGAGATCATAACACAGCAACCAATCAGAATGCCAAAAATGCATTCTTTCCCACAAGACAAGTGCTCCCCCTTAGCTTGTGCACCCTGAGCACCTTCAACAACAAATCATCAAAGCATATTCATCAAGGAGAAAAATATCAGAGAATGATATAGAAGGATGAATACTGGAACAACAAAAGATATTACCCAACAGTAGCATAGTTGTTCTGAAACGCTGACTCAGAGAATTTCTGTCAGCAAAACCTATACGCGGTTTTATGCATAGGAACTCGTGTATATACGTGACTTTTCTTTATGGAACTCGCATATTGAATTTAATCTTCTGAAATTAAGTAGATTTGATTAGAGAGACAGAGACAAATCCTAGCTTCTGTCTGAGATATTCGAATGCTTCCCGAGGTAGAGTTTTAGTAAATATATCAGCAACTTGATATTTGGAGGGAACATACTCCAATTTAACCTTTTGTTCAAGCACTTGTTCATGTAGGAAGTGATACTTTATAGGAATGTGCTTGGTCTTGGAATGCATAATAGGGTTCTTTGAGATACTAATGGCACTTGTATTATCACATAGAATGGAGATGGGAGATAAAAATTTGATTTCAATGTCTTGTAAAGTTTACATCATCCAAAGTAGTTGTGTGCAACATGATGCAGCAACCACATATTCTGCGCCTATTGTAGATAAGGCAATAGAAATTTGTTTCTTGCTGAACCAATATACCAATCGGGGCCCCATATAGAATGCACCACCAGCAGTACTTTTTCAATCATCAACATTTCCAGCTCAATCTACATCTGTGTAAGCATGAAGAGTGAGATCACCTTGAGTCCCTTGTAGGTATTTGAATATTCTTTTTACAGCCTGAAGGTGTGACTCTTTTGGATTAGCTTGGAATTGTCCAAATATCCTGACTGCATGCATAATATCTGGTCTTGTCCCGGTTAGATAAATCAGACTTCCAATAATGGATCTATATTCTGGTTGATTCATCATGGGAGAATCATCATGAGAACTGAGGTTACACCCAGTTACCATTGGTGTACTTACAGGTTTGCAGTCTTCCATCCCATACTTCTTCAAAATTTGCTTAAGATATTTTTCTTGATATAAAAATATGCCATATGTTGCTTGTTGCACTTGTAAGCCAAGGAAAAATGTTAGTTCCCCAAGTAAAGACATTTCAAATTCTTGCTGCATAACATAAGAAAATTTCTGACTCATGGACTCTTCATTACTTCCAAAAATGATGTCATCAACATATACTACTACAATCAATAGTTTATCATTTTCAGTTTTTGTGTATAAGTTGCTATCAGTAGATCCCTTTGAAAATCCTTGTTGATGAAGATATTTGTCAAGACGATAATACCATGCCCTTGGAGCTTGTTTGAGACCATATAAAGCCTTTTTAAGTTTACAAACAAGTTTTTCATCATTTCCCAAAATGAATCCTTCTGGTTGTTCTATATAAACTTCTTCTTCTAGATCACCATTGAGGAAAGAAGATTTAACATCCATTTGATAAACTTTGAATTGTTGAAAGCTTGAAAAGGAAAGAAACATTCTTATGGCTTCAAGTCTAGCTACAGGAGCAAATGTTTCTTCAAATTCTATACCTTCTTATTGAGCATACCCTTTACAAACAAGTCTAGCTTTGTTTCTAATAACATCTCCATTTTCATTTAACTTGTTTTTGAATATCCATTTTGTTTCAATAACATTTTTATCATGAGGTCTTGGAACCAATTCCCAACTATGATTCTTTTCAATCTGATCAAGTTTTTCATTCATAGCTTGAATCCAACATTCATCTTTGCTAGCTTGATTGACATTCTTTGGTTCAATAGTGGATAAAAATGCTAGATAGCTAGGAGATCCTACAAGAGTTCTTCTTGTTTGGACACCTGATCCCTTTTCTCCCAAAATTTGAGATTCTGGATGATTCCTTTGAACATACCTGGATGGAGCCTTTTCAGATAGATCTTCTTCTATTGCTTCATTGGGTTCACCTTCTATATTGTTGCTATTTTATGCAGGAAGATATACATCACCATCATCTTCATTTGTTGTTGGTATTTCCCCTTTTGGAGTTGAGAGAGACTCATCAATTACAACATCAATGTATTCAAAAATCTTCCGAAGTCTTTTATTGTAACATTTATATGCTTTAATTCTAGAAGAGTAACCAAGAAATATTCCTTCATCTGCTCTAGGTTCAAACTTACCAAGTTTTTCATCATTTTTATTGATAAAACATTTGCTTCCGAAAACTCTAAAATGCTTTACAGTTGGAATATTACCATACCATAGCTCATATGGAGTTTTATCACTGTTCACACGAACATCGCCTTGTTAAGAATATTTATAGTGGTATGCGCTGCTTCTCCCAAAAATGTGTCAGGTGTTCCAGAATCATCAAGCATAGCTCGAGCCATTTGTTGAACTGTTCTATTCATTATTTCTGCTACGCCATTTTGTTGTGGGGTACCAGCTACAAAAAACTATCTTTTTATGCCATGTTTTTCACAGAAATCAAAGAATTCATCTGATATATATTCACCTCCTTGGTGTTGGGAAAAATCTTTTAAGGAGGGGTGAATGGAGTGTTCTTTGCATAATCAAATCCTTTTACTTTTCATTCCTTAAGAACCCATACGCTACTTTACTTCAGTAAACCAGCGTATATACGCGGATCCCCTTTATGAAACTAGCGTATACACAGAGATTTAGATATGTCATTAAATCTTCTCTTAAATCATTCCATCATGTATTCTTCAGATATTCAATAAGCAGTAAACAGGTGCAGTAAGAACAGAATAAACCATCACACAAAGCATCACACATGAACACCAGGATTTTTAGGTGGAAACCCAAATCGGGAGAAAACCACCGCTGCAGTTGCTCAGCCTTCAATATTTTATTATAGAGAAAACATCTTACAACATATGTGCTGGCGCAGACTTGACCAGCACGCAGGCACCCACCTGCGCTCATTTACCAGCCTCTCCTGGAAGGGAGCTCCAACCCCCTGACTCGTTTACCAGCCTCACCTGGAAGGGAGCTACAACCCCCTGACTGAAGGCTACAACCCTCAACACCACCTTGGACCACGTTTCATCAATTTTCACACTGGATCCAACCACTTCAATAGAACACAACTTGCAGACCGCAATTCATCATATTTCCAGACGGAACCCTTTCCATATTTTTAAGCACGAACATACATCATCAACAGATACATATCAACACAGATCCGATAGCAGAAACACAGCAGAACAGATCAGATATTTCATACCCCTTGCTTCAGCAAGCCCTAGTTTGCATACGCGCTTTCCCTTCACTGATGTCGCGTGTATACGCGCTTCCGTCCATACAAACCAGCGTATAACTCGGTGTATATTTTATTGCGCATACGCGCTTTCTCTTCGCTGAAGCTGCGTATATACGCGCTTCCTCCGCGTTGAAGTAGCGTATAGATCTTCAATTATTACAGAGCAGGATACTTCTTCAGATCAGATATTCAGTTCAGATTTACCCTTTCACTTCAAACAGATGTTCGCCTAGATGTTCGCCTCATCATAGATCTAAGCCTTCCATAAGCAGATTTAGTAGATACATTTCAGATCTAGATCCCTTTCTTCATCATTGGTGCATCATCCAATCAGATTTATCTTCAAGTGTAACCCTTTCATTCAGATCTACTTCAGAGAGAAGTATTCATTCAAGCTCAGACATCTTGCACCCACTCTCATGTTGTGCACAATGAATTTCTTCTCCTTTTATATGATTATCCTTTTTCAATACCATGAGCCCCTTTTTCAATACCATGGACCAAAACAATACCATAAGCCCAAAACTACCTGGACGAGGTCAATTAGGCGGATCATTACCCAATACTATGGGTCAATACCATGGTGGTTACCCTTGGATTTGCACTTTTTGAGCGCTTTAGCCCATACGCGACTTGTAACGTTCCTTTTCGCGTGCATACGCGACTTCCCCTAGGCCAATCCGCGTATACCAAGAGACATGCTCTTTTTCATCATTCTCTGAGTACATTCTGAAATCCTTTCTTCATTGCCTTCTGTAAATACTGTAGATACATCAGATTTCCTTCATCAAGGACATATTCTATCAAACACAACTTCATCAAGTAAGTTGTCATCATCATCATCAAGTGGGTTTCCTTTCAAGTACAACACTCAACATCATATCATCAACAATCATCATATCACTTCAGATTTACATCATTTAACAAGTCCATCAAGTCAAGCATAACTTCATCAGGTGGATTGCCATCAAGGACAATACATGTCAACAGTCGCACGTCTTCATCTTCATTCAGTGGGTTGCCATCAAGGACAACACTCTGCATCATATTTCCAACAATCTCCCCCTTTGGACTTGATGGCAACCACGATGGTGTTTGGTTACCACAGCAGATAGATACCATGTCACTCTCCCAAAAATGTCACATCATTACCTTCTCTTTATTCAAACACCATGTCACTCTCCCCCTTTGACATCAAGGGCAAAGGGCGGATCAAAAACCAACATTCTCCCCCTTTTCTCCTCATGTGGAAGAAGCATTCTGCAGATCTGATATGTGCTGAAGTGGCCAAGCTCCCCCTGAGTTCATGCTGAATCTTCAAACATATTTTTCAATAAAGTACATGACTCTTCCTATCACCAAAGACTCATACTTACATCAAATATCCATCCAAGTGGATTTACATATGAGACTCAACTACCCAACCAAGTGGGTTTACAAATTTGACTCAGCTACCCAACCAAGTGGGTTTACAAAATTGACAAGTCCTTACATGACTGAATATTACAATTTTACAACATGGGTCTCAACCAGACCTTTTCATCAAAGTACAAATATGAATTTTCATAATCAATACCAAAAAGACCTCAAGAGAGATCATATATCAGGACCACCATAATGCCAGCAATGCATTATACTCAGCAAAACTAATGCTCCCCCTGAATCTGTGCAACCGAGCAATCTTTCCAAATGACTAAGGCTCCCCCTTAGTTTGTGCATCCTGAAACTTCCACCAACAAATCATCAAGGCATCTTCATCAAAACATTAGAAACAAAATTATGAGAACTGGAACACCACCAGAGATACCAAACAGTATCAGAGATACCAAACAGCATTGCAGCTGTGCTGAAGAGCACTGAACCAACCAAAAATTGCCAGCAACCATACATACGCGGTTTTCTGTGCATGAGCTCGCGTACATACACGACTATGTTTCAGGAAACCGGCGTATCCCAAGCTATCTTCTAAATTTCAACCAGATCTGATTCTTTGTAAGGCAGGTAATCTTTTTGA